>SJYT01019149.1:0-68186 GCA_006410635.1 Cephalophus harveyi | reverse complement strand
GGGGGCAGGAGAAAAAGGGGATGATCGAGGATGAGATGGCTGGATGGCATCACTGACTCGATGGACACGAGTCTGAGTGAACTCTGGGAGTTGGTGATGGACAGGGAAGCCTGGCGTGCTGCGATTCATGGGGTCGCAAAGAGTCGGACACGACTGAGTGACTGAACTGAACTGAATTGAACTGAAAAGTATTTTTAACCATTTATTAATGCTATCACAGACATATAGCTTACTTTGCAAAGAATTAACCAATTTTTGAAAATAACATTTAATTTGCAAATATTTTTTTCTCCAAAATAGAATCGCTCTCATCTTATGTTTTTCTGCAGTTCAGGAACTGTCATTGAACAAATAATTTTTAGCTGCCTAAAAATTATTAATTAAAAATTTTATTCCTATAGATAGAAATTTCAAAAATAACACATGAACTGCACTATAGTATATCTGTGTAATGAGTGCTCCAAAGGGGTATGTTTCTCAGAGTCTGTAGAAATATGATTTTTCAAAAAAGTCTTATATAAGAAATTTGGAAAAAAATTCTCACCTTTATGGAAGGACTACAGCAGTTGGTAATAAGACAGTAATGATCCACCAATTGAACCAAATGTACAAAGGCACAGATTTTGGTTAGTTTCCTAAGACTGTTTCTCTTGGACCGTGATGCATAAGCTTATATCATCTGACCAGAAAGAATCCTGAACCAAGGTTTACGATTTGGGAACTTCTTCCTTTTGCTTTGTATTTTATAAGTTGGATCATGTCTCTGGTTATTGCTATAAGGAGTCTTTCTCTAATTCAAAATTTCTCCTGGGATAGCAATAATCTGTTAGTGAAAGTGAAAAGTGAAGTGAAGTCACTCAGTTGTGTCCAACTCTTTGCGACCCCGTGGACTGTAGCCCACCAGGCTCCTCCGTCCATGGGATTCTCCAGGCAAGAATCCTGGAGTGGGTTGACATTTCCTTCTCCAGAGGATCTTCCCAACCCAGGGATCGAACCCAGTTCTCCCTCATTGTCGGCAGACACTTTAACCTCAATTAATTGCTAATGATACCATGAAACTGTGGGTGTTCCATAATAAATGTGTGAATTTTATAATGATATCACCAATCAAGTCTTTAATTATATGGAATCTTGTCATTTAGTGTTGATTTGATATCAAAAGGTGACCAGACAGTGAGAAGAGGAAGAGGTAAAATTGGGAAGAAAGAAATAGCTAACACAGAATTGTATATGATGCAGTGGCCAACCTGAGCAACAGGACAGAACTGACAGAATGGGTAAAGTGCTGGCTCGGCAGGATGTGGCTCACCTCTCACATCTCCTGAGAAGTACAACAACCCTGTAGTTGTAGTCTTAGTTTCCTATTGGCTTTATTATTTTCTCTTTACCTAGAATTGTTGTTTGTCACTCAGTTGTGTGTGACTCTTTTGCAACACTATGGCTCCTCTGTTCATGGGATTTTCCAGGCAAAAATATTGCAGCAGGTTGCCATTTTCCTCTCAGGGGATCTTCCCAAGCCAGGGATTGAACCTGCATTTCCTGCACTGCAGGTGGATTCTTTACCGCTGAGACACTGGGAAAGAATAGAGCTGTAGTATTTGATCAGACATTTTCCCTATGATATTTGTCATGAAAATCAGTTCAGTCAAGCATAAAAAAATAATCCAAAAACACTGAGGTTAATGGGCAAAGTCAAGTCTATCAAGTGAAATATAATCCTTTGTTGGTTTATGTTCCTCTTGCAACTATTGGAATGCTCAGTGGTTCCAGAATTTAGGCTGACCTAACAATGACAAAGAGATCAAGCTAATTTCCACATTATCTCTATGGTATTTTTGATCCATTCCTCTATCATTTAAAACTAGAGACCACAGTTTCTCATTTTGTTCTGTTATAAATGTATACAACAGATAGAGCTTCCCATTAATTACTGAACTGGATATGTCATTCAAAATTAATATGTGCACAAATGTATACTTTTGAAGAATGTAGCCCAGTTACAGTTTCTTTTATCTGCCACAGTACAAGCTGAAGATGGTGTACTGGACATTTTTATTCTCTTTGGCCATCCAACACATGAATTCCTTTTCCTTGTTTGGGGAATTCCCACGATAGGAGGCTAAAGCCTCTTCCCACTGTGAAAGCTGAAAATATGAGCTAGTCTCTCCCAGCTAAGTGCACAATGAGGGTATTTTTACCAGACTATTTTTGTGGTGTGATTTAGTCATTATTCCTTGTTGTAAAGACTTGAGGAAGCTGGGTGAGTTACCCAGTATCTGTTTAACAAGGGAATTTTCTGCTTCCATCAAGCTGAGTTAGTTTCCTTTGCTGAATGAAGTGTACTGGACATTTTTATTCTCTTTGGCCATCCAACACATGAATTCCTTTTCCTTGTTTGGGGAATTCCCACGATAGGAGGCTAAAGCCTCTTCCCACTGTGAAAGCTGAAAATATGAGCTAGTCTCTCCCAGCTAAGTGCACAATGAGGGTATTTTTACCAGACTATTTTTGTGGTGTGATTTAGTCATTATTCCTTGTTGTAAAGACTTGAGGAAGCTGGGTGAGTTACCCAGTATCTGTTTAACAAGGGAATTTTCTGCTTCCATCAAGCTGAGTTAGTTTCCTTTGCTGAATGACTGATTGAGTGAATGAGGAGGCATGTTTGCAGAACATAATCTAGGAGGGAGGAGTTGAGAGCAGTGAAAATCTAGCTTAGATTAATTGATGGAATTTCAGGAACTCAGAGCATCAGATTATTTACTAGGTTATTGTGATAAAATACCCACCAAAGACAAGGCTTTGGGAAATTAAGTGGTCAATCTCCTGGAGCGGAATGAAGGGCTTAAAGAATTAAAGGGCTGTGGGAAGGGGTAGTTATTTCTAACAGCACCATAAAGTTTTTACATAAAGAGAATGACAAGGTCAAAGCAGATAGCCAAGGATAACTCTGTTCCACATTTATGAGACTCCAGCCAGCAAGACACCAGACAACTTAACTTCAGACGCAGTGTTAAGTAGCAAGGAGTCCGAATATTCATATTTGTCCAATTCAGAAGTGAGCAGAATCCCCACCCCTTGATGTTCCTTAGGGTAGGAGGACTTAACAGTAATTAGCTGTGTTCAAGCTGATGTCTCAAGAGACTGTATTATTTAAGAAAACAAGAGAACTAAAATAATCAAGGGCTAATATACAAGAAAAGAAGACTGGAACCCAGCCCGGTAATCTAGACCTGTACAGAAGCTGAGCAGGGAGTATAAAGATTTAATATTGCCATAGGTAACTGACGGCACAGTCACAGAATAGCACAGGAGTTACGGCAGTGCAGGCAGATACTTGATAAAGAAAACAAGGCGATTTTCAGAGTCCCAAATGACAAAAGTCTCTGTCTCACAGGTAAAAACTGATTGGATATAGATCGATACTGACTTTTAAAATTGGGTAGTATTGAGATGACTAAAGAAGGCAATGGCACCCCACTCCAGTACTCTTGCCTGGAAAATCTCATGGACGGAGGAGCCTGGTAGGCTGCAGTCCATGGGGTCGCTAAGAGTCAGACAGGACTGAGTGACTTCACTTTCACTTTTCACTTTCATCCATTGGAGAAGGAAATGGCAACCCACTCCAGTGTTCTTGCCTGGAGAATCCCAGGGACGGGGGAGCCTGGTGGGCTGCTGTCTATGGGATCGCACAGAGTCGGACACGACTGAAGTGACTTAGCAGATTGAGATGACTACAGAAAAGAAAACAAAACATGCTTTGAAAAAACTACCTCAGAGATAAAGCTTGGAGAGTTCATCATCATATTTTAGAGAAGAGAAGAAACCGAGATGAGTTAAAAAAAAAAAAAGATAAGTCACTTAAATTTTTTAAAGTAGATTTTAAAACAGAAGTATCAGGAGAATGGAAAGACAGGCCACATACTGGGAGAAAAATATTTGTAAAAGACATATCTCATAAAGAATTGTTATCCAAAATATAGAAAGAGCTCTTAAAGCTCAACAACAGGAAAAAAATAAAATAAAAACAACTCAATTTAAAATGGCCTAAGTCCTCAACAGATATCTCACCAAAGAAGATATACAGAAGACAAATAAGCATATGGAAATATGCTTCACATCATAAGTAATCAAAGAAATAAAAATTCTAACAACCATGCACACCACTAAGTTCAGTTCAGTCGCTTAGTCATGTCCGATTCTCTGCGACACCATGGACTGCAACACATCAGGCCTCCCTGTCCATCACCAACTCCCGGAGTTTACTCAAACTCATGTCCATTGAGTAGGTGATGCCATCCAACCATCTCATCCTCTGTCATCCCCTTCTCCTCCTACATCCAATCTTTCAGTTCAGTTCAGTCACTCAGTCGTGTCCGACTCTTTGCGACCCCATGAATCGCAGCACGCCAGGCCTCCCTGTTCATCACCATCTCCTGGAGTTCACTCAGACTCACGTCCATCGAGTCCATGATGCCATCCAGCCATCTCATCCTCGGTCGTCCCCCTCTCCTCCTGCCCCCAATCCTTCCCAGCATCAGAGTCTTTTCCAATGAGTCAACTCTTCACATGAGCGGACCAAAGTACTGGAGTTTCAGCTTTAGCATCATTCCTTCCAAAGAAATCCCAGGGTTGATCTCCTTCAGAATGGACTGGTTGGATCTCCTTGCAGTCCAAGGGACTCTCAAGAGTCTTCTCCAACACCACAGTTCAAAAGCATCAATTCTTCGGCACTCAGCCTTCTTCACAGTCCAACTCTCACATCCATACATGACCACAGGAAAAACCATAGCCTTGACTAGATGGAACTTAGTCGGCAAAATAATGTCTCTGCTTTTGAAAATGCTATCTAGGTTGGACATAACTTTTCTTCCAAGGAGTAAGCGTCTTTTAATTTCATGGCTGCAGTCACCATCCAATCTTTAGAACATACTAAATCTCAGAATATTAACAACACCAAATGCTGACAAGGACGTTGGGCAACAGAAACTCTTATTCATTGCTGGTAGGAATGCAAATGGTACAATCACTTAGGAAGACATTTTGGCAATGTTTTACAAAACTTACAAATATATTCTAACCATACACTACCCAGCAATTATGCCTCTTTGTATTTGCCCAAAATAGTTGAAAATTTTGTCCACACAAAAACATGCTTTATCAAGCAAGATGTCCCTCAGAAGGTGAATGGATAAACTGTGGTACATCAAGATAATGGAATAGTATCAGCTCAAAGGAAATGAACATCAAGTCATGAACAGACATGGAGGAACCTTAAATGGTTCCTCCACGACTAAGTGACAGAAACCAATCTCAGAAAGCTAAAAGCTGTATGATTCCAATTATCTGATAGTTTGGGAAAGATAAAACTATAGAGATAGTAAAAAGATCATGAATTGTGGAGTTAGGGGAGAGAAGAATAGGCAAACACAGAGGACTTTTAGGGCAGTGGAAATTCTCTACATGATACCATAGTAATGTGTACATGTCATTGCAGCTTTGTCCAAATCCATAGGATATAAAACACCAAGTGTGAGCTCAAATGTGAACTGTGGACTTTGAGTGATAATAATGTATCAATATAGGTTCTTCACTCTAAAATTGTAAAAATTAATCACCTGATAGTAGATGTTGATAATGGGAGAGGCTATCCATGTTGGGAAAGACAGTTTATGAGAAATCTCTGTACTTTCCCCTCAATTTTGCTGTTGAACTGCTCAAAAAACAAGTTGTAATAAGAAAGATATTTAAAGTAAATCTTGGAAGAAAATAGAGGTAGACCTTGCTGCCAGGGGAAAAAATGTTCATTAGAGGAATTATGAACTTTGGGTAAGTTGTGTAGTAAATACTAAATGAGTTAGTGAGTCAGTTAGATAAGACATGCCAAGATAATACATTTTCTTTAAAAAAAAAAAAAGGAGTGTATCTAGGCTGGCGGCTGCTGCTGCTAAGTCGCTTCAGTCATGCATGTCCAACTCTTAGTGACCCCATGGACCACAGCCTACCAGGCTCCTCCATCCATGGGATTTTCCAGGCAAGAGTACTGGAGTGGGTTGCCATTGCCTTCTCCAAGGTTGGTGGCAGATAGATTTAAAACCAAGGAGAATGGCATTGAAACATGTATACTATCATGTAAGAACGAAGCACCAGCCTATGTTCAATACAGGATACAGGATGCTTGGGGATGGTACACAGGGATGATCCACAGAGATGATATGGGGTGGGATGTGGGAGGGGGATTCAGGATTGGGATCTCATATACACTCATGGTGGATTCATGTCAATGTATGGCAAAATAATACGGTATTGTAAAGTAAAATAAAGTAAAAATTAAAAAAAAATGTATAAGTGGAATTGAGCCAAAGTGTTTGATTCAAGCCTTTCTTGATAGGCCTTTAAGAAAAAAAAAATAATGAAATGATAATTGACATAAAAGTGTAGATATTAACAGCATAACTTGTTTGGAAAGAGGTTACACTTTGAATATGAAACTTTTTTCTGATTATAAAGTGTCCTTAAATATTAAGGATACTAATTTTTAAAAATTGTAATGGAAATATAACTTAGATCAAGTGGCCTAAGATGGAGTTAATGCTCTGAATTTTAAAGTATATATGATCATCAGATAGCTTCATATTTTTCCATTTTATCATTCTTACTTCTTTATCACAGTTAGTTCTGTCAATAGGCTTTGATGGGGTAGAATCAAATGCAGTTGAGATTTTTATCTTGCCTTGGCCTGCATTCCATGGCACCCTGTGTTCTTCTTGTTAGATGTGACATAATGGATAACACTTTTTCCAACATCCTGAAATTCCTCCTCTGAAAACAGGACCACCTGGGGACATCTGCTTCCTCTTTTTACAGGTTCTGATAAGAATGAACTTTGATGGCACCTTCTCTGTTTCTGCAGATGGTTTGTGACCCAGCTGCTCCTCTTGCTTTAATGTCTGGGCATTCATCTTGAGAAGTACATCTGGGATGCAGAACTTTTGGTACCTGGGGCTTTTCTAAATTTTTGTTACTGTTGCTTTCCAATCTCCTAAAAGGTGGGCCTGCCCCAGGGAACTGCCCTTTGCTCTCACTTTTCCTACTGGCCAATCCTCTGCTTTGATGAGTTTGTCTAATCTCATGTCTCCCACTTCTCCTCTGTGAGAGTGAATCTCATTTCCTTTTTCTAGCCCTGACCTCTTCTAATCTCCATTTTTACAGTTTGAATTGCCTGGTCAGCTTTACAGAACATCCAACTTAACACTTCCAAAAATTATTCTTTACTCCCATGCTCTGACTTCTCAGAAATAAAAAAGAAAGAAATTTTACTTTCACAGTTAAAAAAAAGAAATGTTAGAAGTACCATCACTAATACTATATTCCCATTCATTAATCATGAAAGCTCAGCTCTTTTTTCTTTACTTCCTTATTCCTATGTTGCCTACAATAATACATTTTACTTTAAAATTATGTGTATGTATATATATATGTATATACACACACATATTCCTCATGTTTATTCTAAAGCTACTCTGTAGTTCAGGCCCATTTTGCTTAGACTGTTACAATAGTTTTCCACTGGGTTCCTACCTAGAAGGCACGGTACATATTGTTACAACACAGATTCTTAAATCATAAGGGTAATCAAGTCGCTTTCCTACTGATAACTCTGAATGTCTTCTCAGTTTACAAATTCAGTATAAAATCTTGTCTGACATCTCGACAGCCCCTTTTGGCCTACTGTTTAAATTTTTTTTTTTTTGTACAAGTTTTAAAAGTTCTTTCCATTTACAGTTTTTATAAAATATTTGCTGTATTCCCCATGTACAATATATCCTTGTAGCACTGAATAGTTTGTACCTCTTGTTCCCCTGTCCCTATTTTACCCCTAACCCATCCCCACTGGTAAACACTAGTTTGTTCTCTATTTCTGTAAGTCTGTTTCTTTTTTATTACATTCACTTGTTTTTGTAGTTTTCTTCGATTCCACATATAAGTGAGATCATACAATATTTGTATTTCTCTGACTTATTTCACTTAGCATAATATCCTCCAAGTCTATCCATGTTGCTGCAAATAGCAAAACTTCATGATTTTTTATGGCTGTGGAATATTCCATTGTGTATACACCACTCTTTCTTTATCCATTCCTTTCAGTGGACACTTAGGTTGCTTACATGTCTTGGCTATTGTAAATAGTGCTACAGTGAACACTGAGGTGCATATATCTTTTCAAATTAATGCTTTGTTTTTTGGGGACCCCCTACTCTTGCCTCTTGACCTCATTCTCCACCATTCAGTCCCAAGATTAATGAGGGTGTCCCTGCAGTACTTGTGCCCAACCAAATCTCTGGATGTTTTGTCAAAATTTGTATTTCTGGGGCCCAGGCTATTTACTGAACCTAAATCTCAAGGATTACAGGCTTGGAGTCTTCAGGTTTAAAAATCTTATTATATATTCTAAAGTTTTAGAACTGTTGTCCAAAATTCAGACTAAATGGGCTGTTTGCACTGACAGTGCATCTGTGCCTCTTCCCCTCTGTCCGTGCTCCTCGCCCTCTCTGAATGCCCTCTTCCTTCCAGATTCTTCCTGCTAAATCCTACCCATTCTTTGAGAAGCACACATACCGCATGCCAGGTTCAGGATAAGGGAGTAGGTCGATGGATACACTTACTAGAGGTCAACAAATACATGACTTCTTTCTTGGCAGGTTCCTAAACTTCTCTAAGTCACAATTTTCTCAAAGGCAAGAAGAAAATGTTGAAGAAAATGACCCCGAAAGTAATGCTAACCATATAAATGATGATTCTTATTCTTATACTTCTATTGATGCTTGTCACAATCTAATATTATTTGTATACTTGTCTTTTCACCTTTATACTCTAAAGGTCTTAAGAATAAAATCTACATCTGTTCCTATCTGTGCCCTGAACTGCTTTGCAATATCCTTCCAGACAGGTGATGTTCAAAATGTAACAAATTCATTGCATTGCATTCAAGGAGGTAAATAGATATTTAAACTTTTGCTTTGTCTTTGTATCCTGGGCTTTCCTGCCTTGACTATAATAATTTAGGCATATATATTTGATTTATATAAAAAAAGAATCTGAAATTATTTAGTATTTATTAAACATTACAGTGTTAACGACTTTCATTGTTGTATTAACATAAAAGACTGTGAAGTGTGAGACATGGAAATCAATATTCCATTAAAAGAAATGACTTTTTAAAGTTCTCTTCAGAAGTGTTTTGATAGTTCAGTGTGTTTATGATTCTAGTGGTTCCTTAATGTGCATAATGATCAACAGCAATGCAATGTAAGAAAAGAAAAAGCTTTATTTGAAAGAAATTTACACATATAAGTTAATTACATTGAGTTCTGAAGTGCAAAGATGCCAAAAGAAATTCATATTTTATATTAAAGTACTTTGGGAAATGTGTCTGAAATTTAGCCTGCAGATAGAAAGCTATCAAGGGATTTGACTATTTCTGGAAAGATGCAGATGTATTCTCTGATAATGAGTAAAGATTTCCACTGGAGTAATTCAGGAAACAATTAAATAAACTGCAGCAGAAAGAACGGTGGGCAGATGTGAGGAGCAACTTGAGAGCATTCTGAAGTCTAATTTATAAAGTCTGAGCACCAAAATTGGAATAAGAAAGCATATAGGTTCTTCACAGAAGAAGGAAAAATTGCTGTCTTTTCAATATGGTTTATGAAAAGGGATCACAAACACACACCGCCCAAACCACGCACACAGACATAAAACTGGGCTTGTTAGGGGGAAAAGTGGTGATAAAGAAATAGTGGAGGGCCCAGACCACTGAACTCCTTATCCCAGGACGTGTGTCAGTGCAGCCTACCAGTCCAGAGGAGACTCTCCTCTCTGCTATTGTACAGAGCCATAGGGCAGGGGAGCAGGGGACCTTTCCATGAGAACATAAGAGCAGAGGCCCCTGTCTGAGTGGGTGGCCTTGGCAGAACAAGGTCACCTTGGAACCCAGGCTTTGGCATCAGCTGCGCTAACTCTCCTTGCTGGCTGATGAGTCACTTAAGGGGGAGGTGATCAGCTTCCAGGGCCAGTCAGGGTGGCTCCTCCTCAGCCACTGCCTTGGCTCTTGGGTGTCATTATATCTGCACCCCCTCTCCACTCCCAAAGGCGCTGGGTGTGGTGTTTGCCTTGGGAGTGTGGCTTCTTCAGCACAGTCTGTAGAACAGGTGTCATTGCAGAGTCTGTGGCAGGTGCCTGCCACCCAGATGGAGCCACCACGCTCACTCTCGTGGATGAGAGCCAGACGTTGGACAAAATTAATTAAAGAAGCTACCTGATTACTGAACAGCAAGCAGCTTGGAGAAGACAGATAAAATAGAAGAGTGGTTGGAGCAGTGGACAAGTTTTCTGTTTTCTTTTTCTTCTCTTTTTTCCTTCTTCTTTTCCTTCCTTCCTTCTTTCGTTTGCCCTTTCTTTCTTTCCTCTTTTATCTCCTGGTTTTTGATCTAGGAATGGGGAGAATCAAGTGGAAGCCAAACCAAAAACTTTAAGAGAAACTGTCCTTCCACCCACAGGGCCAGCAAACTGGTGAGCCCAGAGGATGGGGGAAATCTCTATTTATTTCCCCCTCTCTTCTTTACTTCCCACTCTTCTGAGACCACCCTTGTTGCAGAACTGAATTGCCATTACTAGGAATCTGTGACCATGAAGAACTTCCTGTCACTGTGCAGTTCACACCTGTGGTAACAGCGGGCACCCACATCCTGAGAATCTGGATAAAGGGTCTGGGAGAAGGGCAGGAAGGGCGCCTGTTGTACAAAGAATAGAGTGGACATCTTGGTTATTTTTTTGTCTCTGTTCTCTTGAAACCTCGCACCAAGGCTACACACAGATTGCACAACAGCATGGGGGACGAAAACTCTGAGAGAATCCAAATTTTTTGGCCAGAAAAACCAGGTATTCTTGTGAGCCAGAGAACAAGGGACAAATTCCAAAGAGTAGAGAGCTGATGTCATTTACAGGCTCCCTCCCAAACTGAACGTGACCAAACACAGCCGGAGCAGCAAGAGCTTGGAGAGCTCATTTAGAAGCTAAGCCACTACTCAAGTCCCAGACTAGCCTCTGAGTGACTCAGACATGGGGCCAGAGCTTTGCAACTGGACCAACATCGCATTCATGTTGGTTCACATGACATCAGAAACTGACCCCTGTACCCAGAGGGGAAAGAGAGACCAAAGGAAACAGGTAGAGCAACCCAGATGGGTAGGTAGTAGGTTTACTGAGCAAAAAAACTTACTTCCAAGGCTTCTCTGGGACACTGCAAGACCAGTAGACCTCTGAACCTGCCTGCCAGCATCATAGAAGTTTATATAGAGACCTTAATTTATACCACACAGGGAGTCTCAACACCGCATTTCTATCCCAAGCCTGCATCCTTGAACTGGCTTCTAACATGGAATGGTGAGTGGAACACACAGTCTAAGGACCCAGGAGAGGTGAAGGGCCTCTCATCACCTGGGTCCAACTCAGGAGTCAACCAGGATCACACCCTCTCAGTGTCCTCCAGAAATAACATGGAAGATGAGCCAAAACTGATCACCTGTGAAAACAACCAACAAAATCAACGTTCTTCAGAGATTTATAACAGGATCCAGAGTTTCATACGTAACGTTCAAAACGTTCAGGATAAAGTGACAAATTACTTGACATATCAAAAATATGAAGCCTTTTCAAGGGAAAGTCCTGGTACCCCAAGTAGTATTCACTCAGTCATATCTGACTCTTTGTGACCCATGGACTGTAGCCCGTCAGGCTCCTCTGACCATGGAATTCTCCAGGCAAGAAATACTAGAGTGAGTTGCCATTTCATTCTCCAGGGAATCTTCCTGACCTGGGGACCAAACCCAGGTCTTTTACATTGCAGGCAGATTCTTTACCCTCTGAGTCACAAGGGAAAAGACAGTTGACAGATGGAAACTCCAAGATGCTCTAAATGTTGAAATTGTCACGCAAAACTTTACGGTAGCATTTATAACCCCCTTCAGTAAGGTAAAACTGAACACATCTTGAAATGAATGGAAAGCTAGAAGTTCCAGAAGACACAATTTTGTGAATGTGTTTCCTATATGTTTCAGTTCAGTTCAGTTCAGTTCAGTCTCTCAGTCGTGTCTGACTTTTTGCGACCCCATGAATTGCGGCACGCCAGGCCTCCCTGTCCATCACCAACTCCTGGAGTTCACTCAGACTTGCATCCATCGAGTCCGTGATGCCATCCAGCCATCTCATCCTCGGTCGTCCCCTTCTCCTCCTGCCCCCAATCCCTCCCAGCATCAGAGTCTTTTCCAATGAGTCAGCTCTTCGCATGAGGTGGCCAAAGTACTGGAGTTTCAGCTTTAGCATCATTCCTTCCAAAGAGAAAGACACATATTTTGTGTTTGCTGTTCATCATGTTCTCTTTGTGTCCATTTGGTCAACTGTGTTTGCTATATTCTTGAAAATTCTGTATCCTTGTTAATTTTTTTGTTTGTATTTTATAACAGTTGCTTAGAGAGATCTGAATATTTTACAGTTTATAGCTTCTTGTGAATCTACCCATTCTTATAAATTTTAAATTCTATTAAGTAGATACCCATTTAATTTGATCAGATGGTAAAGAATTTGTCTGCAATGCAGGAGACACAGGTTCAATCCATGTCAGGAAGATCCCCTAGAGAACGGAATGGCAACCCACTCTAGTAGTCTTGCCTGGAGAATCCCATGGACAGAGAAGCCTGACAAACTACAGTCCATAGGGTTGCAAAGAATTGGACATAACTGAGCAACTAAGCACACACATACACTCACACATTTCATATGTGATGTCATGTTTATAAAGTAAACATTTATCACTATGAAGTTAGTCTCTTTTCCTTAGTAAATAATTTAGAATTAGCCTTTTATATTAATATACAATATCAATTATACTAAATATATATATATTTTGCATATTAAATATATAACCTAACTATCTTTCCTTTAAAATGTGTCTGTTGATGGATTTTTTCCTTCATTTTTCACTTTAAACCTATCTGTAACTTTAGTTTTTATGTATATCTGTTGTAAAGAGAATATAACTAGAATTTTAAAAATTCAATCTGGGAATTCCCTGGTGTTTAGGATGCAGCACATTCATTTCTGTGGTCCTAGGATCAATCCCTGGTCAGAAAACTAAAAACCTGCAAATCACACAGCATGCAGAAAAAAAAAATCCAACCGGACAATATTTATCTTTCACTGAAGCCTTTGGCTGATGTACCAAAACGAATGAAGTGAAGTCCCTCAGTCATGTTCGACTCTTTGCGTCCCTATGGACTGTAGCCCGCCAGGCTCCTCTGTCTGTGGGATTTTCCAAGCATTAGTACTGGAGTGGATTGCCATTTCCTTCTCCAGAAGATCTCCAACCCAGGGATCGAACCCAGGTCTCCTGCATTGTAGACAGACGCTTTACCGTCTGAGCCACCAGGGAAGTTCCCACCAAAAAAGAATAGTTGGGCTTTAGTCTTCCATCTTATTTTCTGCGTTTTTTTTTTTTTTCTCTTTTTGTTCCGTGTTTCTTTTCTCTGGTTATTTTCAATTATTTTTAGCATTTCTCTTTTTTTCTTACTGCTAGTTTGAAAATTGTATATTATTTTTGCCTTTTCAAGATTCTACTAGATATTGCAATTATATATTATTTAAGTGTTACAAGAATATTTCTAATTCTCTTCACAAATACCAAGATTTATGACTCTTTAATTATGTTTATCTGACAAATGACATTTCCTCTAACATAACTGGTAATGTCACTTACAGTTCAGGTTGTTGTTTGCATTACTTCAATAGACACTGTGTATTTTTTAAACTATCTTATAATTATGAAATATATCAGACATAGGTGAGTATGCATAATGCCTGAGTGCATTTTAAAGAGTGATAACAAAATGAGCACTCAAACATCACTGAGACTATGAAACAGAGCTTTAAAAATCTGTTGAAGCTTCCTGTGTGCTATCCGCTTACAACACTTTTTTTTTTTTTTTCACAACAGAGGAAACCATTATTTCTATATTTACCAATCTTCAGCTTTCTTGGTAGCTTTACTATGTTTGTAACCTTGAAAAATAAATATTGCATAATTTTAATCATTTTAAACTATTACATTAAGAGAATTAGTCTGTATGTATTTTCTGATAACTTGCTTTTTTGCTCAACATTAATCTCTGAGCTCTTATCAAAGTAATGTGTAACAGTTTATTTTCATCACCACGTGTATTATTTCATTGTGCTGCTAAGTCGCTTCAGTCGTGTCCGACTCTGTGCGACCCCATAGACGGCCGCCCACCAGGCTCCCCCATCCCTGGGATTCCAGGCAAGAACACTGGATTGGGTTGCCATTGCCTTCTGCTATGCATAAAAATGAAAAGTGAAAGGGAAGTTGCTCAGTTGTGTCTGACTCTGTGCGACCCCATGGACTGCAGCCTACCAGGCTCCTCTGCCCATGGGATTTTCCAGGCAAGAGTACTGGAGTAGGTTGCCATTGCCTTCTCCAATTATTTCATTGTAAATGCTCTACTATTTATCTATTAGCAGGAAGAAACATATGGTTGTTTCCATCATTTTTGTTATTATTAAATAGTGCTGCTACAACATTCTGATATGTGCCTTCTGGTGAACACATGCAGGGATTTCTCCTAGGTATAAACTAAAAGTTAAAATATCAGTTGTATGATATGTGTGGGTTTAACTTTACATGGAGCTTCCCAGGTGGTGCTAGTGGTAAATAACTTGCCTGCCAATGCAGGAGACATAAGAGACACAGGGTCAATCCCTGGGTTGGGGAGATCCCTTGGAGGAGGGCATGGCAACTCACTCCAGCATTCTTGCATGGAAAATCCCATGGACAGAGGAGCCTGGCAGTCCATAGGGTCCCAAAGAGTGGGCCATGACTGAAGTGTCTTTGTAGCCATGCAACTTTACATAATAATAGCATTATTTTCCAAAATGGTCATGTTTCCCAAGATACCTCTAGAACAGTTGCCTCACATTCTGTTGCACTGAATTTTTCAGCCTTTAAAATGTCTTCCCATTGGGTGGTGTGAGTCATTTCTCAATCATTGGTTAATTTGTATTTGCCTCATTACTAAAGATTCAGAACATCCTTTCATATGTTATTGGCCATATATACTAAGTGGGTGTTTAAATATTAAGGTCAAAAATAGGCAAGATTAATCTGTGGTGACAGAGGCCAGATTAATAATTACCATAGTGATGTGGAAATGAATGGATGTTGATTGGCAGAGGCTGTAGGAAGCTTTTTGAGGTAACATATATGTTCTACAGCCTAATCTGGGTGATGGTTACAAGGAGTGGTCAAATGAAAAATCATCAACATAAGAACTTAAAATTTGGGCACTGTATTATAGATGATAGATAGCAATAAAAATAAAAACCTTTCTAATGAAAAGTGAAATGTATATATAATTACAGAATTTCTAAAACAACAATAAAAATACTATATAAAATAATTTTTAAGGTATAATTGAAACAGCAATTTGAAATTGAAAGAGAAATTTGAGGCAAAAATTAGAATCTTCATACATATTATAGAAAAATCAAAATATAAAAGCTGAAATTAATGAAATGGAAAAACAAAACAAATACATCAAAATATTGGTTCAAAACTCGACAAAATAAACAAACATCAAGAACACAAAATACAAATAACCAGGAGACATTAACCACTGAAAGAAAGGCTATTTTTTAAAATTAGACTACTTTACACTAAACTTTGGCAAACAACTTTTTGTCACAGAAATAAAAGATGCATATCAGTTTTCATAATTAATAGCCAGACAAAAAACAAAAGATAATTACAATTGCAAGCCATAATGGTAACATGATTAATTTAGCAATATAAGTAATTAAACACAATTTGATGTGGTAGAATGATATGGAAATAGAAGAGTATACAAACACATGTAAAAGACAGACTATGTCTTTTGGTTGGTTCATTTAATTCGTTTAGATTTAAGGTAATATGTATGATCCTATTACCATTTTCTTGATTGTTTGGAGTTTATTTTTCATAGGTCTTTTCCTTCGCTTGCGTTTCCTGCCTAGAGAAATTCCTTTAGCATTTGTTGTAAAGCTGGCTTGTTGCTGCTGAATTCTCTCAACTGTTGCTTGTCTGAAAAGCTTTTTATTTCTCCATCAAATCTGAAGGAGAGTCTTGCTGGGTAAAGTATTCTTGGTTGCAGGTTCTTCCCTTTCATCCCTTTGAATATATAGTGCCATTCCTTTCTGGCTTGTAGAGTTTCTGTTGAGAAATAGCTGAGATAGTCTGATGGGAGCTTCCTTGTATGTTATTTGTCATTTCCCCCTTGTCGTTTTTAATATTTTACCTTTGTCTTTAATTTTTGTCAGTTTGATTATGTGTCAGCTTGATTTTGTGTCTCTGTGTGTTCCTCCTTGGGTTTATCCTGCCTGGATTGCTCTGTGCTTCCTGCACTTGGTTGACTATTTCCTTTCCCATGTTCAGGAAGTTTTCGGCTATTATCTCTTTAAATAATTTTTCAGGTCCTTTCTCTCTCTCTTCTCCTTCTGGGACCCCAATAACGCAAATGTTGGTGCATTTAACGTTGTCACAGAGGACTCTTAGGCTGTCTTCATTTCTTTCATTCTTTTTTCTACATTTTGTTCTGTGGCAGTGATTTCCACTATTCTGTCCTCTAGGTCATTCACCGTTTCTTCTGCTTCAGTTTTTTTGCTATTGATTCCTTCCAGTGTATTAGTCATCTCTGTTTGTTTGTTCTTCACTTCTCCTAGGTCTTTGGCAAACATTTCCTGCATCTTCTTCGTTGTTTTCCCAAGATCATGGAGTGTCTTCATTATCATTATTCTGAATTCTTTTTCTGAAAAAAAAAAAAAAAAAGAAAGTTTGCCTGTGTCCACTTTGTTAGGTTGTTTTGGTTCAGTCTCCTATGGGGTCACCACTGCTTTCCCCTGGGTCTTGGTGCATGCAAGATTTTGTTTGTGCCATCTAAGATTGGAGTCATTGTTTCCCCCAGTCCTGTGGAAGTCCTATAATCAAATCCTGCTGGCTTTCAAGGCCAGATTCCCTGGGGATTCCCCAGTCCCTTTGTCATGTCCCTAGGCTGGGAGGCCTGCTGGGGGTTCAGAAACTTCACAACAGTGGGAGAACTTCTTTGGTATTATTGTTTTCCAGTTTGTGGGTCATCCACTCACTGGGTGTGGGATTTGATTTCATCGTGATTGTACCCTTCCTACCATCTCACTTTGCCTTTTGAAGTGGGGCATCACTTCTTGCTGTGTTCCAGCATCCTCCTGTCAATAGTTGTTCAACAGCTAGTTGCAATTTTCATGCTCTCACAGGAGGTGATCACATGTCCTTCTATTCTGCCATCTTGAACAAGAAGCCAGATAATTTTTGAAGTATGAATTACTTAATTTTATTTTATTTTATAGGAAATGAAAATGACCAGCATTGAAAGTAGTTTACACAGAAAACTTTAACATGCTATTTTCCATGGCTTAGAAAAGTTGTTTTAGGAGTCTCTACTAGCTAGACATGCATGTACCTTGAAATCAAGTTTTTGTAAAAAAAAAAAAAAAAATCTACCACAAAAAAATATAGTTTTTTTTCAATAAGATAATTTTATAAAATCTTTGAAATTAATAATTGAGGGCTATTTATTTTCAAACTTAGAAAATATAGAGACAACTTTCAAATTATTTATATGAAACAGGTATAATATTAATAAGTAGCCTTAAAATGCACACACAGTAATCAGTTAGAATATACAAGGTAAGAGAAAACCCAAACTGCAATCAGGACAAAAAGGATAAAAATACTTAGAAGCAAACTCAACAAGAAATAGACAAAACTCTGTATAAGAAATTTTAAACATTCCTAGAATATCAAGTAGATTTGAAACTTAAACACACAGAAGCATCATATTTCAATGTAATTACCAAAAAGTTTTATTTTCTGAGGTCAATTTTAAGTTCTCAATTTTTAAGTTATACAGAAAGTTAAATATTCAAGAATATATAGAATAATCCTGCAGAAGGAGGCAGTGGGGGTTGAATTCGTTTGCTAGAACTGCTGTAACAAAGTAGCACAAGACAGGTGGCTCACAAAATAGAAATGCACTGTCTCAGTTCTGGAGGCTGGAGGTCCAAACTCAGGATGTCAGCAGGATGCGTTCTTTCTGAGGCTGCAAGGGAGGATTTGCTGCAGGCCTGTCTCCTTGTATTACAGACGGCTGTCCTCCCCCACGCCTCTTCTCATTGTCTTTCCTCTGTGCACACCTCTGTGGCCAAATTCCTTGTTTCTATAAAGACATCATTATGTTGGATTGAGACTCAGCTAATGACTTTGTTTTAACTTGATGCCTCTGTGAAGTCCCTATATCACTATAAGGTCACACTCTGAGGCCCTGGGGATTAAGGCTACAACAAACAAATTTGGGGAAAACAAAATTCAGTGTGTAACAAGTGGGAACTACCATTGTTGCTACCATTGCATGTTACACACCTTACATGTGTGATGCTGATTAGAATAGTCTGATCTATATGACAAAATAGTAAGTACAGAAATAGACCCAGGTACATAAAAAATTTGGTATGTGATAAAAGGTGACATCTCAAGTCACAAAGGAAACAATGGTTTTTTAATAATTGTTATTGGATAACTGATAGCTATTTGGAAAAAGATAAAATTGAACTTATATCTCACATCACATAACTCAATAAACTATAAAGGGATCTGAGATATAAATGAAAAAGCCAAATCTATACAAATACTAGAGGAAAATATGGGGGAATTCTTTTATAACTAGAGTGTGGTGATACCCTTATAATTCTGACTTAAAACAAGGAACTAATTAATTCAACTACATAAAATTTTGTAAAATTTACTTCGCAAAAAAATCACAATAATCAAGGTCAAATAAAACAGATTAAGGAAAGAAAAGGTAAGCCTGTGGGCTTACCTGGGGGCTCAGCTGGTAAAGAGTCTGCCTGCAGTGTGGGTGGCCTGGCTTCCATCCCTGGATTGGGAAGATCCCCAGGAGGAAGACATGGAAGCCCACTCCAGTACTCTTGCCTGAAGAATCCCATGGACACCCGGGAGCTTGGGGGACGACAGTCCATGGGGTCACAAAGAGTCGGACACGACTGAGCGGCTAAGCACAGCAGAGGGAAGAGAAAAGTATTACACCTTCTACGGTTTGGCCAGTATCTTAAATATCAAGTCATTATGTTGTACACTGAAAATTAATATGTTATATGTAAATTATATCTCAATTTTAAAAATAAATGGAGGGAAAAAAGACCAAAACCAATAGAAAATGGGTACCAAGCAAAACAAAGCCCCCAAAAGATCTCCAGAGAAATTAAAACGGCTTTCAACATATAAAAAGAAAGCTCAATCTCAATCATAATAAGAGAAATGCTAGTGAAAATTGTATTGATACATTTCTTACTTAGATTTGTAAGTATTCAAAAAAGCTTGAACACATTCTGTTGAGAAAGCACTCATTCATTGCTAATGGGTTATACATTCCCTCTGGAGGGAAACTTGTATTATTTAAGGAAAACTGAATATAGATTTTTTACCCCCAAATTCCTATTTGGAGAATTTACTGCAAAATTAACTCCTACAAAATTATACTAGGTTATTCACCATAGAATTGTTTGTGGATGAATGAATAGTAACACAATAGACTAAGGGGCAGATTCTGAGATAAAATTATGAATTCAGGTTCAAATATGCAATCTTGAGATGGAGATACTCCAGACAGAATACCCACAGTATATTCCTAGAACATCATGCAATCTCTAGAGATTGGTGCCAGTTGCCACAGAGCTTGGTGCCCTACACTGAATTTTAGAGTATGACAAGTATAGTTGCTATTGCACTTCTGCCCTCCAAATCTCATGCAAACTGTCTTATGTGCCTGACGCATAACTCTGAAAGTTATGGGATACTGCTGCTGCTGCTGCTGCTAAGTCACTTCAGTCATGTCCGACTCTGTGTGACCCCATAGATGGCAGCCCACCAAGCTCCTCTGTCCCTGGGATTCTCCAGGCAAGAATACTGGAGTGGGTTGCTGATACCAAAAGATGT
Source organism: Cephalophus harveyi (assembly GCA_006410635.1). Classification (NCBI taxonomy): domain Eukaryota; kingdom Metazoa; phylum Chordata; class Mammalia; order Artiodactyla; family Bovidae; genus Cephalophus; species Cephalophus harveyi. Next base: position 48,037 of record SJYT01019149.1, on the reverse strand, counting down.
AATTCCTGCCTAACAAAGGCAACACTGCATGAGACCACAAACAATAAACTGAGCCTCTGAAGATGTTAGTTTTATATGCAAGGGCCCACTGCAAGTGGGCTATATGCTATTTGATTCTGAAACTGGTGTAGTTTATGCTGTATTATATTCAAATTTTTACTCAGGACTGCTATACATGAGTAGGGGGGGAAGCCCTGAAAATGGAGACACTTTCTTTGTGTACATTCATGTGCACACATGCAGGAATGCACACATTGCTTCTCTGTGTCAATATGCAGCAAAATAGATGAGATATGATTAGAAATGCTACCAGTGAAGATGCTGGAGAGCCAGTGGCTTATTGCTCACACAGGACAGACACCTGTGCCATCTCTGCTCTTTGTTTCTGGAAAGTGTTAGTTGCTCAGTTAGATCTTTTGATTTTTTTCCACTTTTATAGAGAAATAGTTGACATACATCACTATAAGTTTAAGGCATACAACATGATGGTTCAATTTATATATATATATTGTGAAATGATAATTGCAATAGGTTCAGCTGATATCCTTCATCTCAAATAGAAACAGCAAGAAGAAAAGAAAGGAGAAAAGAAAAAAAGAATTAAAATGTTTTCCCTGTGGTGAGAACTCCTAGGATTTAGTCTCTTAACTTACCTATAGATTATATAGCACCATTAACTACAGTCATCATATTATACATTACAATCTTAGCTCTTAACTGTCATAATTGGAAATTTGTGCCTTTTTACAACCTCCCTTCAGCTCTCCTTCCCTCACCCTCTGCTTCTGTTAATATGTCTGATTTCTTCTTCTATTAGTTTATTTCTTCAAGATTCCACATATAAGGGAAATCAAACCATATTTGTCTTTTTCTGTCTTATTTCACTTTATATGATGCCTTCAAGGTCCACCCATGTTGTTACAAATTATAGAATTTCCTCATTTTATGGCTGAATACTATTCCATTTTTCCATTTGTGTGTGTATGTCTCTGTGTGTATAATCTCATAACTTCTTTATCTATTCATCTATCAATGGACACTTAGATTGTCTCCATGTCTTGTGTGTGTTAGTTGCTCAGTCGTGTCTGACTTTTGGCAACCCCATGGACTGTAGCCCACCTGTCTGTGGAATTCTCTAGGCAAGAATAGTAGAGTGGGTTGCCATTCCTTTGTCCAGGGAATCTTCCTGACTGAAGGACCAGACACAGGTCTCCTGCACTGGCAGGTGGATTCTTTACCATCTTAGCCACCAGGAATTCCCTTCCATGTCTTAGCTACTGTGAATAAGGCTGCTATGAACATGAGTGTGCAGATGTCTCTTTGAGTTGGTATTCTTTCCTTTTAATATATTCCCAGAAGTGGAACTGCTGGGTTATATTGTACTGAGGATCATTTTCTGAGGACCCTCTGCACTATATTGCTTAGTGGCTGCACCAATTTATAATCCCTCCAATAGTGCACAGGGGTTCTTTCTGTGGGATCACTTTCGTAAGATCACGTATTCCATTATTGAGGGATTCATCATCAGGACTTCATCACCTCCCAAAGGCAGCCTCCTCCTAACACTATCACATTGGGCATTAAGTTTTCAATATGTGCACAGTGCAGAGACACCGCTCTTCAGACCATAACTGGCAGAAAGTAGGATGATTCCCAAGTACTGCTGGCACAGGGAAATCATCATGGACAAGTACTTGTCCTTGAACTTCTGTTTGGATGGACAGGATCCCAGAGAACTACAATATATTTTATCTGTTAATCATCTTTGATATAGAGAGACTTGTAATTTCTGTCAGGCAGATAAATGGACAAGCAAAATGCTACTAAGGTATATAATCAGGGTCAGCTTCATGGGAATGTAATCATATGGATGAACTCATGCTTGGTTTAAAGATCTATTGTCATTATTTTGAAATTATCCACAATACTTCAATTTGTTTGAAGTTCAACTCAAAAATTGTATTTTTACATCCAATGGGGAAATGAAAGGATATGAATTAGGAGAGGAGAGAAGTGGAAGAAATATAAAAATCTTCTTATTTTGGCATCTTTAACTATACTTTCATCCTGCTTTTAGAACAAGGAATCCTTTCTTTTCATTTTTTCCTGGGGCCTGAAAATTATGCAACCAGTCCAAACTATAATGGTAATAAAGAACTTACTCCCTCCAAAATGATTGAAATATACACTTAATGTATGTGTTAAAATTGATATCAATAATTAGGAGTTGAAGGGATGCAGTCAATATGGTAGAGCAGGAAGATTCTGAGCTCACCTCCCCCCACAGGCACATGGAAATTACAGCTACTACAGAATAATTCTTGATGAGAATGATTTGAAGATTAGCAGAAAACATTTTTCATAACTAAAAATGTAAAGAAGGAGATGGGGCAATGATGTGGTCTAGTCAGGACCCACACTCCAAATTGCATGTGCATCTGTGTTCAGTCTTGACCGACTCTGCTACCCCATGGACTGTAGATGCCAGACTCCTCTACCCATGGAATTTTCCAGGCAAGAATACTGAAGTGGGTTGCCATCTCCTACTCCAGAAATTCTTCCCAACCCAGGGATCGAACCCACGTCTCTTGCATCTCCTGCATTGGCAGGTGGATTCTTTACCACTGCACCACCTGGTAAGGCCTCATCCATGGGTTGCTGCTGCTGCTGCTAAGTCACTTCAGTCGTGTCCAGCTCTGTGTGATCCCATGGATGACAGCCCAACAGGCTCCCCCCTCCCTGGGATTCTCCAGGCAGGAACACTGGGGAACCATAAATAGGAGGAATATCACAAATGCAGAGGTTCTCCTCAAGGAGGTAGAAGTCCAAGCCCCATATCACTCTCTCCAGTCCAAGGTCCTGACTGGGAGATGAACTGCTTGAACATCTGGCTTTGAAAACCAGCAGAGTTTGTGTTCAGGAGAGTCAGAGGGCTGTGGGAAATAGAGATTCCACTCTTAAAGGGCTCATGCAAAATCTCACAAGCTCCAAGTTCCGGTGCAGACCCAGTAGTTTGAAATAAGCCTAGGTCAGACCCATTTGCTCAAAAAGCCTCCTGAAGAGTCATGAGACAGCTGGAACTCCCTCTGGGGACAGAGACACTGGCAGCAACCACTATTAGGAGCTCGTTCTACCACAATAATAGCAGCTCTGGCAAGCATTATTTTGGAATTCTCACTCTAAACTAAAAGCACCAGGGCTTACCCTCCCCACTACTGGGACAGCACCAGTTCTTTGAGGAAGCCACATGGAGACCAGGTCCCAACCACCTAAAGGCAGGCAAAAGCCCTATGGACCCACAGCCCATGCAACCAGCCATGCTGGGATTGAGTCCCACACTCTAGCAAGACCAAGGTCATGGAATGTGGCATATCCTTGTAGGTAACCAAGCCAGAGGCCAGCCCCACCTGCCACCTGCCATCTACAGTAGTCAGCACTGCCACAACATAAGAGGAGACACAGCCCTTGTAGGGGAACCCCTAGAACTTATACAGCTGGTGACCAGAAGGGAGTGTGCTGACTGGGCCCAGTGGGACCTCTCCTACATGAGGCTCATTTCTCCAAGATGGGAAAGTAGCAGATCTTACCTAATACATAGAAATAAGCACAGAGAATTAGACAAAATGAGACCAATGAATATGTTCCAAATGAAGGAACAAGAAAAAACCTCAGAAAACAAACAAAGTGGAGATAAGCAATCTACCTGATACAGAGTTCAAGGTAATGATCACTGGGAGTCCCCTGGTGGTCCAGTGGTTAAGACTTTCATTGCCAGGGTCCTGGGTTCAAATCCTGGTCAGGAAACTAAGATCCCATAAGATCCCACAAGCTGTGTGGTCAGGAAACTAAGATCCCACAAGCTGTGTGGCATAGGCAAAAAAAAAAAGCCATGACCATAAAGATGATCAGCAAACATGTGAGAAGAATGAATGGACATAGTGAGAATTTCAAAAAAGAGAAAATATTAAAAGCCAAACAGAGCTGAAAAACATGATAACTAAAATAAAAAGTGCCCCATGAGGAATTGAGAGTAGATTAAATAATAACAGAGGAACTGATCATTGAACCAGAAGACAGAGTAGTGGAAAGCACCCAACCTGAGCAGAAAAAAAAAAAAGAGGAAATGAGTATAACTTATAATCACTTTCTTTTTGGCAGGCTCCAAAATCACTGCAGATGGTGACTGCAGCCATGAAATTAAAAGATGCTTACTCCTTGGAAGAAAAGCTATGACCAACCTAGACAGCATATTAAAAAGCAGAGACATTACTTTACCAACAAAGGTCCATCTAATCAAAGCTATGGTTTTTCCAGTAGTCATGTACGGATGTGAGATTTGGGCTATAAAGAAAGCTGAGCACCTAGGAATTGATGCTTTTGAAGTGTGGTGTTGGAGAACACTCTTAAGACTCCCTTGGACAGCAAGGAGATCCAGCCAGTCCATCCTGAAGGAATATTCAGTCCTGAATATTCATTGGAAAAACTGATGCTGAAGCTGAAACTCCAATACTTTGGCCACCTGATGCAAAGAACCGACTCACTGGAAAAGACCCTGATGCTGGGAAAGATTGAAGACAGGAGGAAAAGGGGATGACAGAGGATGAGATGGCTGGATGGCATCACTGACTTGATGAACATGAGTTTGAGCAAGCTCTGGGAGTTGGTGATGGACAGGGAAGCCTGGCATGCTGCAGTCCATGGGATCACAAAGAGTCAGACATGACTGAGTGACTGAACTGAACTGACTGAACCTGGTAAAGGAGAAAAGATTGCATCTAGGAAGCACAGACAGTTTCAAAAAAGTTGAGCTCAAAGAGGTCTACAGCAAGACACATCATAACTAATGGCAAAAATTAAAGAAACTCTTAAAAGTAGGAAGAGAAAAGGAACTAGTTATGTATAAGGGAATTCCCACCAAACTAGTGGATGATTTTCAGCAGAAATTTTTCAGTACAGAAGGGAGTGATATATTCAAAGTGATAAAAGGAAAACAGCTACAACTAAGAATATTTATTTATTAAAACACTTCAAGGAAAGAGAGTTTTACAGAAAAGCAAAAGCTAAAAGAATTCAATACCACTAAACCAGTTTGACACAACATGTTAAAGGAACTTCTCTAAGCAAAAAAGAAAAGGCCATAAAAATTATGAGAGAAAAAAAATCTCACTGGTAAGGGAAAACATCCAGTAAAGATTAATGAAATACGTATAAAGCTAATAAAAAGGTTGAAAAACAGAAATACTTAGATCATCTATAATCACAATAAAGAATTAAGGATACACGAAACAAAAATACATAAAATATGATAGCCAAAACATTAAACTTTGAAGAAGGATTAAAGTGAAGAATTGCTAGAATCCTTTCAAACTTAAGAGATCATCAACTTAAAATAATCATATGCATATATCTGTCCCTAGGAACCATGAAGGTATAGGTTCCAGGACCCACTGATTATCACAGATAATCAAGTTATTTACAATTGGTCCTCAGTATCCACAGGTTCTGCATCTGCAAATACAGAAAGTCGACTGCATGTTTATAATTTAAAAAAAAAAAAAATCTATGTATATGTGGACCTGTGCAGTTCAAACCAATGTTGTTCAAGGGTCAACTGTTGATAGGTTGTCATATAAGAATATCATGATAGTTTCAAACCAATAACCGATAATAGATACACACACAAAAAGAAGAATCCAAACCTATCATTAAAAATAGTCACTCAATTACAAGCAAAGAAAGCAAAAGAAGAAAGAAACAAAAAATATATATAGATCAATATCACTGGTGACCTTAGATACAAATATCTTCTGCAAAATATTAGCAAATCAAATTCTATAATATGTTAAAAAAACCATACCCCATAATGAACTAGCATTTATACAAGGATGCAGGGATTGTTCAATATCTGCAAATCAGTGTAATATACCACATTAATAAATTAAAGAATGAAGATCATATGATTATCTCAACAGATACAGGAAAAAGTTTTTAAAAATTCAACATTCATATTTTAAAAACTCTCATCAAAGTGCCTTTAGTGATAAAAAACCTCAACATAATAAAAGTCATATATGATAAGCCCATAGTCACATCATACTCAATGGTGAAAGCTGAGAACATTTCCTCTAAAATCAGGAACAAGACAAGGAGGCCCACTTTCATCACTTTCATTCAACATAATTTTGGAAGTTCTAGCTGCAGTGATCAGAGAAGAAAAAGGAATAAAAGGAATCCAAATCATAAAGGAAGAACTAAAATTATTAGTGTTTACAGCTGACAGGACTCTATACATAGAAAATCTTAAATATGCCACCAAAAAACTATTAGAACTAGTAAATGAATTCAGTAAAGTTGTAGGATGGTAAATTAGTATACAGAAATCTGTTGCATTTCTATACACTAGTAACTCTCTGAAAGAGAAATTAAGGAAATAATCCCATTTATAATTTCATCAAAAAGACTAAAATACCTCGGAATAAATCTATCCAAGGGGGTAAAAGACTTGCACTCTGAAAACTATAAGACATTGATGAAAGAAACTGAATATGACCCAAATGGGGGTTTCCCTGGTGGCTCAGAAAGTAAAGAATATGCCTGCAATGCAGGAGACCTGGGTTTGATCCATGGGTCAGGAAGATCTGCTGGAGAAGTAAATGGCTACCACTCCAGTATTCTTGCCTGAAGAATTCCATGAACAGAGAGCCTGGTGGGCTACAGTCCATGGTGTCACAAAGTGTCAGTCATAACTGAGCCACTAACCCTTTCACTTTCACTTCAAATAAACGGAAAGATATACTGTGTTCATGGATTGTAAGAATTAATACTGTTAAATTGATCATACTACCCAAGGCAATGTCCATTCAATGCAATTCCTATCAAAATGCCTATGACATTTTCCAAAGAGCTAGCAAAAATAATTCTACAATTCATATGGAAGCACAAAAGATCCTAAATAATCAAAGCAATCTTGATAGAGAAGAAGAAAGCTGAAGGAATCATACTCCTGATTTCGAACTGTATTAAAAAAACTACAGTAAACAAAACAGTATTGTACTGGCACAAAAACAGACAAATAGGTCAGTGAAAAAAAATTGAGCCCAGAACTAAACCCACCTTTACATGGTCAATTAATCTATGACAAAAGAAACAAGAATGTACAATGCAGAAAAGAGAGCCTCTTCAAACAATGGCACTGGGAAAACTGCACACTTTTCATGGAAAAGAATCAAACCAGACTACATTCATACACTATTTACAAAAATAAACTAGTAAAAAGTTTAGAAACCTGAAACCTAAAACTCTTAGAAAAAACATCAGCAATGTGATTTGACATGTGTCCTAGCAAACTTTTTTGGCTATGTCTCCTCAGGCAAGGGAAACAAACTAAATTAAAGTAAAAAATCTTTTGCACAGTGAAATAAACTAACAACAAAATGAAAAGGCAACCTAATGAATGGGATAAGATATTTGCAAATAATATATCCAAAAGGAGTTAATATCTAAAATATTACCAAAAAACCCCCAAACAACCCAATTTAAAAAATGGTCAAAGAACCCAAACAGACATTTTCCCAAAGTAGATGGTCAGTAGACATATCAAAAGATGCTCAACTTCACTAATCATCAGGGAAATGCAAAACAAAGCCACAGTGATAAACTACCTCATATTCATCAGAATGACTATTGTAAAAAAGATAAGAAAAATTCAGTTCGGTTCAGTTCAGTCGCTCAGTCATGCCTGACTATTTGCGACCCCATGAATCGCAGCACACCCAGCCTCCCTGTCCATCACCAACTCCCTGGTGTTGGCAATTATGTGGAGAAAAGGGAACCCACGTTCATTGTTAGTCCTGGTGCTGTAACTTGGTGCAGCCAGTAGGTAATACAGTATGGAGGTTCCTCAAGAAATGAAAAATAAAACTGCTATATGATCCAATGATTCCACTTCTGGGTATTTACCTGAAGAAAAGAAAAATACTAATTTGAGAAGATACAATCAGAGCAGCATCATTTAGAATAGGCAAAATGTGCAATATCCTAAGTGTCCACTATAAGATGAATGGATAAAGAAATGTGGTATATATATATAGATAAATAGATATAGATATGTGGAACATTCGGTCAGTTCAGTCGCTCGGTCGTGTCTGACTCTTTGCAATTCCATGAATCACAGCACGCCAGGCCTCCCTGTCCATCACCAACTCCTGGAGTTCACTCAGACTCATGTCCATCGAGTCAGTGAGGCCATCCAGCCATCTCATCCTTGGTCGTCCCCTTCTCCTCCTGCCCCCAATCCCTCCCAGCATCAGAGTCTTTTCCAGTGAGTCAACTCTTCGCATGAGGTGGCCAAAATACTGGAGTTTCAGCTTCAGCATCATTCCCTCCAAAGAAATCCCAGGGCTGATCTCCTTCAATATGAACTGGTTGGATCTCCTTGCAGTCCAAGGGACTCTCAAGAGTCGTCTCCAACACCACTAGAGATATTTTCAAGAAAGTTGGAGATACAAAGGGAACATTTCATGCAAAGATGGGCTCAGTGAAGGACAGAAATGGTAGGGACCTAACAGAAGCAGAAGATATTAAGAAGAGGTGGCAAGAATACACAGAAGAACTGTACAAAAAAGATCTTCATGACCTGAATAATCACGATGGTGTGATCGCTCACCTAGAACCAGACATCCTGGAATGGGAAGTCAAGTGAGCCTTAGAAAACATCACTATGAACAAAGCTAGTGGAGGCGATGGAATTCCAGTTGAGCTATTTCAAATCCTGAAAGATGATGCTGTGGAAGTGCTACCCTCAATATGCCAGCAAATTTGGGAAACTCAGCAGTGGCCACAGGACTGGAAAAGGTCAGTTTTCATTCCAATTCCAAATAAAGGCAATGCCAAAGAATGCTCAAACTACTGCACAATTGCACTCATCTCACACGCTAGTAAAGTAATGGTCAAAATCCTCCAAGCCAGGTTTCAGCAATACATGAACCGTGAACTTCCAGATGTTCAAGCTGGTTTTAGAAAAGGCAGAGGAACATTACTCAGTCATAAAAAATGAAATCTTGTTATTTGCAACAACATGAATGAATCTAGAGGGTATTTTTCTAAGTGACATTAGTTTGACAGAGTAAGACAAGTACCATATATCTCACTTATATGTGGAATCTAAAAACCAAAATGAACAAAACAAAATAAAAACAGACTCATAAACACACAAAACAAGTGGGTGTTTTCCAGGGGGTAAGGCAGTGAGCGTTGTGTGAGGGCAGATTAAGAGGTACAAACTTCTGATTTTAAAATAAATAAGCCATGAGGATGTAACGTACAGCATAATAAATATGGTCAATTATATTGTAATTACTTTACATGGGACAGGTGGTTACTAGACTTGTGATAATTTAATAATATATGCAAATGAAATCAAAGTCAGATTACTATGCTTTCAGACCATGCTTTTTTCTAGATATATGCCCAGGAGTGGGATTGCAGGATCATATGGTAACTCTATTTTTAATTGTTTTTGCAAGTTTTTTTAAAGACCCAGTTTTATTTTTTAAAACTTTTTGGCCCCATGGCTTTTGGGGTCAGCGATCAAATCTGCATCCCTGCATTGAAAGTAAGGGGTCTTAACCACGGAGCCACCAGAGAATTCCCTTTTTAGTTTTTTAAGAAAGCTCCATACCATTCTCCACAGTGGCTGTCCAATTTACATTCCCACCAACAGTCTAGCAGGGTTCCCTTCTCTCCACACCCTCTCCAACATTTACAGTTCATGAATTTTTTGATGATAGCCATTCTGACTGGTGTGAGGTGATAGCTCATTCTAGGTCTGATTTGCATTTTTCTAATAATTAGCGATGTTGATCATCTTTTCATGCAACCCAATGTTCATTTCAGCACTATTTAAAATAGCCAAGGCATACCTAAATGCCCATTGACAGAGAAATGGATAAACAAGATGTAGTACATATATTCAATGGAATATTACTCAGCCATTAAAAACAATGAAACAATGCCAGTGTTTCAGCAACATGGATGGACCTTGAGATCATCATACTGAATGAAGTAAGTTAGAGAAAGACAAATATCATTCTGGTAATGCTTACATGTGGAATCTTACATGTGACAAATTGAGAGAGTAGCATTGACATATATACACTGAGTGTTCAGTCATGTCCAACTCTTTCACCATGCATAAAATAGACACCTGGTGGGAAGCTGCTGTGTAGCACAGGGAGTTCAGCTCAATGCTCTATAATGACATAGAGAGCTGGAATGGAAGGGTGGGACATGGGATGGAGGTTCAAGAGGGAGATGTATGATATGTACAGCTGATTCCTAGGCAGCGCTAGTGGTAAAGAACCTGCCTAACAATGCAGGAAACATAAGAGATGAGAGTTCTACCACCGGGTCAGGAAGATCCCCTGGAGGAGGGCATGGCAACCCACTCCAGTTTGCTTGCCTGGAGAATCCCATGTACAGAAAGACCTGGTGGGCTATGGTCCATCTGGTTGCAGAGTCCAGCTTGACTGACATGACTTAGCATGCATGCATGTTCTTGTTTTGGAAAAGGGAATGGTTGCCTGCTCCAGTATTCTTGCCTGGAGAATTCCATGGACAGAGGGGCCTGGTGGGCTACACTCCATGGGGTCTCAAAGAGTCAGACACGACAGAGCAACTAATATGATTGAGCAACTAACACTTTTGGGGGCTTCCCAGGTGGTGCTAGTGGCAAAGAATCCACCTGCCAATGAAGGAGATGTAAGAGATGAGGTTTGATCACTGGGTCAGGTCGATCCCCTGGAGGGCATGGCAACCCACTCCAGTATTCTTGCCTGGAAGATCCCATGGACAGAGGAGCCTGGCGGGGGTGGGGGTGCTACAGTCCATAGGGTTGCACCAAGTCCGACACAACTGAGCCACTTAGTATGCAGGCAGGCACAGCAGAAACTAACACAAAGCTGTAAGAGACAATTATATTCCAATAAAAATTTTTAATGACACAAACAAACTTATTTACAAAACAGAAATAGACTCATAGACTTAGAAGACTAACATTGTTTCTAGGGGGGAAGGATTAGGAGGAGGAATAGTTAGGGAGTTTTGGATTGACATGTTCACACTGCTGTATTTAAAATGGATAACCAACAGAGACCTACTGTATACCTTAGGAACTCTGCTCAATATTATGTAACAACCTAAATGGGGAAAGAATATGAAAAAAAGTAGGTACATGAATATGTATAACTGAATCACTTTGTTGTACACTTGAAACTAACACAACATTGTTCATCAACTTTACTCCAGTACAAAATAAAAAGGTTTTAAAAATCAAATTACTGTTAATACACCTGAAACTAATGTAATACTGTATGTCAATGGTATTTCGATGAAAACAGTTGTTGAAGAGATCATGCTGTCATGAAGCAGGAAGTATCTTTAATCCATAAAAAGTGCTATTGAACTACAAAATAATATTTTTAATTACTATGTAATTAATCTCTGAAATGTAGTGTTAAATCCAATGTTAAGGTTACTTGGTGATAGTAAATCTCTCCTATGGTAAAAACCACACAGCACTAGAGACTGTTATACATTATTAAGGAAAGCCTGAATTTTTTATGTGAAGCAGTTGCTTTTGGACATTTTTGGAAGCAAACATCACTTGTGGCATGCTCAGAAGTAGAATGATTCGATAAAATATCCAAATAAAAGGCAATGATTGGAATGCCTTGGAGTTTGGCATCTGGATGCTCCCAACCTGTTCCTTAGGGCCACTGGATTAAAACATGGAGGTCAGGTAAATGTGCTTGAAAGTTCTGACTCCAAGCATATGTCTCAGAGAATTAAAAAAAAAAAAAAGTGGCAGCTGGAGTATTCCCAGAAAAGGCAAAACGGAGCAGATGGGTGTATGACTGAAGTAGGGTCCTGCAGTGGGAACTGGCAGCACGTGCCCCACGGGCCCTGCCCAGGCTGCGTGGGCGGGATGAGCTGGCCCACACTGCCAGCAAGAAAGATGGTACTCTTCCACAAATAGGTTTGGAAACAAAAGAGCCTGTGAGGGAAATAAAGGACCAATCTGTTCATAAAAAGACAAAAACCATACAAAGAAATACATCACGCCCTTCACAAAATTGGGGTACAATGCAGTCACGTTTCTTTTATTGTTAAAATGAATGATTAAATCTCCAGAGAATTAGCAGGAAGTTTAGTCTCACCCACTGAAGCAGTCCCCATCTACCCCCACCCCACTCAGTGTCGTCCAGTACCCGTTGCAGGGAGACTCGTTGTGAGAGCGTTCAGTAGGTCCACTTGTGAGCTGGCACCTCAGGTGCAGGATTGGGGTGGTCCTTGACCATGTGGCTTACCCCTGTTAGGCGGTGCTGCCCTTAGACTCTGGTTTGGTGTGGCTCCTGAGTACTGCCAGATGCCTCAAGGATGCTTTTCTGGTCCAAGTTTGTGCATAAGGCCACAATGATGCTCATATGGGGAACCACAGTGGCTGCTTCTTTTCATTAACTTTTCCTTGATCAGCCCTTATTCTCCAGAGGCCACCCACTAAGCAGAGGCAGGAGACACCTTTCCTATCTAGTCAACGTAAATCCTCACATATAGCTTGGGGACCTACTTAGGCTAACTTATTTAAGGGGCCAATTTTTCCCAAAATAATTTTACTTCAAAAGTTTCTTGCTTTTCCAAAAGTTTCTAGCTTTTCCTGGAACCCCCAGATCTAACGGAAACCATAGTTGAGTTTCCCAGCATCATGTCTCAGCAGGTAAGTGTGGGGCTGATTTGCTTGCTTTCTAGAAGGCTTTGGGTTCTTTTCCCCAGTAACCAAGAGCTTCAGAGATGGGCAATACTGAAGAAATGATATACGTTTCTGGGTCACCTTTCCCATGGCCCGTCACTAGCGAGTCTGTCATCCCTGTTGTGTACGTGAGGGAGAGGCTCAGTGACTCTTTGTCCTCAGTGACTCTCATGGGACAAACATCTGCTTTCTGTCCTGACTTTCTGAAGTTGCCAGAAGCAGCCCTACTCTTATTAAAATGTATGTGTGTTTATATGCATGTGTCATGTAGCTGCCATACCAGCCACTGTATTTTGCACAAATAAAATAGACAATACATAGAGGTGATTAAAGACTAGTTTATGTGTTTGTCATTATTGAGAGTGGCTGTTTCATTCACTCATTTGGTAAGAATTTATGGATGACTTCCTACGTGCCAACACTGAGCATGTTGATAACAAGGCCCCAGGCCTAGAGACTCAAGTGGGAGAAATTGATAAATAAATAGATCGGTTTAAGTAAGTAAGTGCATATGTGGCTAATGAGTACAGTATTGTGCAATTATAAAAAGGCTGCATTCATTAGGTGTCTTTGTTGTTGCAAAGACAGAAATTTCCTCAGAATGTCTTATGTCATGTGGAATTTATTACAAGGCTCCATGTGGAAAAAAGAAATAGAGAAATCTCCATCATGTATCCTGATCTCCTGGGAATCCAGGAAGTGCTCCAAACCAGGCCTCACAGGAAGAACTGAAATCTTCCTTGGTGGGGCTGGATTTCATGGACTTCAGGAGTATAGATAATTATTCAGTATCTAGCCAGTTCTTAGCACTAGTTCCCCTGCTATGGAAGTTTTTGATCCTTTACCTTACTTGCCACTCCTGATAATAAATTTTCTCTTATCTCCTTTCTGAGATATAGGCTGTGTTTCTACCTTCTCCTGAGTTTTGGTAATTCGTTGCTTCTGTCTTGTAACTTATATTGCCAGGTAAAGGCTCTTGCCTTCTTTCTGTGTGCCTTTCTCCTCCCGCTCTCTGCTAACTGGCTAGCTCTCTGATTTCAGAACTTTCTAAGTTTACATTCATTGTATCCCACTGTCATTGTTGAGCATGTACCTAGCCCACCTCTCTTATTTCCTTCTCTCCAGTTTACAGACATATGGCTGCCTCCCTCTTCCCCAGTATCATCAACTGACCACAGAACCAGAATCACACGGCACATGGGACAGATGCTAACGTGTTCTGATCTCCCCTGTGGGTAGGGCTTGTGGGCATGATGGGTGTTTTGAGGCTAGATTTTCACAAGACAAAGATCAATTTCAATATTTATAAGAATTTATGAACTACTTATACAATATTCAAATTATCAATCACAAAATCCTGTGGAAATATAATTTTTACAAGGGTGTCAAGATACTCTTAGAAAATAATGCCTAAAAAAGCTTTGAGACTTCTATGTTGCCGATTCCAAGATCTTGACTTGAAGCCACAGATTTCTGTGTGATTCCAGAGTTATAATTTTTGGTTGATCCAGCACTATCATCTGCCTTATGGTTTTATGTACAGACCACACATTCATAAATATATAAATAATTGTCTGGGAGCCTATAAGATAGTTAAGTGTAGCTGTCATAACAGGCTAAACTGAGTCATAATTTTAGTAATAAACCTTTAAAATATTTTAATAATTATTTTATTAGTGAAAATAACAACTACAGATTGAGACCTCTGTAGGTCCATTATTTTCATTCTGTGCTTATATTTTCATGAAATCTTACAAAAGCAATTTGAGTATATATTGGACCATCCTGTCACCAGCAGACTGGCAATTTCCTTAGTTCTTGCTCTTCTCAAGGGAAAGAATTCAGACAAGAGGCATAGAGCAGCTTAAAGGAGCCAGAGTTTTATTTAGCAAAGTAAAAGTACACTCCTGAAAAAGGATGGAAACCAGAAACAGCTCCACAGTGGGGTAGGAGTGGGTTTTTACAGTGGTGGAAAGTGCCCCCCTGCATCCTGAATCATTTAATAAGTTGACTGACAGCTTTAGATTACAAAACTTTTCTCTTTGTGTGCAGGTACTTACTCACAAGCACCTAAGCGAAACCATTAAGGGCCAAAAATCCAAATGCTGATTTATTGCAAATGCAGTATAGTGAACCCTGAGTTACTTTGAGTCACCTTTTAGGTCTTGGTGTATCTACGCCCACCTGTTTTAGCGGTTTTATCTTGTTTGGTCCTAATGTGGCTGGAAACCTAGTAGTGGTTCTTGATGACAAGAGGGAGGCTCTCTGGGCATGTTTTGGTCACCAGTATCCAGGCAGGTGTTGTTGTTGAAAGTGTTAGTTACTCAGTCGTGTGGGACTCTTTGTGACCCCATCGACTGCAGCCCACCAGGCTCCTCTGTCCATGGAATTCTCCAGGCAAGAATACTGGAGTGGGTGGCCATTCTTTGCTCCAGGGGATCTTCCCAGGGATCAATCCCAGGTCTCCTGCACTGAAGTAGGAGAGGGAAAGACAAACCATTCAGGATGGGGTGGTACCCACTCGTGTCAGACTAGCTACCGAACAATCCAAATCACTCGAAGCCCCTGATAACTGTATACTATTTTGCAGTTTATGTCTACTGCCCCATTTGTACCCAGTGAAGCTCCAATGACACATGAAACTGAATGTATTAATGTGGTTCATTGGTTGGAATAAGAATTTGATGATAGGAGGAGTAGAAGAAGATGGGGGAGGAGTAAGATGGAGAGATCATCAGCCTGCCCACAAACACATCAAGAACTCATCAAGATATGGAACAACTGCTACAAAGAAAACCTCTAGGCGACAACAGAAGACCCCAGAAGCATAAGCTTCTGGACAGGAGCTTATGCCCCAAGGGAGGGAGGGAGTCCTGAAACAGGAGTTCCCCATGCACAGAGAAGCTCCCTCACAGTGGGGCCCAGAGAGGAGCTGCAGAATCTCAGAAAGCAGGGCAAAGCAGGGACTTAAAGGGAAGAAAACAGACAAAGCTGCACTTCTCAGCCATGCTCTGTGACTCTGACCAGACAGTGGGTTCAGGAAACAGAAAGAAGCCCATAGAAGCCCCGCAGCTCAGAGGGCAGGCCCAAAGTGTCAAGAGAGGGGTGGCATACAAACTTCTCCAGAACACACAGCCCTGTGGCACAGATATCAGGCTGGGGAGCCAAGAGAAGGGAGGCATAGAAGCCCCTCCAGAGCACAGAAAACACGGGGTACAGAGGAGCTGGGGAGCCAGAAAAAGAACACACAAGCCCCTTGATGCAGAGGGAGGGTTCAGGGAGACAAGACAAGTGCACACAAGCCCTGTAATGCAGAGGGTAAACTCAGTGGGCTGATGGAAGCCCACACAAGTCTGCGTGATGCAGAAGGCAGGGTTGGGGAGCCAAGAAAAGATCCATGCAAGCCCCTACCTAGCACACGTTGGCCTTCAATGTAGGGTGGGACTGGGGAACAGAAGCACCAGCAATGATTCCAGGGACAGGTAGGGGGTTGGTGGCAGTGAAGATATGCCGAGAGCTCCACTTTGAAGTGACCGAAGAAATAGACATGTCTAACATTGCCAAAGCCAGAAGGACTGCCCAAAGACACACCAAACCCACAGACACCCCAAGACCTACTACACCACTGCCCTTCAGACAGATGAGATCCAGCTCCATCAACCAGAACACAGGCACAAGCTCCCTCAACAAGAAAAACATCATAGGACACCAAGCCAACCCCATCCACAGGGGCAGACTCCACAACCAAGAACTATGACCTTGAGAACATTTTTTTTTCTTCTTATAAATCACGTTGCTTACTCCCCCTACATATTTCTACTTTCACATTAGCCTTGTACAGTGCTATACAGTTTTCCTCTTTGTTTTTCTTGTCAAAAAAAAAATTCATTTTTTTTTTTTTCATTTTTTTCATCCTTCTTTCGGATGATTTTTCTGATTTTGTTTTTGGCATATTCAACTGCTTTTCTTATAGTTCTTCACTAGCTATATCTATTCCTGAATATATATGTCTTTTCACGTACATCTATTTATCTTTGCTTTTCTATTTTTTCTTTTCTCTATCTCACTTTTTTACCCACTTTTCCACCTCTTCCTTTTCTCTTTTCCCTCCCTTCTCCTCTTTATTTTTTAGTCTTTTTTCTTCTCTCTTTTTTTCAGTTTTCCAGACTGAGCATTAGCTAGATCTGCTTTTAACTGGTCAATATCACTTATGATATCCCTTGTTCCCTTGTTCCCAAATCAATTTTTGTATTCTTTTCTTTACAATACTTTGGTTATAACTGTGGGTGTGGAAGTGTGTGCATTCAGTTCAGTTCAGTTCAGTTCAGTCGCTCAGTCGTGTCCGACTCTTTGCGACCCCATGAATCGCAGCACGCCAGGCCTCCCTGTTCATCACCATCTCTCGGAGTTCACTCAGACTCACATCCATTGAGTCAGTGATGCCATCCAGCCATCTCATCCTCGGTCGTCCCCTTCTCCTCCTGCCCCCAATCCCTCCCAGCAACAGAGTCTTTTCCAATGAGTCAACTCTTCGCATGAGGTGGCCAAAGTACTGGAGTTTCAGCTTTAGCATCATTCCTTCCAAAGAAATCCCAGGGCTAATCTCCTTCAGAATGGACTGGTTGGATCTCCTTGCAGTCCAAGGGACTCTCAAGAGTCTTCTCCAACACCACACCTCAAAAGCATCAATTCTTCGGCGATCAGCCTTCTTCACAGTCCAACTCTCACATCCATACATGACCACAGGAAAAACCATAGATATCTCGCATTATTTCTGCAATTATCTGCTTGATCTCCCATTACACATGCACAAGTCACCCCTAACAGGAAGTCAACACAAACCACTCAACTAACCTTTCCCTACAATGGCAAAAAACAAAACGAAGAAAGAATACAAACCTAAAATCTGGGGAAAGGAGACCTCAAGTGGAGCAAATAAAAAGACAGAGAACTACAGCACAAATGAAAGAACAAGGTTGAAACTCACAAGACTAAGTAAACCAAGAGGAAATAAGTAATCTACCTGAAAGAGAATTCAGAATAATGATAGTAAAGATACGCCAAAGACTTGAAAATAGAATGGAGAAAATGCAAGAAACATCTAACACGGTTAATACAATCTCCAAGGACATAGAAGAAATAAAGAATAAGTAAACAGAGATGATGGAGCAGGAAATGGCAACCCACTCCAGTATTCTTGCCTAGAGAATTTCATGGACAGAGGAGCCTGGCAGGCTACAGTCCATGGGGTCACAAAGAGTTGGACACGACTGAGTGATTAACACTACTATGCTAAACAGATATGAATAACACAATTACTGAAATTAAAAATACTCTAGAAGGAACCAATAGCAGAATAACTGAGGCAGAAGAATGGATAGGTAAGCTAGAAGAAAGAATGGTGGAAATAACTGCTGAAGAGCAGAATAAAGGGAAATGAATGAAAAGAATTGAGGATAGCCTCAGAGACTTTTGGGACAATATTAAATGCACCAACATTTGCATTATGGGGTCTGAGAGGAAGAAGAAAAAAAGAAAGGCACAGATAAAATTTTTGAAGAAAATATAGTTGAAAGCTTCCCCAACACGTGAAAGGAAACAGTCAAGTCCAAGAAGCACAGAGAGTCCCTTACAGGATAAACCCAAGGAGAATCACATCAAGATGTATATTAAGCAAGTTAACAGAGATTAAGCACAAAGAAAGAATATTAAAAGCAGCAAGGAAAAGCAACAAGTAACATACAAAGGGAAAACCCATACAGTTAACAGCAGATCTTTCAGCTGAAACTCTGCAGGCCAGAAGGGAATGGCAGGATATATTTTAAGTACTGAAAGAAAAAAATCTACAACCAAGATTACTATACTCTGAAAAGATTATATTCAAAATTGATGTAGTAATCAAAAACTTTACAGACAAGCAAAAGTTAAGGGAATTTAGAACCACTGAACCAGCCTTACAACAAACAGTAAAGGGACTTATATAGCCAATAAACACAAGAGAAAGGAAAGACCTACAAAAACAAACACAAAACAATTCAGAAAATGCCAATACAAACATACATCTAAATAATTACCTTCAATGTAAAAGGATTAAATGCACCAACCAAAAGATACAGACTGACACGAAATGACTGAATGGATACAAAAACAAGGCCTGTATATATGCTGCCTAAAAGAGGCCCACTTCAGACCAAGAGACTCATACAGACTGAAAGTAAAGGATGGGAAAAGATATTCCATGCAAATGGAAACCAAAAGAAAGCCAGAGTGGCAAGCCTTATTTCAGACAACAGAGACCTTAAAATAAAGAATATTAAAAGAGACAAAGAAGGACACTATATAATGATCAAGGGATCAATCCAAGAAGAAAATATAACAATTGTAAATATTTATGCATCCAGCAGGAGATACCTAAGGCAGATACTAACAGGCATACTGGTTCCAAATAGGAAAAGGAGTATGTCAAAGCTGTATATTGTCACCCTGCTTATTTAACTTATACGCAGAGTACATCATGAGAAACACTGGACTGGAAGAAACACAGCTGGAATCAAGATTGCCGGGAGAAATATCAATAACCTCAGATATGCAGATGACACCACCCTTATGGCAGAAAGTGAAGAGCAACTAAAAAGCCTCTTGACGAAAGTAAAAGAGGAAAGCGAAAAAGTTGGCTTAAAACTCAACATTCAGAAAACGAAGATCATGGCATCTGGTCCCATCACTCCATGGGAAATAGATGGGGAAACAGTGGAAACAGTGTCAGACTTTATTTTTGGGGGCTCCAAAATCACTGCAGATGGTGACTGCAGCCATGAAATTAAAAGATGCTAACTCCTTGGAAGAAAAGTTATGACCAACCTAGATAGTATTTTCAAAAGCAGAGACATTACTTTGCTGACTAAGGTCTGTCTAGTCAAGGCTATGGTTTTTCCTGTGGTCATGTATGGATATGAGAGTTGGACTGTGAAGAAGGCTGAACACCGAAGAATTGATGCTTTTGAAGTGTGGTGTTGGAGAAGACTCTTGAGAGTCCCTTGGACTGCAAGGAGATCCAACCAGTCCATTCTGAAGATCAACCCTGGGATTTCTTTGGAAGGAATGATGCTAAAGCTGAAACTCCAGTACTTTGGCCACCTCATGTGAAGAGTTGACTCATTGGAAAAGGCCCTGATGCTGGGAGGAATTGGGGGCAGGAGGAGAAGGGGACGACAGAGGATGAGATGGCTGGATGGCATCACTGACTCGATGAATGCAAGTCTGAGTGAACTCCGGGAGTTGGTGATGAACAGGGAGGCCTGGCATGCTGCGATTCATGGGGTCGCAAAGAGTTGGACATGACTGAGCGACTGAATAGAACTGAACTGAACAGGCATAAGAGGGAAATCTACAGTAACACAATAACCGTAGGGAACTTTAACTCCACTTACACCAACAGACAGATCAACTCAATCAATAAGGAAACACAAATCTTAAATGAAACATTAGACCAAATGGACCTAATTGATATCTTTAGGACCTTCCATCCAAATACAGAAGAATGCAGTGTCTTCTTGGGTGCATGTGGAACACTCTTCAGGATAGACCACATCTTGGGTCACAAATCAAGACTGAATAAATTTAAGAAAACTGAAATCATATCAAGGATCTTCTCTGACCCCAATGCTATGAGACCAGATATCACCTACAGGAAAAGAACTGAAAAAAACACAATGCATGGAGATTCAGTTCAGTTCAGTTCAGTCACTCAGTTGTGTCCGACTCTTTGTGACCCCATGAATGGCAGCATGCCAGGCCTCCCTGTGCAACACCAACTCCCGGAGTTCACTCAAACTCATATCCATCGAGTTGGTGATGCCATCCAGCCATCTCATCCTCGGTCGTCCCCTTCTCCTCCTGCCTCCAGTTCCTCCCAGCATCAGAGTCTTTTCCAATGAGTCAACTCTTCGCATGACATGGCCAAAGTACTGGAGTTTCAGCTTTAGCATCATTCTTTCCAAAAAACACCCAGGACTGATTTCCTTTAGAATAGACTGGCTGGATCACCTTGCAGTCCAAGGGACTCTCAAGAGTCTTCTTCAACACCACAGTTCAAAAGCATCAATTCCTTGGTTCTCAGCTTTCTTCACAGTCCAATTCTCACATCCATACATGACCACTGGAAAAAACCATAGCCTTGACTAGACAGACCTTTGTTGACAAAGTAATGTCTTTGCTCTTGAATATGCTATCTAGGTTGGTCATAACTTTCCTTCCAAGGAGTAAGCATCTTTTAATTTCATGGCTGCAATCATCATCTGCAGTGATTTTGGAGCCCCCAAAAATAAAGTCTGACACTGTTTCCACTGTTTCCCCATTTATTTCCCATGGAGTGATGGGACCAGATGCCATGATCTTCGTTTACTGAATGTTGAGGTTTAAGCCAACTTTTTCACTCTTTTCTTTCACTTTNCAATCATCATCTGCAGTGATTTTGGAGCCCCCAAAAATAAAGTCTGACACTGTTTCCACTGTTTCCCCATTTATTTCCCATGGAGTGATGGGACCAGATGCCATGATCTTCGTTTACTGAATGTTGAGGTTTAAGCCAACTTTTTCACTCTTTTCTTTCACTTTCATCAAGAAGCTTTTTAGTTGCTCTTCACTTTCTGCCATAAGGGTGGTGTTATCTGCATAGCTGAGGTTATTGATATTTCTCCTGGCAATCTTGATTCCAACTTGTGCTTCTTCCAGCCCAGCATTTCTCATGATGTACTCCGCATATGGGTCAAATAAGCAGGGTAACAATATACAGCCCTGACGTACTCCTTTTCCTATTTGGAACCAGTCTGTTGTTCCATGTCCAGTTCTAACTCTTGCTTCTTGACCTGCATATAGGTTTCTCAAGAGACAGGTCAGGTGGTCTGGTATTCCCATCTCTTTCAGAATTTTCCACAGTTTATTGTGATCCACACAGTCAAAGGCTTTGGCATAGTCAATAAAGCAGAAATAGGTGTTTTTCTGGAACTCTCTTGCTTTTTTGATGATCCTGCAGATGTTGGCAATTTGATCTCTGGTTCCTCTGCCTTTTCTAAAACCAGCTTGAACATCTGGAAGTTCACAGATCATGTATTGCTGAAGCTTGGCTTTGAGAATTTTGAGCATTACTTTACTAGTTGTGAGATGAGTGAAATTGTAAATAATATCAAATAACAAACACTACTGAAGAAATAAGAAGGAAAATCAAAAGATTCCTACAAACAAATGACAATGAAAACATGACAACCAAAAACCTATGGGATTCAGCAAAAGCATTTCTAAGAGAGAAATTTATAGCAATGCAACCCAACATCAAGAAACAAGAAAAGCATCAAATAGACAATCTAACACTATATCTAAAGCAGGTAGAAAAAGAACAAAAAACCCCAAAGTCAACAGAAGGAAAGAAATCATAAAGCTCAGAGCAGAAATAAATGAAAAGCAAATGAAGGAAACAATAGTTAGTATTAATGAAACTAAAAGCTGGTTCTTTGAGAAGATAAACAAAATTGACAAACCACTAGCCAGACTCATCAAGGAAAAAGGAGACAAAATCAAATCAACTAAATTAGAAATGAAAAGGGAGAGGTTACAACAGACAACACAGAAATACAAAGGATCATAAGAGAATATTATGAACAACTATATGGCAATAAAATGGAAAACCTAGAAGAAATGGACAGATTCTTAGAAAAGTTCAACCTCCCAAGACTGAACCAGGAAAAAATAGAAATTATGAACAAGACAATTACAAATATTGAAATTGAAACTGTGATCAAAAATCTCCCCAAAAAACAAAAGCCCAGGGCTAGATAGCTTCACAGGGGAATTCTATCAAATATTTAGAGAAGAACTAATGCCTATTTTTCTGAAACTCTTCCCAAAAATTGCAGAGGAAGGAACACTTCCAAACTCATTTTACAAGGCCATAATCATCTTGATACCAAAACCAGGTAAAGACAAAAGAACAAAAAAAAGAAATTTATAGGCCATATCACTGACTAACATAGACGCAAAAATCCTCAACAAAATTCTAGCAAACACAATTCAACAGCATATTAATAAGCTCATACACCATGATCAAGTTGGGTTATTCCAGGGAGGCAAGGATTCTTCAATATATGCAAATGAATCAATGTGATACACCTTATTAACAAATTGAAAGATAAAAATCATATGGTAATCTCAATAGATGCAGAAAAAAAACCTATGACAAAATTCAGTACCCATTGATTATAAAATTTCTTTAAAAAAGAAGGGACTTACCTCAACATAGTAAAAGCCATGTATGATAAGCCCACAGCAAACTTTATTCTAAATGTTGAAAACTAAAAGCATTCCCTCTAAGATCAGGAACAAAACAAGAAGGTCCACTCTCACCACTGTTATTAAATATAGTTTTGGAAGTCCTAGCTATGGCAATTAGAGAAGGAAAAGAAATAAAAGGAATCCAGATCAGAAAAGAAGTAAACTCTCACTGTTTGCAGATGACATGGTACCACATAGAATACTCTAAAGATACTATCAGGAAATGACTAGAGGTAACCAGTGAATTCAGCAAAGTTGCAGGATACAAAGTCAATACACTCGCACTTGCATTCCTGTATACTAATGGTGAAAAATCAGAAACAGAAAATAAGGAATCTATCCCACTCACCACTGCAACAAAAAGAATAAAATATCTAGGAATAAATCTATGTAGGGAGAAAAAAGAACTGTGAATGGAAAATTATAAGACACTGTTGAAAAAATTCAAAGACAACATAAACAGATGGAAAGATATTCCATGTTTCTGGGTAGGAAGAATCAATCAAGTGAAAATGACTATACTACCAAATGCAATCTATAGATTCAAGGTGATCCCTATCAAATTACCAATGGCATTTTTCACAGAACTAGAAAAAAATTTTCACAATTTCTATGGAAACACATAAGACCCCAAATAGTCAAATCAGTCTTGAGAAAGCAGAATGGAGCTGAATGTAGCTACAAAGCTACAGTAATAAAGACAGTATGATACTGGCACAAAAACAGAAATATGAATCAATGGAAGAAGACAGAGAGCCCAGAGATAAAACCATGCACATATGGGTACTTTATTTTTGGTAAAGGCACAAGAATATACAGTGGTCAAAGACAGGCTCTTCAATAAGTGTTGCTGGGAAAACTGGACGGCTATATGCAACAGAATGAAATTAGAACACTTCCTAACCCCCCACACAAAGATAAACTCAAAACGGGTTAAAGACATAAATATAAGACCAGAAACTATTAAACTCTTAGAGGAAAACATAGGTTGAACACTCGGTGACATAAATCAAAGCATGATGACCCACCTCCTAGAATAAAGGAAAGAAAAACAGCAACAACAAAAGAAAATAAGTGGGACCTGAAGAAACGTAAAAGCTTTTGCACAGCAAAGGAAATTACAAACAAGGTAAAAAGACAACCCTCAGAATGGGAGAATATAATAGCAAAAGAAACAACTGACAAAGAATTAATTTCCAAAATATACAAGCAGCTCATACAACTCAATACCAGAAAAAGAAACAATCCAATCAAAAAGTGGGGAAAAGACCTAAACAGACATTTCTCCAAGGAAGACCTACAGATGGTTAACAAACAAATAAAAAGATGCTCAACATCACTCATTAATAGAGAAATACAAATCAAAACTACAATGAGATACCACCTCACACCCATCAGAGTGGTCATCATCAAAAAGTCTACAGACAATAAATGCTGGAGAGGGTGTGAAGAAAAGGGAACACTCTTCCTGGTGGGAATGTCAACTGATACATTCCACTATGGAAGATAATATGGAGATTTCTTTAAAAACTAGGAATAAAACCAGCATATGAACCAGCAATCCCACTAGTAGGCATATACTCTGAGGGAACCAAAACTGAAGCTCCAATACTTTGGCCACCTGTTGTGAAGAGCTGACTCATTAGTAAAGACCCTAATGCTGGGAAAGATTGAAGGCAGGAGGAGAAGGGAACGAGAGAGGATGAGACAGTTGATTGGCATCACCAACTCAATGGACATGAGTTTGAGTGAGTTCTGGGAGTTTGTTTGGAAGCCTGGCATGCTGCAATCCATGAGGTGGCTAAGAGTTGGATATGACTGAGTGATTGAACTGAACTGAAATTTTTATATTCCCAATTTTTGTAGTTGCATTACAAAACCATTTAATGTGTACTTCATTGGTCCCAACACTCACATTATTTGCAAGTGAAGAAGAAAATTCATACAATTATCAAGTGACTTAACTCTAAATTGCTTACTAGCAGGGATTTTAGTTAAGCATGAAGCCAGATTATATTTAATTAGCAAATCAATACTTAATACCATTAATACCATTTTGTACTAAATAGTTCTGGATATAGACATTTTCTAGTTTTGAATACTGAAACAAAATGCAAAAATGGGTTAATTATATACACCTGCATTTTCTTACTATTAAGAAATAGTAAGAAATGGGTTAATTATATACACCTGCATTTTCTTACTATTAAGCTCAGTACTAGGTGATTTTGTTTCAGGAAAACACTATCAAGTCTCACATAAATATGCTATTAAAATATTGTAAAGTAATTAACCTCCAATTAAAATAAATAAATTTATATTTTAAAAAAAGCATCATTAACCTTCAAAATAAATAATAGTCATAAATAAATATTTTGCAACTTCAAAAAAATAAAAAGAGATCTATCCATTTATTATTCAAGTTTGGAAAGCATGGCTTACTAATGTACAAGATGGGTACTTTTATTTACATTTAATTTCAAAGCAGACATCTACTTCTCAAGAAAAGAGCAGTCAGAAAAGGGGAAGGGAGAACAAACCCAGACATTTAGCAGTTTAGTGAAGTGGAACCAGTGCACATAGAAATACAGTATGGAGCTGGGAGATGTGGGGGAGAGGCACCGTTAAAGAGAGGGTGGAACTTAGCACAAAAAGCCAGCCAGTATGGGTGTCAGGTAAGTTTTCTGGAGAGGAGACAGAGAGAGGCAGAGAATGAAACTGAGAAGGACCCTGTGGGGCTCCTGGGCATGGAAGCCTTTCTGTGTCCACTGTTCCTTGTTTGTAGGGAACAGATTTCAGCCTCCTCTTTCCTGAGTCCCCAAAGGCAGGTTTGAACAGTTATTAATCAGGGAAGGGAGGGGATGCAGAGAGCGGGAGGCGCAGTCAAGAAACAATAGTGCAGCCTTGGGGCAGGGTCCAGCTTCTGCCTCAAGAGATGCACAGGACAATAGAATTAAAACCCAGAAAATAGAAGATGTCAGCATTCTTCATACCAGAGAAAACCACCTGAAGTCAGACTAAAGGAACCAGAGAAACACATCAGGATAACCTGAGGTGAGATTAAAGGCTGTGGGGGTGGTGTGTGCCTGTGTGTGTGTGGTAAGTTGCCTTAGTTGTGTCCAACTCTTTGCAACCCTATGGACTCCCACCAGGCTCCTCTATCCATGGGATTCTCCAAGCAAGAATACTAGAGTAGGTCCTCTAGGGGATCTTCCTGACCCAGGGATTGAACCTGTATCTTGTATATCTCCTGCACTGGCAGGTGGGTTCTTTACCACTAGCACCACCTGGGAGGCCCATTAAAGTCTCTGCACATAATCTAATCTTATAAGCAACTCCACCCTTAAACCATTGCTATAAAACACCTCATCAGATCCTGCTGGGTTGGGAACACAATTTTGAGAGGCACAAGCCCACCATGTCTCTTTTTGCCTGGCAAAGCAATAAAGCTATTTTCTTCTACTTCACCCAAAATTCTGTCTCCAAGATTTGATTTGACCCCAGTGTACAGAGGCTGAGATTTTGGAATCCAGAGGAGAAATCTTTTCTTACCTGCAAGGCAGATCCAGGAAGTTGAAAGTTTCAACTTTGGAGGAGAAGGTCCTTTTAAAGAATACAGAATTATGAATACCAAGTTAGACTTGCCAAGGAGGAAGGAATTTTTCTCTACCATTTTAGGTTCTTCTGACTGGTCTAAAAATTAAATTGACATTAGATAGATTAACAGTAGAAAATCAAACACAGACTAATACCATGGGCATTCCCTGTTGGTCTTCAGTTCAGTTGTGTTGAGTCACTCACTTGTGCCTGACTCTTTGCAACCCCATGGGCTGCAGCACGCCAGTCCTCCCTGTCCATCATCAACTCCTGGAGCTTACTCAAACTCATGTGCATTGACTCAGTGATGCCATCCAACCATCTCAACCTCTGTCATCCCCTTCACCTCCCATCTTCAATCTTCCCCAGCATCAGGGTCTTTTCTAATGAGTCAATTCTTCCCATCAGGTGGCCAAAGTATTGGAGTTTCAGCTTCAGCATCAGTCCTTCCAATGAATAGTCAGGACTGATTTCCTTTAGGATGGACTAGTTTGATCACCTTGCAGTCCAAGGGATGCTCAGGAGTCTTCTCCAACACCACAGTTCAAAAGCATCAATACTTCAGCACTCAGCTTTATTTTTAGTCCAAGTCACATCCATACATGGCTACTAGAAAAACCATAGCTTTGATTAGATGGACCTTTGTTGGTAAAGCAATGTCTCTGCTTTTTAATATGCTGCTTTGGCTGGTCATAGCTTTTCTTCCAAGGAGCAAGCATCTTTTAATTTCATGACTGCAGTCACCATCTGCAGTGATTTTGGAGCCCCCAACAATGAAGTCTGTCACTGTTTCCATTGTTTCCCCATCTATTTACCATGAAGTGATGAGACCGGATGCCATAATCTTAGTTTTCTGAATGTTGTTTAAGCCAACTTTTTCACTCTCCTCTTTCACTTTCATCAAGAGGCTCTTTAGTTCTTCTTCACTTTCTGCCATAAGCGTGGTGTCATCTGCATAGCTGAGGTTATTGATATTTCTCCCCAAAACCTTGATTCCAGCTTGTGCTTCCTCAGCCCAGCATTTCTCATGATGTATTCTGCATATGAGTTAAATAAGCAGGGTGACAATATTCAGCCTTAACATACTCCTTTACTGATTTGGAACTAGTCTGTTGTTCCATGTTCAGTTCTAACTGCTTCTTCTTAACCTGCATACAGATTTCTGAGGAGGCAGGTAAGCTGGTCCAGTATTTCATCACTTTCAGAATTTTTCACAGTTTATTGTGATCCACATAGTCAAAGGCTTTGGCATAGTCAATGAAGCAGAAGTTGATGTTTTTTGCGGAACTCTCTTGCTTTTGCAATGATCCAATGGATATTGGCAGTTTGAGCTCTGGTTCCTCTGCCTTTCCTCAATTCAGCTTGAACATCTGGAAGTTCACTGTTCACATACTGTTGAAGCCTGGCTTGGAGAATTTTGAGCATTACTTTACTAGTGTGTGAGATGAGTGCAATTGTGCGGTAGTTTGAGTATTCTTTGGCATTGCCTTTCTTTGGGATTGGAATGAAAACTGACCTTTTCCAGTCCTGTGGCCACTGCTGAGTTTTCCAAATTTGCTGGCATATTGAGTGCAACACTTTCACAGTATCATCTTCCAGGATTTGAAATTGTTCAACTGAATTTGTGTCACCTCCACTAACTTTGTTTGAAGTGATGCTTCCTAAGGTCCACTTGACTTTGCATTCCAGGATGTCTGACACTAGGTAAGTGATCACACCGTTGTGGTTATCTGGGTCATGAAGATCTTTTTTGTATAGTTCTTGTGTGTATTCTTGCCACCTCTTCTTAATATCTTCTGCTTCTGCTAGGTCCATACCATTTCTGTCCTTTATCGAGCCCATCTTTACATGAAATAGTCCCTTGGTATCTCTAATTTTCTCGAAGAGATCTCTAGTCTTTCCCATTCTAATGTTTTCCTCTATTTCTTTGCATTGATCACTGAAGAATGCTTTCTGATCTCTCCTTCCTGTTCTTTGGAACTCTGCATTCAAATGGATATATCTTTCCTTTTCTCCTTTGACTTTTGCTTCTCTTCTTTTCTCAGCTATTTGTAAGGCCTCTTCAGACAACCATTTGCCTTTTTGCATTTCTTTTTCTTGGGGATGTTGTGGATCACTGCCTCCTGTACAATGTCACAGTTCTTCACAGAAGAATCCATAGTTCTTCAGGTACTCTATCAGACCTAATCCCTTGAATCTATTTGTCACTTCCACTGTATAATTGCAAGGGATTTGATTTAGGTCATCCCTGAGTGGGCTAGTGGTTTTCACTACTTTCTTCAATTTAAGTCTAAATTTGGCAATAAGGAGTTCATGATCTGAGCAACAGTCAGCTCCAGCTCAAACAGTCTTCTTTTTGCTTACTGTATAGAGCTTCTCCATCTTTGGCTGAAAAAATATAATCAATTTGATTTCAGTATTGAGCATCTGGTCATGTCCACGTGTAGAGTCTTCTCTTGTGGTGTTGGAAGAGGGTGTTTGGTATGACCAGTGCATTCTCTTGGGAAAACTGTTAGCCTTTGCCCTGCTTATTTCTGTAGTCCCAGGCCAAATTTGCCTGTTACTCCAGGGGTTTCTTGACTTCCTTCTTTTGCATTCCAGTTCCTTATGATGAAAAGGACATCTTTTTGGGTATTCATTCTAGAAGGTCATGTAGGTCTTCATAGAACTGTTCAACTTCAGCTTCTTCAGCATTAGTGGTTGGGGCATAGACTTGAATTACTGTGATATTGGATGGTTTGTCTTGGAAATGAACAAAGATGACTCTTTCATTTTTGAGATTGCTTCCAAGTACTGCATTTCAGACTCTTTTGTTGATTATGATGGCTATTCCATTTCTTCTAAGGGATTCTTGCCCAAAGTAGTATATATAATGGTCATTGGAATTAAATTAGCTCATTTCCATCCATTTAGTTCACTGATTCCTAAAATGTCAATGTTCACTCTTGCCATCTCTTGTTTGACCACTTACAATTTGCCTTGATTCATGGACCTAACATTCCAGGTTACTATGCTTTACAGCATCAGACTTTACCTTAGTGCTTTCATTCCCATGGCCCTGGTTCAGTCCCTGGTTGAAGAACTGAGATCTAGCAAGCTGCATGGAACAGCCAAAAAAGGGAAAAGTTTAATAACACAAAGATATGGGAGAGACCCAGGGAAATTAAGTTTATGAAATGGCTTTAGCCTTTTTCATATTATTTTATTAAGTTATTTATTTTTGGCTGTGCTAAGTCTTGGTTGGTATGTGGGCTTTCTCTATTTGCAGTAAATGGGAAACACTTTCCAATTGTAAACTGGTTTCTCATTGCAGCGGCTTATTTTGTTGCAGAGTATGGGCTTTAGGGCTCTTGGGCTTCAGCAGTTGCACTACAGAGGCTCAGCAGCTGTGGCTCTTAGGCTTCAGAGCACAGCCTCAATAGTTGTGGCACACAGGCATAGTTTCTCCCCAGAATGTGGGATCCTCCTGGATCAGGGGTTGAACCTGAGTCTCCTACATTGGCAAGTAGAGTCTTTACTGAGCCACCAGTGAGGCCCCTGAAGCCCTTTTCTTAAACATCTTCAGTTAAAGATAAAGAAGGATGTTGCAGGGCATGGGAGTCCACTTTGGGACTTCAAAGGAGAAGAAGGCAATTCTCACATGTAGGTGGGAAAGTACATGTTTAGTAAACAAGTGCTTTTTCTGAGCCACCATGGACAATAGGTAACAGAGTGGACTCTGGTCTTGGAGTCCAGCCCATAGTTTTTGCAGAGATCCCTGGTGACAGCTCTACTTAAGAACAGGTCCTCTATCCAAACTTTTTCTTTTTTAACAGGTACAAAGTTTATTATTAGAAACACAGCAGTGGGAGAGCACATGGGTGCATGATCAGTCACTCAGTCATGTCCAACTCTTTGTGACCCTATGGACTATAGATCGCCAGGCTTCTCTGTCCATGGCATTCTCCAGGCAAGAATGTTGGGGTGGGTTGCCATTTCCTCCTCCAGGGGATCTTCCCAACCCAGGGATCCAACCCACATCTCCTGCATCACCTGGCTTGCAGGCAGATTATTTACCGCTGAGCCACTATGGAAGTGTGGGTAAACACACAGAGAAGCAATTTGTTTATTTAAGTCAGCAGCTAAGCAGAAATACACACCCAGAGAGAAAAGATATGGGAGTCCTCTCTAATGAGGAGGGGTGAAGTAAAGAGGTGATTTAAATCACTCATATAGGATAATCCTCCTGGGTCTTCATTTACCTTTGGCCAGTTATCTTGTTTCTTTTTTCACCCCTGAGAGGTCCTAGGACCCTCCCCAAGATACACTCACAACTTTTTGTTAAGACGGATCTTACCACAGATGCCTGTAGGTGCATGTGGTCCCCCATGCACCTACTTATTATGGGCCCCCTTCTTTTTTGATGCCTCCCCCCAATGAGCCTTCCTTGGGCAGACAGTGAACTTTTCCTTGACCTCGAGTGGTCATCTTATCTCTCTCTCTCTCTCTTTTTTTTTTTACTTTACAATATTGTATTAGTTCTGCCATACATCAACATGAATCTGCCACAGGCGTACATGTGTTCCCCATCCTGAACCCCCCTCCCACCTCCCTCTCTGTACCATACCTCTGGGTCATCCCAGTGCACCAGCCCCAGGGATCCTGTATCGAACCTGGACTGGCGATTCGTTTCTTATATAAGCCTTTAGGGGGGAGGTCAAAAATTCCTCCTGAGTATTTTGAGCCTGGATTGTTTTCAGCTCTGCTTGCCAAAGAGATAGATTTTGGGGTGGCAAATTTTGCTCCCTAAAAACTCAAATATTAATTTTCATTAAAATGAGGGGAAAGGGGAAGGAAAATTTAATAGCTGACAAATATCACAGTTCAATAAATCCCAAAACAAATGAACAAACACTCCCAGACTTAATTCTGGCTTCATACTTTCAAAACTGTGTCTCCCCCACCACTCAGAAACTTCTGGTGCTAGGCAGAAGTTTTTTACTATCACAACACAGAACTCTGGTCTTTGCCTTTGTGTGTTTGTGTCATTAAGTTGTGTGGTACTTACTAATACCTGCAACCAACTCTCCAATCTTCCTGACTCCAACCGGGTGTCCAACAATTCAGTTCAACTTTGACACCATCTACCTAGAATTGGCATCAGATCTCATCAATTAAGGGCCTCAGTCCCACTTCAATGCCAATGGGCCACCTGTACTTCTGAGTGACTGACTCTAAGTCTGGGTTTCCGACAACTCCCTTGATAATTTGCTAGGCTCCATTATTTGCTAGAATGGCTCATAGAACTCAGACTAGCACTTGACTTATGTTTGCCAGTTGATAATAATGAACACTACTCATCAACAGATGAATGAAAGAGGGGTAGATGAGTCCATTGTGCTTCCACACCCTCTCTGGGGACAGCACCCTCCCAGCACCTGAATGTGTTCACCAACCAGGAAGCTCACAAATATGGCTTAAGAACTTTTTTCAGAACTTAATTTCCAATCCCGTCTGATCTTCCAGAAATCTATAAGTGGGGCTGAAAATTCTAACCCTCCAATCTCAGGGTCTTTTTGTGACCAATCCCATTCTGGGGTTATCTAGGAACCCTCCCAAAAATTACTTCATAAGTATCAACTTAGGGGTGATGAAAAGGAGCTCATTATGAATAACAAAAGACAGTCCTATTACTCAGAAAATTCCAATGGTTTTTAAAGGTGCCAGAAATCAGGGACCAAAAAAAAAAGTATTTCTTATCACATCACAATTGGAATAGTGTGCAATGAGAGGGTTCCTGGAAGCCGTTGCTACACTTGTATGCCTAGCTATAATTTGATGATGTGCAAGGATAACTATGAACCACACAAATACATTCTGTTAAACCAAAACTAAATGGAACTCTAACCCCACTCATCCTGAACTGGATCCTCAGAATGCCTTTTACCAGCACTCATGTAAGGTGAGTGTAATGGAGAGAAAGACTAGATGGAAAGAGACAGTGGTGTCAAAAGATGACAATGAAAACACAGTATTTTTCAAAAAATTTACCAAAAAACCAAGATCATATGAACCATTACCAAAGCTTCTTTCAGGGGCTGTGGGACATGCCTGTGCAAGTGGGTCATTGAAGCTTAAGTTTCATTAGCACTGCTGTAACTCTCTCCCTGCTGACATGTGATTGAAAATGAGAGTAAGGTCTAAAGAGGACTTTAAACAATTAGGATTATCCTAATTATCCTTTGGTGATTTGTCAAGGCACTGAGAAAAGATTTCACTTGCTTCTAATTAGACTTTTATGCCCAACTGGTAATTCTTTAAAGGTGAGTCCATAAGACTGGATTATGAGTATCCCTGGAATCACAGAGGTTATAATGCCAAAAACTCAGCCTCTGTCCACTGGTGCTGAATTGAATCTTGGAAACAGAGTTTTGGGTGAAGGAGAAAAGAATAATATTATTGCTTTGCCAGGCAAAGGGGGACATAGTGGGCTCATGCCTTTCAAAACTGTGTATCCTAACCAGGGAGAATTTGGTGAGGAGTTTTATAGCAATGGTTCAAGGGTGGAGTTGCTGTAAGGATCAGGATGTCTGCAGGGCCTACAATCCTATAACCTGGCCTCAGGTGGTCTCCTGATAAGCTTCTTGAAGTTATCAAACTGTGATCTTCTCTGGAATGAAGAATGCTGACACCTTCTGTTTGTTGGGAGATATAGCTCTGCAAAAGAACTGAAAGATTTTATTATGTATATCCTCTGAGGACCCTGCCCCAAAGCTGCACTATTTTTTCTTGGTCCTCTTCCCTTGTCTCCACATCCACTCCTTTTCCTGATTAGCAACTTACTGGGGACCAGCCCCGGTTGGATCCAGGGTGTCCAAGATGTGACCGCATTGGTGACTGAAATTTAGATTTATAGATTTAGAAATATATATAGAGATAAGAAAACAGTTAAGAAAATAAAGGAGAGAAAGAGGCTGATATTCCTTGCTTTACACAGAAAGCCAGTAAAGTCTCAGACAAGAGACTTGATCTGTTCACGTAGGCCACAGGTGCCCTCTCAAATAGCGGAAGTTGCCCCACCTTGGGCACCTTTTCGAGTGGGTCTTAGAAGCCCAGGCAGCAAAATGAACTCAGAGGGCCCCTGCATTACAGGGAATTAGCCTGAAAAAGAGATAGAGAGAAAGATAGTACAACATGGGGAGGCCAAGCTTGTGCAAGACCCGTAACTTTATTTTCAAAAGGAGCTTATATACCCTAAGTTTTACATAATGGAAGATGCAGGGTCATGCAGGGGCAGCAGTCCTGACCCTTATTGATACCAGGCTTTCTTTCTGCATACCCTTCCGTATACAAAAGGCCTCAGGTAATTTATATTATCTTCTGGCCAAGAGGCCTGTTAACATTTTATGGCTCTTTTCCAGAAAACTCATTTTCCCTTGAAGTGTGTTTTCTTTCATCTGCATCACCCTCAAAGTTCTAAATAAAGTTACATTCCTATAGAACAAAAGTACAGTGGGTTACAACAAAGAAAGTACTTAACTCAAAGATCTAATGTTGCTAATGCCAGGGCTACTACCTGTTTTTTCTATATACCAAATATATCAACAAATAAAAGATATGAAAACTTGGCAGCACTCATTGGCTCAACAATGAAACCCTTAACCAGTTCTATTCTAATGATTTTTAACTCCTCGAAAGGCTCTACATTCCTAGAATGTTTTAAGCTTCCTGTGCCTCTCGCAGTTGGGAGGACGTAAACAATCACATTCGTAGTTGAAAAAGTCCGGATAAACCCATCAGGCAAGTTAGAAAGCTATCAGAGGGGTTTGAATTGAAACACTCCAATTACGCCCAGGAGACTTATTAACTAGAGCTCTAAGTTGTTTTCCTTCAGAGAAAGGTGGTCGGGGATAGCCTCTGTTAATATCAGAAGAGTTTGGCGAAAAGCATAAGATAGTAAGATGGACATATTCTGGTTTTGGGGTAGATGCTCGAGCAGGTCCAGGGGATCCCTTGAGTCTTGATCCGCCTTGCCCGTCAGGCCTCTCCCGCATGACTTTGTCATGGGTGGGATCTCCCGTGCTGGCTCCCAGCAGCAACTGTTCAAATCTGCCCTTCAGAACTCATGGAAATTCATGGAGGCTGGAGTCTGTTCTCACAAAAAGAAATAAGGGAGGGAATACAGAAAGTCTTCCATGCCTAGGAGGCCCACAGGGTCCTGTTCAGTTTCAGTTACAAGATAATTAGATAAGAATAAACAGACGTGGGTAGATTTTAAAAAGGCAAAGACTCAATGCTTCTCAAAAAAAAAAAAAAGTTGTGGAAATTTTAAATTTGCAATCTTACTTGAGGAAAAAGTTAGTTGTAAATGGGAAATGTGACAATTCCTTATATTCTACTAACCTCCATATTCTCTTCAAAACTAAGCATATTCTTGAATTGGCCAGATGCTAGCTGGTTTTTAAGGCTTAGCAAAGAAAGAGTAGTGGGATTTTTTTTTTTTTTAAGTTTTGTTAGGTAGCTAGAATAGGAAAGAGGAGTCCAAAATGGTGGTGGCTAAAAGACAAAGAAAGGGAAAAGCCCACAAAAATGGAAAAAAGAAAATCCTTGGACCAGTGTGAGAACTTCAGGTGAAACAAAACATGCAACCTTCTTGGCTAGCCCAATTTGCATAGGGCAGGCTCAGTGGGGAGGAGACAAAATGTATAAAAAGAGGAAGCCAAGATGGATTGAGGCCTTTCCTTTGGGGTCAGCCTGCCCTCACGCCTTGAGGGTGTACTTTCCTTTGCTTGGCTGAATAAAACTGAGCTGTAACTGAGCTGTAACTCTGGTAGAGCATTTCAAATCTTTGCTATGGTGATACAGAACCGAGGAAATTACATACTTCTCCAACATATCTGCTGCCATGACCCAGATGTAATCTGGATGAAGCAACATCAACTCAGCCCCAGCAAGGCAGAAACCAAGCACAACAGAAGCCCAACTTGGCAAAAGCTCACACTGTGGAAGCTGAATGTAAAGGAAACCCAGCACAGTGGAAATGACAAGAAGCCTAGCATGCTGAAACTGAGACAGCAAAGACAAACTCGGCAGAAAGCTCACACAGCTCAGTCTCAGATTTCAGAAGACCTCTGGTTAAGGTAGGAGGTCCTCATCCCAGTGGCTGGAAGGACATATGACTAACAAAACTTAATTCCTTTACAATCTCTCATTTCTTGTTTCCTTGAATCCCCCACGAACAGGCAAGTGGCAGTGGGTACAACTGGGGGACTCTGGCAGGGGCCACTCCCCAGTGTACCTCAAAGGCTCCAATACCCTCTGGGCCTTAGTAGCTGTTGACCAAGTGGGTGAGGGTTCTGTCCTTAGCCTCCTTTGTGCCAAGGATCAGGCCAATGAAAATTATGGGCACAGGTCAGGTATTTAGTAGATTTTCTGGCAAGTTATGAAAGGGGTTCCATACTTCCCACTGCTTTTTCCTCCCATCCTTCAGCTCCTCTCTCCATCTCTGCCACTGTTTACAAAGTATTGGGCAGGTTATCATCTTTCCATCTCTAAAAGTTGTGTTTGAAACTGTTTACCTAAGATTGGGACTCAAACCCATGTGGCAGGGACTCTGTGCTATGTTTACTTACTCAGTCATGTCTGGCAGGGACTCAAACCCAGCCAAAATCCATGGTGCTTGGCTTCAAAACTTAATGAAGCTCAGGTTCTTGATGTTTCATTGAAGAAAGAATTCGGTGAGAGACACAGTGATAGGTAAGAGACAGATTTGTTTAGATTCAGAGAAAAGCACACTCCAGGAGTGTGGGCCATAGCACAGTGTGAGCAAGGCAGCCATGAAATGTGGTGTGGGTAGTTTTTTATGGGTTGGCCAATTTAATATGCTAATAAGTGGGAGGATCATTCCAACAGTTGGGGAATCACCGACTCCTTGGTCTTTTGATAGTGCCTTGAAACTGTCCTGGCACTTCTGGATGTGCCATTTAGCTTGCAGATTGAGAATCAAGGTTTAGTTGAATCTGATTTGTCTGCCATCTTGGACCCATTTGATTTTAATTGGCTTATGTTATGTTCTCAGGCTATCTCATTCTTTCAAAAGTTATGCCCTGCCTTCTTCCCTCCTATTTCATGCTCTTCCAGAGCCCCATCCAGGGCCACAATGTTGCATCTACAATCTTCTGGAAGGACAAAGAGAAAATAGCTGACCTTTGGGAGGTAAATATTGTATAATATCCAATCACTCTAGAAATTCAGGCCTTCATCTTCCATGTTTTCCACAACATGTGAGACAACAGAACCTTTCATTGGACCTGCTAGAGTGGGTGACAGGCACACAAAGCCTGCTAGAAGTCCATCTGTTGGTGGCATCTCTTCAAGGGCAACTGGGCTTCCAGGGACAATGCTTGCCCCTTTGGGAGTTAGCCCTGCAGGCCATTTGGACCAAAGCCCTTACCACTCTTATCCTAAAGCTACAAATATATCCCTGGATCAAATCTCCACTCCATTTTTATGGAACATCTAGTCTGTTGCCTCTTATCATTTTTCCCTTAAGCCACTTACTAACTCCTACAACCTACAACCCTGCCCCCTCTATAGGCAACATCACTCCACCCAGCTTATTATTAAAAGACACTTAACAGGACCAGATAACCCATTCTTTTGTCATTACTTCTGTTATTACCTAGAGCAGGTCTTTGACAATGAAATGATTACCATTGGAAGTACCCTAAACTTCTCTTATGGAGGACTAGGGGAGGAACTCAGTGACTTATATTACCTCAAGAGGATAAGGCTTATGGCTTTTTGCCAGGTTCCCAGTCTCAGAGCACAGGTTTGGATAGCTTTACAACATGGTATCTATTCCCATCTGTGGTGGACAAACCAGCAATGAGTTAAGATTAAAAACCCTTAATCCTACCCAGGACTAGTCATGCTGGAGACCTTGGGGATGCCCAACTTCAGCCTGGGGATCCCAGGAGGTCGACTTGCCTAGGGATCTTGTTCTCAGGAGGTTGTCATTCCTCAAACTGCTTGGGGATCCACCAGTCCAGGGGTCCCAGGAGGTCAACATGTCTTGACCTGCCCAGGGATTTGATCTCCAGGAGGTTGTCATGCTTCAACCTGCCTGGTGATCTGCACCCTGACCCAGGGACACCGAGTTCTCAGGTTGTAACAGTACTGAGTAGGATAAGCTTCAGAAAGACTCACCCCTAAGGAAGTCCACCCATGGAAATAGAAGGAAACCTATTATTGTGGGACTGTGCCCAGTATCAGCAATAACCTGGGAGCCCAATGAGAACCACATTGCCTTTCTGGAAAGGCTAAAAGAGGCCCTCCAAAAGTTAACCAATCGGGACTTAAACTCTTATGAGGGACAGATGACTTTAAAGGACAAATTCCCATCCCAATGTGCATCAGACATCAGGATAAAGTTACAACAGCTAGAGTAGCAGGACCCTGCTGCCTCTTTAGATGACATGGTTCAGACAGCCACCAATATCTTTTATAAAAGAGAATGGGAGAAGGAGGCCAAAGCCCAGGAAAGGTGAGAAGGAAAGAGACAAGGCATACCCAGATTCTGGCCACCCTCCAGGGAAGCCCTATGACAAACCCTGAGTCCTTGAAGGACAGGCACTAGGTAAATGCCTAACCTGTAGACAGGTGGGATATTGGGCCAGAGAGTTTCCAAACTGGCAAGTCTCCTAAAACAGCTTGCTTCAAATGCCATCATTTGGGACATTGGTCAGCACTCTGCCCTCAGGACCCAAGAGCCTCAAGGTCAAGCTCCAAGCCTTCCCTCATGATGGTTCAAGACTGAAGGGGCCCACTTCATCCAACCCACCTGTCACAGATAACCATCATGGGGCTGGAGCCAAGGGTGCAACTGGATGTGGCAGGTAGGTCCAAGAATTTCTTGGTTGACACAGGGACTACATACTCTGTCCTGACCTCCTATTCCACAGCCTTCTCCTCCCAAATCTGTAACATTTTGGGTGCTACAGGAAAAACAATTATTAAAAGATTCACCCAAGCACTTCTTTGTTGCTGGGATGGACAAATATTTTCCCACAAGTTTCTGGTGATCCCTGAGTGCCTTGTTCCTTTATTGGGAAGAGATCTTTCCCTGTCTTCAAAATCTTACAGCTATTGCAGTCCTGATAGAAGATGCTTTAAAACTCTCTCTTGGGGGCAAACTAACTATTTTTACCAGTCACCAGGTGAAAAAACTCCTGAATGTGAGATGTCATTTATGGATGTC
Organism: Cephalophus harveyi; assembly: GCA_006410635.1. NCBI lineage: Eukaryota > Metazoa > Chordata > Mammalia > Artiodactyla > Bovidae > Cephalophus > Cephalophus harveyi. Next base: position 9,071 of record SJYT01019149.1, on the reverse strand, counting down.
TGATCAAAGGATCCTCAGATATCAAGCAGTGCTGATGGAAAATCCATCAGTTACTATATCCCCTTGTGACTTTCTTAACCCAACTACCCTCCTGCCTACCCCTGAGGGCTCTCTCCCCTTTCATTCTTGCCTAGAAACTTTGGATCATTGGATAAAATCCAGAGAGTGTTGTCAGAAGATCTTCTGGCCAATCCTGAGGAAATTTGGTACACTGATGGAAACAACTTTGGCTTAGATGGAAAAAGAAGAGCTGGATATACAGTAGTCTCCAACTTTGAGACCACTGAGGCTAGGCATTTGCCACCAGGTACTTCAGCCCAATTGGCTGAGCACATAGCCCTGACTTGAGCTTTAGAGCTGGGAAAAAGAAAAAGAGTAGCCATTTATACTGACTCCAAGTATGCCTTTCTGGTGCTACATGCGCATGCTGTTATTTGGAAAGAAAGAGGCCACTTGACCACCCGAGGGTCCCCAATAAAGTACGGTGATCAAATCCTTAGGCTCTTGGAGCTGTGCATTTTCCCCCTGAGGTTTCAGTCTCCCACTGTAAAGGACACCAAAAAGGGAGCACGGAAGTGGCACGAGGGAACCAAGCAGCTGATCAGGCAGCTAGTTCAGTTCAGTTCAGTTCAGTCGCTCAGTCGTGTCCGACTCTTTGCAACCCCATGAATCACAGCACGCCAGGCCTCCCTGTTCATCACCATCTCCCGGAGTTCACTCAGACTCACGTCCATCGAGTCCGTGATGCCATCCAGCCATCTCATCCTCGGTCGTCCCCTTCTCCTCCTGTCCCCAATCCCTCCCAGCATCAGAGTCTTTTCCAGGCAGCTAAGAGAGCAGCATTACAGAACAATGACTTAGTAGGGGTTGCCACCTTAGTTCTGCAGACTAATTTGCCAGAAACTCCTTCATATACTGAAGGTGAGACTCTTAAAGCTGAGTGAGGGCTTTCAAGAAGATCATATGGGGTGGGTTCCAAAAGGAGGGGCTCCTTTTTCTGCCTGGGAACCTCCAGTGGATGTTGGTTAACTCCTTACATGCCACCACTCATTTAGGGGAGAAGGCCCTCCAAAGATTACTAGAAAGGTCCTTCAGAGGAACGGGCCTCCAGACAACTATAAAGAAAGTGGTGTCCTCTTGTCCCACTTGCCAGTTAAACAGCCCCCAAGGCTCTCAAAGACCCCAGCTCACCCAGCCTATCCAACGGTATGGGATCTACCAAGGAGAGTACTGGCAGATAGACTTCACCCAGATGCCAGTTTCTCAAGGGTATAAACACCTACTAGTCATGATACGTTCACAGGATGAATTGAAAGTTTTCCCACCCAGACTGAGAAAGCCAAGGAGGTGGTAAAAAAAAAAAAAAAAAAAAACTGCTCCATAAAATCATTCTGAGATTTGGCCTGCCTAGGTCATAACCCAGTGATAATGGTATATCATTTATTTCTAAGGTCACCCAAGGGGTATCTAAAGCATTGAAAGAAAGTGAAGTTTGCTCAGTCATGTCTGATTCTTTGCAACCCCATGGACTATACAGTCCATGGAATTTGCCAGAATATTGGAGTGGGTAGCATTTCCCTTCTCCAGGGGACCTTCCCAACCTAGGGATCAAGCCCAGGTATCCAGAACTGCAGGCATTGGGTGTTACTTATTGCCTCCATTAAGCCTGAAGACCTCAGTCTTTAGGAAAAGTAGGAAGATTCAACCAATTCTTAAAATCAGCAATAAAAAAGATAACCCAGGAGAACTCTCTGGGATGGAAGGAGGCTTTACCAATAGCTCTCCTCCACACCCATATTGCCCCTGAGGAACAGGTTGGTCTTAGTCTTTATGAGATGCTATATGCAAGACATTTCGCTTATATCAACAACCTTTTCCCAGAGGCTCAGACCCTTTGGTCTTATACATGGTCGTTGGGCAGTTCCAACAAGAAATATGCTTGTGGGGTGTCAACCAAGTCCCAAGAGATTCTAAAGGGCCACCACTATATGCCTCAGAGACTCAAGTCCTAATTAAAGTCTGGAAAGATGGGTCCTCAAAAGCTCAACTCCAGCCCATATGGAAGGGCCCCTACCCTGTAATATTTTCTACCTCCACAGCAGTCAAGGTACCAGGGCATGATTCCTGGATTCACTACTCATGAGCCAAGCCCTGGAAGAAAACAGAAGAGGACACTCAATACACCTGTGAGCCCCAGGAGATCTCAGCTACCTAGCCAGGACTACAAATGAGTGCCATTCTAATGAACACCCCAAAATTAAGTTTTCTGGCGATAAGATTTCTCAGGACAGCTCTAAAGAGCCAACACAGCTTGGCAGAGGTTGTACTCCAAAATAGACAGAAATATATCATTTATTTCTAAGGTCACCCAAGGGGTATCTAAAGCATTGAAAGAAAGTGAAGTTTGCTCAGTCATGTCTGATTCTTTGCAACCCCATGGACTATACAGTCCATGGAATTTGCCAGAATATTGGAGTGGGTAGCATTTCCCTTCTCCAGGGGACCTTCCCAACCTAGGGATCAAGCCCAGGTATCCAGAACTGCAGGCATTGGGTGTTACTTATTGCCTCCATTAAGCCTGAAGACCTCAGTCTTTAGGAAAAGTAGGAAGATTCAACCAATTCTTAAAATCAGCAATAAAAAAGATAACCCAGGAGAACTCTCTGGGATGGAAGGAGGCTTTACCAATAGCTCTCCTCCACACCCATATTGCCCCTGAGGAACAGGTTGGTCTTAGTCTTTATGAGATGCTATATGCAAGACATTTCGCTTATATCAACAACCTTTTCCCAGAGGCTCAGACCCTTTGGTCTTATACATGGTCGTTGGGCAGTTCCAACAAGAAATATGCTTGTGGGGTGTCAACCAAGTCCCAAGAGATTCTAAAGGGCCACCACTATATGCCTCAGAGACTCAAGTCCTAATTAAAGTCTGGAAAGATGGGTCCTCAAAAGCTCAACTCCAGCCCATATGGAAGGGCCCCTACCCTGTAATATTTTCTACCTCCACAGCAGTCAAGGTACCAGGGCATGATTCCTGGATTCACTACTCATGAGCCAAGCCCTGGAAGAAAACAGAAGAGGACACTCAATACACCTGTGAGCCCCAGGAGATCTCAGCTACCTAGCCAGGACTACAAATGAGTGCCATTCTAATGAACACCCCAAAATTAAGTTTTCTGGCGATAAGATTTCTCAGGACAGCTCTAAAGAGCCAACACAGCTTGGCAGAGGTTGTACTCCAAAATAGACAGAAGATAGATCTCCTGATCCCTGAAAAAGAAGGGACTTGAGCCATCTTGAATGAAATGTGTTGTTTCTGGGTAAATACTTCCTGGGTCGGGAAGATCGCCTGGAGAAGGAAATGGTAACCCACTCCAGTATTCTTGCCTGGAGAATCCCATGGACAGAGGAGCCTGGCAGGCTACAGTCCACAGGGTCGCAAAGGGTCGCAAAGAGTCGGACACGACTGAGCAACTTCACTTTCACTTTTCACTTCCAGCTAAGTTAAAGAAAGTCTCACAATCCTCAAGAAAAACTTTCATATCCTATAGGATCTCAAAGAATGAGGTGGAGAGTCCTCAGTGTGGCTACAATCTCTCCTTGGGGGTTCCTTCTCCTGATGAAGGGGAATAGTTGGCTAATGCCCCAACTAACCCCTGTTATCACCATATTGATACTGCTTATGATTGCTTCATGTATTATCAATTATTTAACCCATTTTGTCTCTGCCTAAGTCAACAAGCTACAAAATGCAGTTTTAGTTCAACAAGGAAATATAAAACTACACCTGACCATGGAAAATATCACACGCCCTTAGATGGACTCCACTATAAGGACTCAGGCTTGAGACTAGCAAGAGGGGGAGGCCCAATGCCCCTCGCAATCCCAGATCAGCAGGAAGTAGCCAGAGAGACCTCGACAATCCTATTCCCAAAGAATTGGGCCTCCCATCTCTTGAGGGGGGGAATGTCAGGTAGTTAGAATAGGAAAAAAGAGTCCAAACTGGCAGTGGCTAAAAGACAAAGAAAGAGAAAAGCCTGCAAAAATGGAACAAAAGAAAATCCATGGACTGGAGTGAGAACTTCAGGTGAAACAAACACGCCTCCTTCTTGGCTAGCCCAATTTGTATAGGGCAGGCTCAGGGGAGAGGAGACAAAACATATAAAAAGAGGAAGCCAAGGCCTTTCCTTTGGGGTCTCCCGCCCTCATGCCTTGAGGGTCTATTTTCCTTTGCTTGCCAGATAAAACTCTGAGCTGTAACTCAGCTGTAACACTAGTCCACTGTTTCAAATCTTTGCAATGGTGAGATAGAACTGAGGAAATTACACACTCCCCTGACATATCATTTGAAAGTTATGAAAGGAAAATTTCCTGAGGATTATCTACAAATTTATTACCAACTCTGCCTTCCACATTAATATCAGAAAAATCTCTGAATAATAATGAGTTATTGATCCAGAAAGTGTGCATGTGGACATGTATGTTGATGAAAGTAATTTTAAAAATGCAAATTTGAAATCTGTTAGTTCTAAGTACTGTTTCTCTAAGGTCTCACATTTGTAGAAACTGGATTGGTTTATCCGATAAAATAAAATAGTAAAGACTAGAGATTTCTTCAAGAAAATTAGAGATACTAAGGGAACATTTCATGCAAAGATGGGCTCAATAAAGGACAGGAATGGTATGGACCTAACAGAAGCTGCTGCTGCTAAGTCGCTTCAGTCGTGTCCGACTCTGTGTGACCCCACAGATGGCAGCCCATTGGGCTCTGCCATCCCTGGGATTCTCCAGGCAAGAACACTGGAGTGGATTGCCATTTCCTTCTCCAATGCATGAAAGTGAAAAGTGACAGTGAAGTCGCTCAGTCGTGTCTGACTCAGCGACCCCATGGACTGCAGCCTACCAGGCTCCTCTGTCCATGGGAGTTTCCAGGCAAGAGTACTGGAGTGGGATGCCTTTGCCTTCTCCGAACAGAAGCAGAAGATATTAAAAAGAGGTGGCAAGAATACACAGAAGAACTGTACAAAAAAGATCTTCATGACCCAGATAATCACAGTGGTGTGATTACTCACCTAGAGCCAGACATCCTGGAATATGAAGTCAAGTGGGCCTTAGGAAGTATCACTATGAACAAAGCTAGTGGAGATGATGGCATTCCAGTTGAGCTATTTCAAATCCTGGAAGATGATGCTGTGAAAGTGCTGCACTCAATCTGCCAGCAAATTTGGAAAACTCAGCAGTGGCCACAGGACTGGAAAAGGTCAGTTTTCATTCCAATACCAAAGAAAAGCAATGCCAAAGAATGCTCAAACTACCACACAATTGCACTCATTTCACATGCTAGTAATGGTCAAAATTCTCCAAGCCAGGCTCCAGCAATATGTGAACTGTGAACTTCCACGTTCAAGCTGGTTTCAGAAAAGGCAGAGGAACCAGATGTCAAATTGCTAACATCCGCTGGATCATGGAAAAAGCAAGAGAGTTCCAGAAAAACATCTATTTCTGCTTTATTGACTATGCCAAAGCCTTTGACTGTGTGGATCACAATAAACTGTGGAAAATTCTGAAAGAGATAGGAATACCAGACCACCTGACCTGCCTCTTGAGAAACCTGTATGCAGGTCAGGAAGCAACAGTTAGAACTGGACATGGAACAAGAGACTGGTTCCAAATAGTAAAAGGAGTACATCAAGGCTGTACATTGTCTCCATGCTTATTTAATTTATATGCAGAGTACATCATGAGAAACACTAAGCTGGAGGAAGCACAAGCTGGAATCAAGATTGCCGGGAGAAATATCAATATGCAGATGACACCACCCTTATGGCAGAAAGTGAAGAAGAACTAAAGAGCCTCTTGATGAAAGTGAAAGAGGAGAGTGAAAAAGTTGGCTTAAAGCGCAACATTCAGAAAGCGAAGATCATGGCTTCTGGTCCCATCACTTCATGGCAAATAGATGGGGAAACAGTGGAAACAGTGTCAGACTTTATTCTTCTCAGGCTCCAAAATCACTGCAGATGGTGATTGCAGCCATGAAATTAAAAGACACTTACTCCTTGGAAGGAAAGTTATGATCAACCTAGACAGCATATTAAAAAGCAGAGACATTACTTTGTCAACAAAGGTCTGTCTAGTCAAGGCTATGGTTTTTCCAGTAGTTATATATGGATATGAGAGTTGGACTATAAAGAAAGCTGAGCACAGAAGAATTGATGCTTTTGAAGTGTGGTGTTGGAGAAGACTCTTGAGAGTCCCTTGGACTGCAAAGAGATCCAACCAGTCCATCCTTAATGAAATCGGTCCTGGGTGTTCACTGGAAGGACTGATGTTGAAGCTGAAACTCCAATATTTTGGCCACCTGATGTGAAGATCTGACTCATTTGAAAAGACCCTGATGTTGAGAAAGATTGAAGGCAGGAGGAGAAGGGGAAGACAGAGGATGAGATGGTTGGATCGTGTCACCGACTCAACAGACAGGAGTTTGGGTAAACTCTGGGAGTTGGTGATGGACAGGGAGGCCTGGCATGCTGTGGTTCATGGGGTTGCAAGGAGTCAGACACGACTGAGCAACTGAACTGAACTGAACTGATAAAATCCTTAAATTGTCTGCTAGCTAAAGTTATCTATAATGATACTAAAAATGAAATAGGTATGGAATCATTATTGATGTCACTTGGTCTGCAAGACCTACTGGAAGTTTTAACACTGAATTTTTTTTCAGGGCTAAATCTAATCAGTTTCAGTAATTTTTCTAAAACATAAATTTGTTCAGATTTTTGAAAGGAGAAGCATGCTTTTAATGGAAAGTTGTATTTTAATATAAAGATAAAACATTATGTCAGTAATTTATTTCAGCAGCAGAGAATTAGAATCTTTTTAAAACCAAGTGTTATTGGTTGTTTTCATTATATACAATACCACATGAGCAACAGAACTGAATTAAGACAAGAATATTGGGGTTGATACAAACTGATACAAATATCAGTTTCTCATTAACTAGGGAAAAATTAGAAGAGCACTTTTTTTGTCACTACTGCTAGAATACATCACAGAATCTCTTTGTCTTCATGGGAGTAACATTGACCCAGGTTGTCTCCCATTCAGAAATAGCTGTCTTCTGCTGAGTACCTTCCATTTGCTCCATGAAATCCACTCATCACCCTTCTCCTCTCTGCTTTGTGCTCCAGGAGGCTGATTACTACCTTTTCATCAAATAGACCATCCCCTGTCTTCCTGCTAAATTCATTCAAAAGAAGACCCCATGAGAGGTAAGAGGGCAGAAGGAGGGGAAGTCAGAGAATTCACACCCACTGCTCTCTCCCTAGGGAACTGTGGCATCTCTCTCCAAAGCTTACCAGTCTTTCCAGATTCCAGTAACTTCTTGTCCTTGTTCTTTGAGGAGTCACTGCTTCTATCAACCTTATATTTAGTTTACCTGTATCCTGCTCACATCTTTGTAAATAATCTAGTCATTAAACTGTTGAATCACCTCTCTTGGGTGAGCTCTGCCTAACTGACTGGCTTCCTCCCTCTCACCTTTGAGCACACTTTGTTAGAGTTCAAGCTGTCAATCAAATGATCGGATAACCAAACTTAGCTTGATGTGTTAGCCAAGGCCCACATCGTTACTATTGATCCTAGAAACAGGTTAAAGTCTAAGTCACTTCCAAGGAAACCCACATTTGAACTTGTCCCCTTCATTTAGTTTCTTTTATCAGTCTATTCCTCCTTAGCTAAGTTTCCTTAATGAATAAGTTTCTTGGCATTATCAAACTGACCTTTGAAATGAAGAACGCTAGCACCTTCCATTTGTTTGGGATTTTATTTCTATAAAACAGCTCAAAGATATTGCTGTGTGCATCCCTTGAGGCACCATTGTATCCCCAGTGCTGCTCTACTGTTTCTCGGCTGCTCCTTCCTTGTCTGTGAATCTTCTCCATTTCCTGATTTGCAACTGTTGCTACAGCATCCTGATCAGCAGCAGCGTCTGTGACCCCTGCCATCCTACTTCTCTCTGATTTCTCAATCCAGTGCACCTGACTTCCTTCTCCCCACCCCACTGAAGTCATACTGGAAGTCATTAGTTACATGCTCAGTGGGTGCTTACTGGTCCTCTCATTACATTTGACATTGATCATCTTTGCCCTATATTTAAAGTTGTCTGCTCCCTCTGCTTCTGTGACTTTCCTTTCCTTTTTTTCTAATTTCCTTCTCTTTGTTCCTCCCTTAAGGTTGGGTGTTCTTTAGGATTGACTGTTCCATCAACTATTCTCACTCTACCTGCTTTCCCTGAGGGTTTTATCCATTTCCATTGCTTCAGCATTCAGTTGAATATAGGTAACTTTAAAAACTCTATCCCCATGGCAAGACTCCCAGCTGAGTTTTAGTAAGTTTTCAACCTATATGTTCTATGAACTAGCACTATCCATGTGCCTCAGGCATCTCAAATTAAAGGAACCAAACCAAACCACTGTGATGTTTCCTTTAATATAAGCTCAGAGAGTCTATATAAGGTGTGAGAGAGTCTATTCTTAGGCAGGTTGATAGGAAACCTGAGGTCCCTGAGGAGGAGAAAGGAGTCTGGGTCTCTCATGTCTGACTCTTTGAAACCCCATGGACTGTAGTCTGTCTGGCTCCTCCGTCTATGGGATGATCCCTGCAAGAGTACTGGAGTGGGTTGCCATTTCCTTCTCCAAGGACGAGATCAGTTCAGTTCAATTCAATCACTCAGTCATGTCCGACTCTTTGTGACCCCATGAATCGCAGCACACCAGGCCTCCCTGTTCATCACCAACTCCAGAGCTCACACAGATTCATGTCCATCCAGTCACTGATGCCATCCAGCCATCTCATCCTCTGTCGTCCCCTTCTCCTCCTGCCCCCAATCCCTCCCAGCATCAAAGTCTTTTCCAGTGAGTCAGCTCTTTGCATGAGGTGGCCAAAGTATTGGAGTTTCAGCTTTAGCATCATTCCTTCCAAAGAAATCCCAGGGCTGATCTCCTTCAGAATGGACTGGTTGGATCTCCTTGCAGTCCAAGGGACTCTCAAGAGTCTTCTCCAACACCACAG
>SJYT01019148.1:52248-99905 GCA_006410635.1 Cephalophus harveyi | reverse complement strand
GAAGTCCCTGTTCCCGCCGGCAGTGGACAACCCCTTCATGCAGCACACGCATATCAGCGCGTGGCGCTGGGCCTACATCGTGCTCATGGGGACCGTGCTGGTGCCCGTGCGGGTGTCCTGCATTGCCTTCCTCATCATCTTCCTCTGGCCCGTGGCTGCGCTTTCCACCATAGGCCGTCGCGCTCAACCAACCCAGCCGGCCAAGAAATGGAGAAGACTGGCGCAACCAACTCTGAAGTTCTTGTTTCAGGTGACTTTCTTTTTAGCAGGGTTCCTGGTTAAAGTGAAAGGGAAGAAAGCAACCCGAGATGAGGCCCGCATCTTCGTGGCAGCCCCGCACTCCAGCTTCTTTGATGCGATCGCCTGTGTCGTGGCAGGGTTACCCTCAGTGGTCTCTGCGAGTCAGAACGCGAATATCCCGGTGGCTGGGAAATTCTTATTGTCGACGCAGCCGGTGCTTGTGACCCGAGAGGACCCCAATTCCAGGAAGACCACCCGGGAGGAAATCCTGAAGATGTGTATAAGAGACAGTCCCCTTGGTATCTCTAATTTTCTTAGAGATCTCTAGTCTTTCCCATTCTATTGTTTTCCTCTATTTCTTTGCATTGATCGCTGAGGATCAATTGATATCAGAATGATCACTGAGGATCAATTGATATCAGAGTGAATTATTAAGAATGAAGACTAACACTCATGGAGGACTTCTTATGTATAGGCACTTCCTGTGTGTTGAGATTCATTATCCCAGATAGTCCTACAGAAACCACCTGTGTTCAGCATGACTGTCATCCTCATTGAACACACTGAGGCATGTAGCAGCTGGATACTCAAGGGAATCCAGCTAGAGTGGGGATGACAGGCTTCAGACTGAGCCCGTCTACCTCCACAGTCTTGGGTTCCACCTGCCGCATGATACTTAGCACAGGCTCGGCCTTAGAAAACATTTTGAAACATTTTTCCTTTTCAGTTCCTTATTCAATAAGTAGATGAGGTGCCGCACAGTGGCCGACTCAGTGAATCCCACAATGTGAATGTCTTTCCTTCCTCCCAGTTTACAAAGCCTCCTCTTCTGAACTCGTTTCTCAGTAATTGTCCAGCTTCTTTTGGACCCAGTAGGTCATTCTACTGAGTTTAGGATTGTCATAAGAGTTGGTGTAGGTATGTTTCATCTGAAGAAGTGGATAATATGGAGAATAAATGTTACTGGTTTTCCTGTCATGTCTAATAAACTGTGCTAAGCAATTGCCACACAGCAGCCCATTAGAAAATGCTCAAAATTACACTTTTCTTTATATTTCTGGAATTGTTTTGATAAATGTCCCAACACATTCGTCCACCTCCTGGACTTGCTGATTGTCCTGGGACAAGGATTTGCCGAGCAGAAAAGGACATTTCTGCCATCCTCCTGCCAGACCACACACCCCTCCCAGCCTTCAGAATAAGCAAAATGTAGGTATATCCTCAATTTTTATTCAAAATACAAGTTTTTCCTTTTTTTCTTACAAACAAAACTAAGCACCTATTTTTCCCAGCCGACACCTGAGGAAATGACTCACCTGGAGTTGGATTATATGTAGCCCCAAATCCCTTTGGTCTCTTTAGACACAGCTCTTCCCAGGGAAGTAAAATGAGAGAATAAGTGGGTGATGTCTTCTTGGGGTGGGGTGTGGGGGAAGGGGTTGGGTTTGATTTTCTTGAATATAGGTAACCTTCTTCAGATTCGTCCTTTTCTCAAAAAATGCAATAATGGTTTTATGTTTTCCATTCCCCCCCTTTTTCTCTGTGAAATTTATTATTTCCATGTTAAAAGATTTTTTTTTTTTTGAGGGAAGTTTATCTTTAACCACACAGTGATCCTATACACCTGCCCAAAGCAGGACACCATCAAAAGTCATAAACCTGCCCCATGAGTTTTGATTACACAAAAGCTACAAAGCCCCAGTTGGATACAAATCTCAGGCAATAATGCTTACAAACTTGTGTGCAATAAGACTAATGTAAACAGTAGGTGCAGCAGGAGGGTCAAAGGCTGCACAGGGATGACCACTCGACCGCTCACGGTCAGTTCATCCCCAGGAGCCAGCATCAGTCAGTCCCCAGAATCAGACCATTTATTATGTGCAAAAAAAAAAAGAAAGAAATCTGCGGGAAAATAAAATATTATCTTTAAAAAAATTATTAATTTTAATGTATTTATTTATTTTTGGCTGTGTTGGATGTTCATTGCTACACGGGGTTTTTTCTAATTGTGGAGAGTGGAGGCTACTCTCTAGATGTGGTGTGCAGGCTTCTCATTGCAGTGGATTTTTCTTGCTTAAGATCATGGGCTCTAGGGTTTGTAGGCTCCAGTAGTTGTGGCTCATGGGCTCTGGAGCAAGGCTCAATAGTTGTGACACTCGGGCTTAGTTGCTCCATGGCATGTGGGATTTTTCTGATCGAACCCATGTCTCCTGCACTGGCAGGTGGACTCTTTACACGGAGCCACCAGGGGAGGCCAGGATAAAGCATTATCTTGCAGAAAGCACATAACAACCTACTGTCTCTACAGTGATTTTGTTCCTACCTGTATGTGGAGAGGCTTTGGGACTCTGATTGTAGAATTAGATATTAAGCTCTCTGAGCCAAAAATCTGGTCCCTACCTGAAGTTTAGTCACCAAGCATGTCCACCCAGCACAGTGAATCTTAACCCCTGGGGTCTCCATGAGCAGTTTCTGGTGACAGCTTGCTACAAAACCATAAGCAGCATTTTCTTTAACTCATGGATTTTAAAGGGACATCAGGAAACCTAACAGTTTGCTCACTGCTTTAAGAAGTCTAGAGAAAACAGGAGCTTTGAACCAAATTCCTACCTGGGAAGCCCTTTAGGGATACGTAGGTGTGTATGAGTCCTTTGAAAACTCAAGCCTCCCATTGGTCCTGAACACAGAATTAGCCTCCACCTTTCACATAATGACCAAATATGTTATATAAAGTAACATCTTGACCTGAAATAGCACTGCTAGGCATGATGATGCCCCTATAATATATCCAGGTACATAAAAAATAGGAAATAGGGGGTTCTTTTTGTTTTTCTCTAGGCTAAATGGTTTTCTCCTTTCGTAAAAACAATATGCTGCATTTCTTCTTTGAATTGTCTATTATTTTAATTAGAGAACTGGAAAAATTTCTCTCCTGTTACATCTTCCCATCCCTGTTGAACTCTAATGACTAGTTTTAAGCTGTCAGGACACAAATGATATCTGCAGCTGCCTCTGTCACATGGGTGTTTTTTTTTTTTCTCCAAGTCAAAGCCAACTCCTTTTTCTATTTTTGTGCTCAATTGAGCAAATTAAGAAGAAGGTAAAATGAATAAATCTTCATTACACTCCAGAAAAGCAACTTATAAACTGCTTACTAAAGCTCTAGCAGGCAAATTACATGGAAAGGAAGTCCTTATTACACCAGAAGTTTGGATGACTTTTTAACAATTGGGAAGAGTCCTGAAAGTGTGAATACCCTAATTTCACACCTGGCCCAAATATGTCAGGAGTGATCCACCTTTTACATTTGGAGCATCACTCTGTCTTACTGTAGAATGGAGTAGGTTGTATTTGAAGGCAAGTTTTTAAATAAAACTTTTTTAGACTCCTTAAAATTCTGCTTTCTCGTGGTACATATGAGCTTGCTCTCTTTTCTCTAAACTTTTTTCTCTGCCCACTCTTCTCTCCTCAGTATATATTAAGCAGATAGGCTCATTTTCCTAAGGGTATTTTTATTCTAAGCTTTAAACTCATTTAAATGTTCGGTTTTGCAATTTTTTGACACGCTTAGTGGTCTGAAAGCAATTATATGACAGAAAACATTGCTAGTAGGGTGTCAATGGTAATATTGCATTGTTTCCTCTAAATAAGTTCAACACACCTTCAATCATTCCTAGCTATTGAATATTATGATAAAGGCATGCATACACAGTGGCAGTACATAAGTTATTTTTCAAGCTCTCTCAAGATTGTTGCAAGACTTTATTCAGCAAAATTCAGGTTTCCAATCCTTCTTCGCAAAACCAGCATCATGTAAAATCAATGTGTGCCAATAACGTTCACCCATATTCTCCATAGTGCCATCTAAGCATTCTCAGTTAAGAGAATTCTTTTGAATTCAAATGAAATATGGTATATTTTATTCCATAGAATGTTTTTTACATATGAGCTTATGTAAATTTAAAATAAATACATTAAATTAATTATATGGTCTTTTAAAGGACAGAATTGCCTGTGTTTTGTATGGATTTTTATTTTAATGTTTTCCCTGATGGGCATCATCAGAGGCCATGTTAATTCATGTGTTGTATTTGTGACAATGCGTGCTCAGAAGGTAATGCTAGCTCAACTTTCAGCACGATGTTACATTTTAGAAATCTTAAGGCAAATTTAGTGATAACCCTATCATCCAAAGAAAGCCTTAAAAATGATTATCACTTTGTATATGAATTACTTGAGATGGAATCTGGCTCTCCAAATTGTTAACTGTTGACATAGTATGGTGGAAGAAATAAAATCATTTTATGCCATTTTACTTAAAAATAACTTTTTCTCAAGATCCACAAATATTTATATACCCCAATACTATTTATCCTAAGATGATCGGAGTATATTCTTTCTCAGAAAAGTAGCTCAACAAGTCTGTGATATTTGGGAACTTCTGATATGGCAACATCTAGAATAATCTTCAAACTGAAAACTCTTTTGCATTCAGTTCCCATAGAGCCAATATCAAGCTCAGTTCAGTTCAGGAGCTCAGTCGTGTCCAACTCTTTGTGACCCCATGAATTGCAGCACGCCAGGCCTCCCTGTCCATCACCAACTCCCGGAGTTCACTCAGACTCGCATCCATCGAGTCAGTGATGCCATCCAGCCATCTCATCCTCGGTCGTCCCCTTCTCCTCCTGCCCCCAATCCCTCCCAGCATCAGAGTCTTTTCCAATGAGTCAACTCTTCGCATGAAGTGGCCAAAGTACTGGAGTTTCAGCTTTAGCATCATTCCTTCCAAAGAAATCCCAGGGCTGATCTCCTTCAGAATGGACTGGTTGGATCTCCTTGCAGTCCAAGGGACTCTCAAGAGTCTTCTCCAACACCACAGTTCAAAAGCATCAATTCTTCAGTGCTCAGCCTTCTTCACAGTCCAACTCTCACATCCATACATGACCACAGGAAAAACCATAGCCTTGACTAGACGGACCTTACCTTACTCTTTTATGACTCCAGTGATCTGATTGTCTCTGACTCTCCTGTTTTGTTTTGCTTTTGCTCTGTCTTTCTTTTTTCTAAGCTCTAACATACTGTAAGGGGGACAGGGGATCCTACGCAGAACACAGAGACCAGGCTCCTCTTTGCTGTTGACAGAAATGGTCAGGCCTCTCTCCCTTCTCCATATCCTCTCTGAACTCTAATTTCACAACCCTTTACCTTGTTGTAATCACCTTCTATTGCAAGTGTGGGTGCTAATGCTCCAGTTCCAAGCAGCCCTTCTGGAACAGGTATTGGTCAAAACCAAGATTTTTTTTTGGTTGGCTAGTTGGTCATTTTATTTTGTTTCCATAGGGTGAAATTTATCATAGTTATCTGTCTTATTCAACTCATAAACATAGAATTTGTTATATCGGTACATTTTAGCTAGAGAAATAAATAACAAACAATAAATATGATTAAGCAAATTGTATCACATTTTAGAAAGTAAAAAGTGCTAAGAAAAAAAGGGCCAATTAAGAGGGATGCAGACCTCATAATGAGGAGGTTACAGTTTTTGATAGGGTAGTAAGAAAGTTCACTTCAGTCACTTAGTTGTGTCTGACTCTTTTCGACCCCACAGACTACAGCATGTCAGGCTTCCCTGTCCATCTCCAACTCCCAGAGTTTACTCAAACTCAAGTCCATTGAGTCAGTGATGCCATCCAACAATCTCATCCTCTGTTGTCCCCTTCTCCTCCAGTCCTCAATCTTTCCCAGCATCAGGCTCTTTTCAAATGAGTCAGTTCTTTACACCAGATGGCCAAAATATTCGAATTTCTGTTTCAACATCAGTCCTTCCAATGAACACTCAGGACTGATCTCCTTTAGGATGGACTGGTTGGATCTCCTTGCAGTCCAAGGGACTCTCAAGAGTCTTCTCCTTTACTCAAACTCAAGTCCATTGAGTCAGTGATGCCATCCAACAATCTCATCCTCTGTTGTCCCCTTCTCCTCCAGTCCTCAATCTTTCCCAGCATCAGGCTCTTTTCAAATGAGTCAGTTCTTTACACCAGATGGCCAAAATATTCGAATTTCTGTTTCAACATCAGTCCTTCCAATGAACACTCAGGACTGATCTCCTTTAGGATGGACTGGTTGGATCTCCTTGCAGTCCAAGGGACTCTCAAGAGTCTTCTCCAACACCACAATTCAAAAGCATCAATTCTTCGGTGCTCAACTTTCTTTATAGTCCAACTCTCACATCCACATACAACTATTTGAAAACCCATAGCCTTGACTAGGTGGACTTTTGTAGGCAAAGTAATGTCTCTGCTTTTAAGTATGCTGTCTAGATTGGTCATAGCTTATCTTCCAAGGAGCAAGTATCTTTTAGTTTCATGGCTGCAATCACCATCTGCAGTGATTTTGGAGCCCAAAAAAATAAAGTCTGCCACTGTTTCCATTGCTTCCCCATCTATTTGCCATGAAGTGATGGGACCAGATGCCATGATCTTCGTTTTCTGAATGTTGCACTTTAAGCCAACTTTTTCTCTCTCCTCTTTCACTTTCATCAAGAGGCTCTTTAGTTTCTCTTCACTTTCTGCCATAAGGGTGGTGTCATCTGCATATCTGAGGTTATTGACATTTCTCCTGGCAATCTTGATTCCCGCTTGTGCTTCATCCAGCCCAGTGTTTCTCATGATATACTCTGCATATAAGTTAAATAAGCAGAGTGACAATATATAGCCTTGACATACTCCTTTTGCCTATTTGGAACCAGTCTGTTGTTCCATGCCCAGTTCTAACTGTTGCTTCCTGACTTGATTTCTCAGGAGGCAGGTCAGGTGGTCTGGTATTCCCATCTCTTTCAGAATTTTCCACAGTTTGTGGTGATCCACATAGTCAAAGGGTCTGGCATAGTCAAGAAAGCAGAAATAGATGTTTTTCTGGAACTCTCTTGCTTTTCCAATGATCCAGCGAATGTTGGAAATTTGATCTCTGGTTCCTCTGCCTTTTCTAAAACCAGCTTGAACATCTGGAAGTTCACGGTTCATGTACTGTTGAAGCCTGGCTTGGAGAATTTTGAACATTACTTTGCCAGTGTGTGAGATAAGTGCAATTGTGTGGTAGTTTGAGCATTCTTTTACATTACCTTTCTTTGGGATTGGGATGAAAAATGACCTTTTCCAGTCCTGTGGCCACTGCTGTGTCTTCCAAATTTGCTGGCATATTGAGTGCAGCACTTTCACAGCATCATCTTCAAGGATTTGAAATAGCTCAACTGGAATTCCATTACCTCCACTAGGTTTGTTCATAGTGATGCTTCCTAAGGCCCACTTGACTTCACATTCCAGGATGTCTGGCTCTAGGTGAGTGATCACACCATCGTGATTATCTGGGTCATGAAGATCTTTTTTGTTTAGTTCTTCTGTGTATTCTTGTTACCTCTTCTTAATATCTTCTGCTTTTGTTAGGTCCATACCATTTCTGTTCTTTATTGTGCCCATCTTTGCATGAAATGTCCCCTTGGTATCTCTACTTTTCTTGAAGAAATCTCTAGTCTTTCCCATTCTATTGTTTTCCTCTATTTCTTTGCACTGATCACTGAGGAAGGCTTTGTTACCTCTCCTTGCTCTTCTTTGCATAAAGTAAGAGAAGGCCTCAGCAGAAAATAACATTTGAGCAAAGACTTCTTTTTAATTATAATTTATCAAAGAAAGTGAATTCTGAGATATGGTAAATAACTGCAACAAAACAGAATTACTTAGTCAATTAGCTGGATAAAGCTAAATTATTGAGTGTTTGTTATTTGGTAAGTGTATTCTTGGGCATGTGCTTATTAGTAACTCCAAACAGATAGCACCAGGTAACCAGAGTTAGTGAACAGCACTTATTTTTAGGGAAGTTTGCTCACCAAGAAAAAAGTTTACATGTTGGTCCTTATTTATAAATTTGACATTTAACTCCTTCCTTTGGTAAAACACACTTACTTTGAAAGGACCCAAGCAGATTTTTCTTCTTTTTTTTTTTCGGTCTGTTTATCATTGAGAACCCCTTTCCAAAGTATTTAAAGATAGAAAATTAGCACCTTCATCTCAAAGCCACCAGATTCAATAATGAGAACCTCATTATTTTCCTTTAAAGTCCTGTGGTTTTTCAAGTTTTCTCCCTATTAAAAATTTATATGTGCTTTGCTTAGTCACTCTGCTGCTGCTGCTGCTGCTGCTGCTAAGTCGCTTCAGTCGTCCCCAACTCTGTGCAACCCCATAGACGGAAGCCCACCAGGCTCCCCTGTCCCTGGGATTCTCCAGGCAAGAACACTGGAATGGGTTGCCATTTCCTGCTCCAATGCATGAAAGTGAAAGTGAAAGTGAAGTCGCCCAGTCATGTCCAACTCTTAGCGACCCCATGGACTGCAGCCAGGCTCCTTTGTCCATGGGTTTCCCAGGCAAGAATACTGGAGTGGGTTACCATGCCTTCCTCCAGGGGATCTTCCCAACCCAGGGATTGTTCCCAGGTCTCCTGCAAAAAATTTATGTATCTGTTTACAATTTTTTTTTTGAAATATACTCCATTGCTGGCATATTGTAATGAGCCATACAGTTAGCGGAAGTGGACTGGTAGGTCAAGTGAACCAGTTAGCAAATACATTTCTAGAAATGCATGCTGTTTTGGATGAGTTATTGATTTCATCTGTGAACAGTCTATGGGTAATTGCTTGTTTCATTTTTTAATGCTAACAGACTCATTTGTTAGAACCAGCATGACACATTTTAGAATTACATTTGAAAGTGACTTTTGAACACTTATCTACCAGGTCTGTAAGTGTCTGGAACATTAACTGCAGAACACACGAACAACTATTAATGGATTTTCTCTCTCATAAAAGGAAAAGTCTATGGTACTGTTCTGTGATGAAACAATACAGTTATTGTTATACTGACATCTCTGAAAATAGAGGAAAGAGATGGAAATGAGGCTTCCTACTCTTCAAATCAGCCTTAAGCTGTGCTACTTTATTTTTTTTCAATTGTCCTTGACTATTTTTATTTACTGACATGGCCTGGCATGAAATTTAATAAAATGTATTTGAATTGCATGTATTTATACCCTGATTTAGGAACTACCACTAATCAGTAATAAGATCAAGATGAGAAAGAGTTTTTGGTTTTTTTTTAAACCTTTAAACATTTTTTTCTACCTGAAGTTTGGGGAAGCATGCTTTTGTGTATTGTTCTGGTAACTTGACAATCTACTCTATAACTAAGCTGTGTTCCTTCTGGCTATAGAACATAATGTAGTGAGTTTCAGCTTGTATGAAAGGAAAAGTCTATTCCTTGAGGACTCTATTCCCATTTCACCAGGTAAAAAATTCCAGCCTTCCATCATGTGTACCTATGTCTGTGCATATATATACATACACACTTAAATGTATTCTGGTTTTTATTGATGGGATCTATTAATTGTTCTAAAAAAGAGTCTATTTATTTTATCCGTTAAAATTGTAGATATTCCCCATAACCCGTGTTTGACTTTTTTGCAGTGTCTAAAGAAATTCTTGGAAGATTCCTGCTAACAGCCCAGATGTCTGAATTGATGCCATTTTCACAAGTTGTTAAATTTAAGTCGAGTTTAAAGTGTTTGTTAAAGTAAAAGAAGTACATCATCCATTAAGCATACTTGATGCCTAGAATATAAAAGCCAAGACAAGTATCTCTAGCCAGGCAGTACTTTACTCTCTTTACAAATGTTTTTGCTCCTTTTGCTCTTTTTTGGGATGGAGTCTGCAATTGGCTCAAGATATGTTATTTAAATTCACAATCTCAGTGAGCAGCATTGTTCCAAAATTGAAAGAAACAGTCTCTGAGGAGGCAAACTAAATATTGTGTGAAGAACTTATCTCTAGGGCAAATATTTCCCATTTTCAGCTTCTTACAACTTAGCCCTCTTCAAGGAAGTTTCCTAATACTTTCATTTATAATCTGAATGATATTTTTGATAGCGTAGCTCCTCCTCTGACCTGCCACTTGCTCCTGCCTCCCCACACATGTGGTCATAGATAGAGGTGTGAACAGACAAAAAGCTTTTCCTGAACTGTGGACGTACATATATATATATAAAAGAAGGAAATGGCAACCCACTCCAGTATTCTTGCCTAGAGAATCCCGTGGACAGAGAAGCCTGGTGGGCTGCTGTCCATAGGGTCACACAGAATTGGACACGACTGAAGTGACTTAGCATGCATGCATACATTGGAGAAGGAAATGGCAACCCACTCCAATATTCTTGCCTGGAGAATCCCAGGGACAGAGGAGCCTGGTGGACTGCCATCTATGGGGTCACACAGAGTCAGACATGACTGAAGCGACTTAGCAGCAGCATATATATATAAACTTGACTGCAATGTTGAGTAAGTAGAAAAACAGACTTCCCACTTAATTATTTAGTATTCTCATATCTCATTAATTAAAAAAATTTAATTGAAGGATAATTGCTTTACAGATTTTTGTGATTTTCTATCATAAATCGTCAACAAGAATCAGCCATAGGTACACCCATATCCCATCTCATCTCCCTCCCCACCCTACCCTTCAGCCTGTCTCAGAGCCCCTCTCATCTCCCTCCCCACCCTACCCTTCAGCCTGTCTCAGAGCCCCTGTTTGAGTTCCCTGAGTCATACAGCAAATTCCCATTGGCTATCTGTTTTACATATGGCATTGTAAATTTCTATGTTACTGTCTCCATACATCTCCTCTTTCTCCCTTCTCTCCTCCCACCATGTCCCATAGATCTGTTCTCTATGTCTGTTTCTCCATTGCTGCCCTGGAAATAAACTCATCAGTGCCATTGCTTCAGATTCCATATATATGTGTCAGTATACTGTATTTATATTTCTCTTTCTGACTTACTTCACTCTGTATAATGGGTTCTAGTTTCATCCACCTCATTACAACAGAGTCAAATATGTTCCTTTTTATGGCTGAGTAGTATTCCATTGTATATATGTACCACAGCTTCTTTATCTATTCATCTGTCAATGGACATCTAGGTTGCTTCCATGTTCTAGCTATTGTAAATATTGCTGCAGTGAACATTGAGGTACATGTGTCTTTTTCAGTTTTGATTTCCTCAGGGTATATGCCTATGAGTAGGATTGCTGGATCATATGATGGTTTTATTCCTAGCTTTTTAAGGAGTCTCCATACCATCTTCCATAATGGCTGTATCAGTTTATATTCCCACCAGCGATGCAAGAGTATTCCCTTTTCTCCACACCTTCCCCAGCATTTGTTGTTTGTAGACTTTTTGATGAGGGCCATTCTGACTGGTATGAGGTGATATCTCATTGTGGTTTTCATTTGCTTTTCTCTAATAATGAGCAATGTTGAGCATCTTTTCATGTGATTATTAGCCATCTGTGTCTTTAGAGAAATGTCTCTTCAAGTCCCTTTCCCACTTGTTGATTGGGTTGTCTGCTTTTCTGGTATTGAGTTGTATAAGCTGCCTGTATATTTTGAAAATCAATCCTTTGTCAGCTGTTTCGTTTGCTATTATTTTCTCCCATTCTGAGGGCTGTCTTTTCACCTTGTTTCTAGTTTCCTTTGCTGTGCAAAAGCTTTTAAGTTTAATTAGGCCCCTCTTGTTTATTTTTGCTTTTATTTCCATTACTCTAGAATGTGGGTCATAGAAGATCTTGCTTTGATTTATGTCATCAAGTACTCTGCCTATGTTCTCCTCTATGAGTTTAATAGTTTCTGGTCTTACACTTAGGTCTTTAATCCATTTTGAGTTTATCCTTGTGCATAGTGTTAGGAAGGGTTCTAATTTTATTCTTTTACATATAGTTGTCCAGTTTTCTAGGCACCAATAAGTTGAAGAGGCTATCTTTGCCCCATTGTATATTCTTGCCTCCTTTCTCAAAAATAAGGTACCCATAGGTGCGTGGGTTTATTTCTGGGATATTTGTTCCATTGGTATATGTTTCTGTTTTTGTGCCACTACCATACTGTCTTGATGACTGTAGCTTTGTAGTATAACTTGAAGTCAGGAAGGTTGATTCCTCCAGCTCCATTCTTTCTCAAGACTGCTTTTGCTGTTCAGGGTCTTTTGTGTTTCCATATGAATTGTGAAATTTTTGTTCTAGTTCCATGAAAAATACCATTGGTAATTTAATAGGGATTGCATTGAATCTGTAGATTGCATTTGGTAGTATAGTGATTTTCACAGTATTGATTCTTCCTACCCAGGAACCTGGAATATCTCTCCATCTGTTTGTGTTGTCTTTGATTTCTTTCTTCAGTGTCTTGTAGATTTCCATACACAGGTGTTTTGTCTCCTTAGGTAGGTTTATTTCTAGATGTTTTGTTCTTTTTGTTGCAATGATAAATGATATTGATTCCTTAATTTCTATTTCTGAGTTTTCATTGTTAGTATATAGGAGTGCAATTGATTTCTGTGTATAGACCTTGTACCCTGCGACTTTGCTGAATTTGCTGATTAGCTGTAGTAATTTTCTGATACTTTCTTTTGGGTTTTCTATGTATATTATCATGCCATCTGCAAACAGTGAAAGTTTTACTTCTTTGCTGAACCAGATTCCTTTTATTTCTTTTCTTATCTAATTGATATAGCTAGGACTTCCAAAACTATGTTTAATAATAGTGGTAAGAGTGGACACCTTGTTTTGTTCCTGATCTTAGAGGGAAAGCTTTTAGTTTTTCACCATTGAGAATTATGTTTGCTATGGGCTTTTCAAATATGGCCTTTACTATGTTGAGGTAGGTTCCTTGTATGCCCATCTTTTGAAATGTTTTTATCATAAATGGATGCTGAATGTTGTCAAAGGATTTTTCTGCATCAAATGATCATATGTGTTTTTATCTTTCAATTTGTTGATATGGTGTATCATGTTGATTGATTTGCATATATTGAAGAATCCTTGCATCTCTGGAATAAACCCAATTTGATCTTAGTGTATGAGCTTTTAAATGTGTTGTTGGATTCCATTTGCTAGAATTTGGTTGAGGATTTTTGCATCTAAGTTCATCAGTGATATTGGCCTGTAATTTTCTTTTTTCATGTTGTCTTTTCCTAGTTTTGGTATCAGGGTGATTGTGGCATTGTAGAATGAGTTTGAAAGTATTCCTTCCTCTGCAATTTTTTGGAAGAATTTCAGAAAAATAGTCATTAGCTCCTCTCTAAATGTTTGATGGAATTCCCCTGTGAAGCCATCTGGCCCTGGGCCTTTGTTTTGGGGGAGATTTTTGATCACTGTTTCAATTTCAGTCCTTGTAATTGGGTTGTTCATAATTTCTATTTCTTTCTGGTTCAGTCTTGGGAGGCTAATCTTTTTTAAGTATCTGTCCATTTCCTCTAGGTTATCAATTTTATTAGCATATAGTTGCTCTTAATATTCTCTTATGATCCTTTATATTTCTGGCTTGTCTGTTGTAATCTCTCCTTTTTCGTTTCTAATTTTATAGATCTGATTTTTCTCCCTTTTTTTCTTGATGAGTCTGGCTAGTGGTTTGTCAATTTTGTTTATCTTCTCAAAGAACCAGCTTTTAGCCTTATTAATCTTTGCTATTGTTTCCTTCATTTTTTTTTCTCATTTATTTTTGCTCTGTTTTTTATGATCCCCTTCCTTCTGCTGACTTTGGGGTTTTTTTATTCTTCTTTTTTTCCAGGTGCTTTAGATGTAGTGTTAGGCTATCTACTCAATTTTTTTCTTGTTTCTTGAGGTATGATTGTGTTGCTATAAACCTCCCTCTTAGAACTGCTTTTGCTGAATTCCATAGATTTTGGGTCCTCATGTTTTCATTGTCATTTGTTTCTAGGAATCTCTTGATTTCCCTTCTTATTTTTCAGTAACCTCTTTGTTATTTAGTAATGTATTATTTAATTTCCATAGTTTTTTTTTTTTTTTTTTGCTGTTTTTTTCTTGTAGTTGATATCCTCATAGCATTTTGGTCAGAGAAAATACTTGATACAATTTCCTTAAATTTATTGAGGCTTGAATTGTGTCCCAAGCCACAATTTGTGGCTTGATTGTGGCCCAAGATGTGGTCTATCCTGGAGAATGTTCCATGTGCATTTGAGAAGAAAGTGTATTCTTCTGCATTTGGATGGAAAGTTCTGAAGATATCAATTAGATCCATTTGCTCTAATGTTTCACTTAAGTTTCATGTTTCCTTATTGATTCTCTGTTTTGATGATCGGTCCACTGGTGAAAGTGGGGTGTTAAAGTCCCCTACAATTGTTGTGTTGCTATTGATTTCTTCTCTTAATGCCTGTTAATGTTTGCCTTATGTATTAAGGTGCTCCTATGTTGGGTACATAGACATTTACAATTGTTATGTCTTCTTCTTGGATTGATCCCTTGATCATTATGTAGTGTCCTTCTTTGTCTCTTATAATATTATTTATTTTAAAGTCTATTTTGTCTGAAATAAGGATTGCCATTCCAGCTTTCTTTTGCTTTCCATTCACATGGATTATCTTTTTCCTTCATTTTACTTTCAATCTGTATATGTCTCTAGATCTGAAGCGGGTCTCCTGTAGGCAGCATATATGTGGACCCTGTCTTTGTATTCATTCAGTCAGTCTTTATCTTTTGGTTGGTGCATTTAATCTGTTTACATTTAAAGTAATTATTGATGAATATGTTCCAATTGGCGTTTTCTTGATTGTTTTGGGTTTGTTTTGTAGGTCTTTCCTTTCTCTTGCATTTACTGGCTATAAGAGTCCCTTTAGTATTTGTTGCAAGACTGGTTTGGTGGTGCTGAATTCTCTTAACTTCTGCTTGTCTGTAAAGCTTTTGATTTCTCCATCAATTTTGAATGAGGTCTTTGCCAGGTATAGTAATTGTGGTTGTAGGCTTTTCTCTTTCAGTACTTTAAATATATCCTGTCATTCCCTTCTGGCCTATAGAGTTTCTGCTGAAAGACCTGCTGTTAATCATATGTGTTTTCCCTTGTATGTTACTTTTTGCTTTTCCCTTGATGACTTTAATATTATTTCTTTGTGTTTAATCTCTGTTAGCTTGATTAATATGTGTCTTGATATGTTTCTCCTTGGGTTTAACCTGTAAGGGACTCTCTCCACTTCTTGGACTTAATTGACTATTTCCTTTCCCACGCTGGGGAAATTTTCAACCATAATTTCTTCAAAAATTTTCTCAATGCCTTTCTTTTCTTCTTCTTTCTCTGGGACCCCTATAACTCAAATGTTGGTGCATTTAAAATTGTCCCAAAGGACTCTAAGGCTGTCTTCAGTTCTCTTCATTCCATCCTTTTATTCTGCTCTTCAGCAGTTATTTCCACCATTCTATCCTCCAGCTCAGTCATGAGCAACTGAACTGATCCTCCAACTCATTTATCCATTCCATTCCTCTGCCTCAGTTATTCTGCTATTGGTTCCTTCTAGAGTATTTTTAATTTCAGTAATTGTGTTATTCATCTCTGTTTGCTTATTCTTTATTTCTTCTATGTCCTTGATGATTGTATTAACTGTGTTAATGCTTCTTTCATTTTCTCCATTCTATTTTCAAGTCTTCAGAGCATCTTTACTATTATTATTCTGAATTCTCTTTCAGGAAGAGTATTTATTTCCTCTTCATTTATTTGTTTTTTTTTTTTGTTTGTTTGTTTGTTTTTTTGAGTTTCTACCTTGCTCTTTCATTTGTGCTGTATTTCTGTCTTTTCATCTTTTTTTTTTTTCTAACTTGCTCCACTTGAAGTCTCCTTTCCCCAGGCTTTAGGGTTGTATTACTTCTTCCTTTTGAGTTTTGCCCTTGGAGGGAAATGTTGGTTGGGTGGTTTGTGTTGCTTTCTTATTAGCGGTGACTTGTGCCTGTGTTCTAGTGGGAGGAGTTCAAGTAGGTAATTAAAGAAATGAACATATATACACACACTTCCACACATACAGTTAAAACCACTGTGTTCTAAAGAAAAGAGTACAGGAGATTGACTTGGTGAGCAAGGGAAACCAGAGGTGATATCAACCAATTAATTGAAAGCAGAGTTAGCTAATGCTTAGTCTGGAAATCTGAGCATGAGCAGGGGGTAAGCTGGGGAATATAGCACAGAGGGCTCAAGAATTTAACTTACTTGGTGAAAGAAGGAAAAGTGAAGGGTAAAGAGGAGAATAAAAAGAGAGAGAAAAGAGGAGAAGGGAGGGAAAAGAGAAAAGGAGGGGTGGAGAAGAGGATTAAAAAGAGAGAGAGAAAAATAGAAAAGGAAAGATGAATAGACATATGTTGAAAAGATTTATGTATATTCAGGAACAGCTACAGCCAGTAAAGAATTGAATATATTAAAAACAAAATCCAAAATACTCATCAAGAACAAAGAAAAAAAAAAGTGAAAAAAAAGAAAAAAATCTTAAAATGAATTTTTTTCTTTCTTTTTTTGACAAAAAACACAAGAAGAAAACTCCACAGCACTACAAATGGCTATTATGGAGGTGGAAATATGTAGGGGGGATAAGCCATGTGATTTATAAGAAAAAAAAGAAGAAAAAAATCTAAAATGATTTTTTTTTAACAGGGAAGACTCCACAACACCCTTAAAGGCTAATGTGGTGGTGGAAATATGTTGGGGAATAAACAGTATGATTTATAAGAAGAAAGACTCTTAAAATGATCTTTTTTATTCATTTTTATAACAAGAAAAGCAAAGAGGAAAACTCCACAGCACCACTAAAGTTTAGTGTGAAGGTGGAGATATGTCGGGAGAATAAACGTGTGATTATCTGGAATTCCATCACCTCCACTAGCTTTGTTCGTAGTGATGCTTTCTAAAGCCCACTTGACTTCACATTCCAAGATGTCTGGCTCTAGATTAGTGATCACATCATCATGATTATCTGGGTCGTGAAGATCTTTTTTGTACAGTTCTTCTGTGTATTCTTGCCACCTCTTCTTAATATCTTCTGCTTCTGTTAGGTCCATACCATTTCTGTCCTTTATCGAGCCCATCTTTGCATGAAATGTTCCCTTGGTATCTCTAATTTTCCTGAAGAGATCTCTAGTCTTTCCCATTCTGTTCTTTTCCTCTTATTTCTTTGCATTGATCACTGAAGAAGGCTTTCTTATCTCTTCTTGCTATTCTTTGGAACTCTGCATTCAGGTGCTTATATCTTTCCTTTTCTCCTTTGCTTTTCGCCTCTCTTCTTTTCACAGCTATTTGTAAGGCCTCCCCAGACAGCCATTTTGCTTTTTTGCATTTCTTTTCTATGGGGATGGTCTTGATCCCTGTCTCCCATACAATGTCACGAACCTCATTCCATAGTTCTTCAGGCACTCTTAGGCGCATCTATTTCTGTAGCTGCTTCAAAGTGGCCCTCTCAGCATATCTGCAGTCCTGCCAGCCCCATACTTGTCCCTGGGATCACTGCTCATGCTTCTGTTCCCTGTCCCGCCCTGCACTGCTGGCCGAAACTTGCTAGGTAAGTGCTTGTATGGATCCTTCTGCCCCGCAGCGACTTGTGTGGCCTGCCCTCAGCCCCCTAAGCTCACCCTCTTTGTCGTGGGGCTTGTGTGCACTTGTTTTGGCTCCCCAGGCCTGTCCTTTGCTTCACAGAGCCTGTGTGCGCTTCTCTTGGCTTCCCGGGTGTGCCCTCTGCGCTGCCCTTTACACTGGCTGTGTTTGTCTGTGGTGTCACACTCGGCTACCTGGGCCCACCCTCTGTGCTGCAAGGGTTGTGTGTACTGGCTGGGTTTGCACGCCATGCCACTCTTGGTTCCCCCAGCCCACCGACAGTTTGGATCCATGGTCCAGGAGCTGATAATGGGCTGAGAAGTGCAGCTTTCTCTGTTTACGGCCCTCCAAATCCCTGCTTTGCCTGGTTTTCCGAGACTTTGCAGCTCCTCTTTGGGCCCGCCTGTGAGGGGTTTCTCTTTGTATGGGAACCCCTCCTGTTTCAGGGCTCATTCCCTCCCTTGGGGCACAAACTCCTGCCCAGAAGTTCTCCGTCTTTTCCCTTTTGATGTCTCCCTCCTCTCTGTTATCTCATTTCAGGGAGCTTAATCTGTCCCCCTGGAGGCCTGGGGTCTTCTGCTGTTGCTTAGAGGTTGCTTTGTAGGAGTTGTTTCATTTCTTGATGAGCTTTTGATGTATTTGTGGGGAGGCTGGAGATCTCCCTGTCTTAGTCCTCTGCCATCTTCTTCCATCCCTCCCATTAACTTTTGAGCCTTTGGGTGCTCAGGATTCCATCATGAGTTTTAACACTCTGACTTTTGTGTGTGATTATATTCCTAGGATTAGGTATATTTCAAGAGGTTCCTCTTAATAAGACCTTATAGTTGTATAGTTGCATAAGAGTTTTCCAAAGAACTGTCATAGGTGTCCCTAACATGTTTACCCTGGAAATCAGAAAGGATTTTGCCCCCATTTGACAATTGACAATGCTGAGTATTGGGCTTCCCAGGTGTTGCTGGTGTAAAGAACCCACCTGCCGATGCAGGAGACTGAGACGCAGGTTCGATCCCTGAGTCGGGAAGATCTCCTGGAGAAGGAAATGAAAACCCACTCCAGTGTTCTTGCCTGGAGAATCCCTGTGGACAGAGGAGCCCGGTGCGCTACAGTCCATAGGGTCACAAAGAGTCAGACACGACTGAAGCGACTTAGCACACACACACGAGTGAAAGAGAAACCTCCACTCTGCCTGCAACTGAGCACGCCTGCACAATGTTATCTAGCTGTTACAGGCATTAAAACATCTGCAAGAAAAGAATCTACTTAAAATATGTTATTCTAAATAATATCCAAATGCCTCTAGGTCCTACAGTCTATGGGAGAGACAGGTGATATATAGTTGAATTTTTTTTTTTTTTTTAGAATTTAGTGAGGTTTAGGTTATAAGAAATTCTATCCTATTTCCAGGAGACAGAGGAGGACACAGACTTGGGCTGCAAAATAGCCACATTTTGTCTTTCCTGTTGCCCTTCCTCCATCCCCCTCCATCTTGCCCTGTGTCCTCCAGGTGATAAGCTGTGAATCCCTTCTTCCTAGCTCCCTGGTCTCCCATGTTAGGCTCAGCTTCTCCAAACTTCACTGTTCATCAGCCGACTCTTTGGGCAGAACAGTTTAGTTATGGTGAGGTGTTATAGAAGAGCAATGAAAATATCCCAACAGTATTGCCAACTTGCTGACCTCCAGAAGACTTCAGGCTTTTGGGTTTTGTTTTTATCTTTAAACCTCCACATCCTGAATCACATTTACAGGACCACAGAGGAAGCTGGAATATCTGTGGGATTGAATGAAGTATGTCACAAAGATTGATGGTAACATCGCTTCTTTTTTATTGCTTCATTGATTTTAAATCAAGTTGAGTACTGACCAGATTGTGATGTATGTGTCTGGCTTTAGAGGAAGCAGGATGAGTGGACCAAGAAGGTAAAGAGAGAGAATGAGTAGAATGAGACACTGAGGTGAAATGACAGACAAAATGAGGTTGATCAATATACCAGTAAACTAATCTCAGCTTTTCTTACAGCCACTCATTCCACCATTCATACCCACTCCTGTCTATGTGACTCTCGCAGAACCACTATGATATTCACTGGGGCTCACAACCCAAAATTTGAAGATCTGCTCAGTAGTAAAGGCCAGCGTATCTTGAGAGATGGTGCTCAGTCCTTCAGTTATGTCTGACTCTTTGCAACCCCATGAACTGTAGCCTGCCAGGCTCCTCTGTCCATGGGAATTTTCCAGGCAAGAATCCTGGAGTGGGTTGCCATTTTCTACTCCAGGGATCCTGAATGATTACCAGATGCCAGTTACTATACCACGGTGGGTGGGTGGGGCTTCCCTGGTGCCTCAGCTGGTAAAGAATCTGCCTGCAACATGGGAGACCTGGTTTAGAGCTCTGAGTTGGGAAGATCCCCTCCCAATATGGGAGAAGGGAAAGGCTATCCACTCCAGGATTCTGGCCTGGAGAATTCCATGGACTTTATAGTCCATGGGGTTGCAAAGAGTTGGACACAACTGAGTGACTTACACATACCCCACTCTTTAAATATATGGTCACATTTAATCCTCCCCACAGATTTTAGCCTAATTTGACATAAAGGGAATTGAGACAAAAAGAGGATTAAGAACATTCTGAGCACCACAGTCCTAAACTAAGAAGAAGAGAAAGAAAGCCAGGCAGGTTGGACTCCAGGGGTGAAGTTGCCAACCATGTTCTGTGAAAATCTTTGGGTTTCACTGAAATGAGGGTTCCATTACCCTCAAAGCTGTCCATACTTCCACTGGCTATTCTGTTTTACAAGAATTTTCTAAGACTACTAGTTTTATACTTTTTTAATGTATTAGCCTTGAAAATATTTCTTTCAATGAAATTATTTCATGTATGTTGCAGTAAAAACAATGTATATTTCCATTTACTTTCATCATAAGACATAACTTAGGATAAACTAAATGCAAGTGTCTTCATACTAAAATGAAATTACATAATTACATGAAAATAATACAGCTGGAGAAGTTGCTCTCATTTCATTTTCAGGGAGCAAAAATTTTCATTATTCTAAATGATGTAGTCCTGAGATTGGGCACAAAAATAAAGGAATCCCAAGGCATGTTGTAAAGAGCCGACTCATTGGTTAAAGACCCTGATGCTGTGAAAGATTGAAGGCTAAAAGAAAAGGGGGTGGCAGAGGATGAGATGGTTAGATAGCATCACCAACTCAACAGACATGAATTTAAACAAACTCCAGGAGATAGTGGAGGACAGAGGAGCCTGAAGTGCTACAGTCAAGTGTTTAGGATGTTTTACTTAGCCATCAAGTCATTGGTAAATAATTGTTGTATAAATGAGTAAAAGGCACTTACCTGAAGCTTCATCCAATAAAAGGTAACATGCCTTGGTTGTGGCTGTTGTTCAGTCACCGAGTTATGTCCAATTATTTGTGACCCCATGGACTACAGCACACCAGGCTTCCCTGTCCTTCATTATCTCCTGGAGTTTGCTCAAACTCATGTCCATTGAGTCAAATGATGCCATCCAACCATCTCATCTTTTGTCATGCCCCTTTCTTCCTGTCCTCAATCTAGTTCAGCATTACGGGCTTTTCCAATGAGTTGGCTGTTTGCATCAGGTGACCGCAGTATTGGAGCCTTACAATATACAAGCATTTTCAACAATGCTGTGGATGATCTCATGAGATATAATTCACATATATAATTCTGTCCAAGGTTAAAATATAACTATGGAAAGTTATTTTCATGTTGAGCAATTATAATAAAATCAGAGTGTTCCTTAAGAAAATTTCCTAATTCCATGCTTCCTTTTAAATCTAATTTGCATTATTATTATGGAAATTAAAACATTCCCAGTGTTTTCCTTTGTTTATGTCATAGTGCATGGAATACATTTCCTGCTAAAAATTTATAGTCTATTTTCCTCCTTTCAAAGGCAAATATATTTTAATACAAAACTAGACTTTAAATAATAATAGTTTTATGCTAGAGTGTGAGCATATAAATATACAAGAAAGAATATTGATCAAAAACTAATGAATACAATTCCCATGGCAGTAAAATGTCAGGAAACTGGTACTGTTGATAAATGCTTATGAGAATGGAGTTCTCATTTTTTTCTGCAGCCAATAAAAAGATGAGGTTTCTTTAGAGAGAAATACAGTTTTCCCCAAGAACTCAAAGACTGCATTATTCTGCTGCTTATTTGTCAAACAAGAAATGAAGATTTCAGAGTAGGCATAAAATGAGTGAAAGATGAAAACTAAGAAAAACCACAGAAAAAGGGCTTGTGACAATAGGACTTAATCAAGTGTCTAGGGACCTGGGAGTACTCTGGGCCTAATTGTGGTCAACAGGGAGAAACTGAGGTGTTTGTAATTTTGTTTTGGGATTTTTGTTTGTTCGTGTGTTTTTGCCCACACCAAGTGGTTTGTGGGATCTTAGTTCCCTGAACAGGGATCAAACCTGCACTCCCTGCAGTGGAATTGCAGAGTCCTAATCACTGAAAGTCGCTCAGTCGTGTCTGATTCTTTGCAACCCCATGGACTATAGAGTCCATGGAATTCTCCAGGCTAGAATACTGGAGTGGATAGCCTTTCCCTTCTCCAGGGGATCTTCCCGACCCAGGGATTGAACCCAGGTCTCCCACATTGCGGACGGATTCTTTACCAGCTGAGCCACAAGGGACTTCCCTGGTGGCTCAGACAGTAAAGCATCTGTCTACAATGTGGGAGACCTGGGTTCGATCCCTGGGTTGGAAGATTCCCTGGAGAAGAAAATGGCAACCCACTTCAGTACTCTTGTCTGGAAAATCCCATGGACTGAAGAGCCTGGTGTCCATGGGGTCACTAGGAGTTGGACAGAGTAACTTCACTTTCACTTTCAACCACTGAAAAGGAAAGATATTCCCATTTGAATGCAGAGTTCCAAAGAACAGCAAGGAGAGATAAGAAAGCCTTCCTCAGGGATCAATGCGAAGAAATAGAGGAAAACATCAGAATGGGAAAGACGAGAGATCTCTTCAAGAAAATTAGAGATACTAAGGGAACATTTCATGCAAAGATGGGCTCGATAAAGGACAGAAATTGTATGGACCTAACAGAAGCAGAAGATATTAAGAGGTGTCAAGAATACACAGAACTGATACAAAAAAGATCTTCACGACCCAGATAATCACGATGGAGTGACCATTCACCTAGAGCCAGACATCCTGGAATGTGAAGTCAAGTGGGCCTTAGGAAGCATCACTACCAACAAAGCTAGTGGAGATGATGGAATTTAGGTTGAGCTATTTCAAATACTGGAAGATGATGCTGTGAAAGTGCTTCACTCAATATGCCAGCAAATTTGGAAAACTCAGCAGTGGCCACAGGACTGGAAAAGTCAGTTTTCATTCCAATTCCAAAGAAATGAAATGCCAGAGAATGCTCAGACTACCGTACAATTGCACTCATCTCACATGCTAGTAAAGTAATGCTCAAAATTCTCCAAGCCAGGCTTCAGCAATACGTGAACCGTGAACTCCCTGATGTTCAAGCTGGTTTTAGAAAAGGCAGAGGAACCAGAGATCAAATTACCAACATCCAGTCGATCATCAAAAAAGCAAAGGAGTTCCAGAAAAACATCTATTTCTGCTTTCTTGACTATGCCAAAGCCTTTGACTGTGTGGATCACAATAAACTGTGGAAAATTCTGAGAGAGATGGGAATACCAGACCACCTAACCTGCCTCTTGAGAAATCTGTATGCAGGTCAGGAAGCATAAGGTCCGTCTAGTCAAGGCTATGGTTTTTCCAGTGGTCATGTATGGATGTGAGAGTTGGACTGTGAAGAAAGCTGAGCGCCGAAGAATTGATGCTTTTGAACTGCGGTGATGGAGAAGACTCTTGAGAGTCCCTTGGACTGCAAGGAGATCCAACCAGTCTATCCTAAAGAAGATCAGTCCTGGGTGTTCATTGGAAGGACTGATGCTGAGGCTGAAACTCCAGTACTTTGGCCACCTCAAGCAAAGTGTTGACTCATTAGAAAAGAGTCTGATGCTGGGAGGGACTGGGGGCAGGAGGAGAAGGGGACGACAGAGGATGAGATGGTTGGATGGCATTACCGACTCAATGCACATGAGTTTGGGTGAACACTGGGAGTTGGTGATGGACAGGGAGGCCTGGCGTGCTGCGATTCATGGGGTCACAAACAGTCAGATACGACTGAGCGACTAAACTGAACTGAACTGAAGGCTCAAAGGCTCTTAAAGTGTTTGCGTGGGAAGTTGCTTCAGTTGTGCCTGACTCTTTGTTACCCCATAGACTGTAGGCTCCTCTTTCCATGGAATATTCCAGGCAAGAATACTGGAGTGGGTTGCCATGCCCTCCTTCAGGGCTCAGACTGTTTAATTAAATATTAAAATGAACGTTTAATTTTAACCAAAATTGAAAATATTCCTGATGAAGGTTGAGACACAGATATCTAAAGGAAGATGTACTTGCATCAAAGTCTTTAATGACTTAGATTTTTAATAAATATGGGTAAATATAAAGGAAAAATGAATAATAACAAATGATCAGAAAAACAAAACATATTGGTGTTTATCTCTATAAGATGGGGTAATTTTTGTGAGTGTGGTTTTTCATCCTTTGGTTTTTTTCTGTCTGAAAATTTTTTCCATGGGGATTTAAACAGCTTTTAAACTTGGAATTTAACAATAAATGTTATTTTAAAATAGAAATATAAGGTCATCACTAAATACAGAGAGTGACACAAACATATAAGAAGTATACAAGGAAGGCTTAGCTCCAAAATGAACTTCTTTAGAGAAGGAAGGGAGGGAGAAAGAGAGGTGGAGGAAAATGTCATTCATGGAAACAGCAAGAAATAAAATTAATAAGGAAGAAAATTAAAGCCAAGTAACTACAGGATTGAAGGATGGCTGTTTGTTGGTAGGACCTCAATACTAATTGTGTCTCTCTTTCCCTTGTGGCTCAGCTGGTAAAGAATCTGCTGCAGTGTGGGAGACCTGGGTTCAATCCCTGGGTTGGGAAGAGCCCCTGGAGAAGGGAAAGGTTACCCATTCCAGTATTCTGGCTTAGAGAATTCCATGGAGTCCATGGGGTCACAAAGAGTCAGACGTGATTGAGCAACTTTCATCATAATCTTTTCAATAAAGTAGATTGATCTTTGTAACAGAACTGAAAGAATAAATATTGAAATGAAGTTCTGGTCTGAGAGAAGAGACTCTTTCAAGTAAGATGTCTTCCAAGACAGGGTAATATTGATCAAAGACAATCTATTGTATTTGAGCAGAAAAATGAATCAGATTTAGTTAATAGAATATAAGCATGTAAATTTAGGGGTGCCATTGAAGGAAACAGATAAGATAAGCAGATCAGTCTGCATTGATAAGAATGAGATTCAATTGACTGAGCTAATCTGATTGAGTTTATGTTTCTAAGACTCAGTTGCCTTGGCAATGGGGCTCTTACTCCTGCAGAGAGGAGGAAAGCAATGAACAATACTGTGGGCTTCAGCAATGTATGTCCCAGTTAATTCTATTATCTTAGGACATCAGAAAAAGTATTTGGGAGAGGTTTGTGTTGTGGACAAATAATAAGTTCAAGAATAAATTACAATGGATTCTAAATAAAGGAGATTTCAGTGAGCCTACACTTTCTGAAACATTGCAAGAGCCCTAAATCAGGCCTGTCCATCACAGGCCTGGTCATGGCACCAGTGAACCAGGCCTTTAAGCATCTCTCTTGTGCTGGTCCTCCTTGGTGTGCCATGTTGTATGGGAAATATCCTCAAGTCTTGGAGGGGAAGAGATTTTTTTTTTTTTTAAGATAGGCCCTTTTCTTTTTATTTACTTATTTATTTCAGGTTGCAATGGGTCTTCATTGCTGCACGGGCTTTCTCTAGTTGCAGAGAGGAGGGCTACCCTTGAGTTGCGGTGCACAGGCTTCTCATTGCAGGGGCTTCTCTTGTTGTGGAGCACGGGCTCTAGGGAAGCAGGCTTCAGTAGTTGCAGCACAAGGGCTCCTCAGCTGTGACTTTCCAGCCCTAGACCATGCAGGCTTCAGTAGTCAGAGCACATGGGCTTAATTGCTCCATGGCATGTGGAATCTTTCCGGACCAGGGCTCAAAGCTGTGTCCCCTGCATTGGGAGGCAGATTCCTTATCCACTGTGCCACCAGGAAGGTCCAAGATTTTTTTTTTTAACTAATTTTTAATGGAGTACAGTTGATTTACAATGTTGTGTTAGTTTCTGCTGTAAGGCAAAGTGATTCAGTTATACGTATACATATATCCACTCTTGTTAAGATTCTTCTCCCACATAGGTCATCGTCTGTGCCACCAGGAAGGTCCAAGATTTTTTTTTTTAACTAATTTTTAATGGAGTACAGTTGATTTACAATGTTGTGTTAGTTTCTGCTGTAAGGCAAAGTGATTCAGTTATACGTATACATATATCCACTCTTGTTAAGATTCTTCTCCCACATAGGTCATCGCAAGAGTACAGTACTGACCTACCGTACTACACAGTGGGTCCTTATTAGTTACCTATTTTATATATAATAGTGTATACATCGGAGAAGGCAATGGCATCCCACTCCAGTGCTCTTGCCTGGAAAATCCCATGGACGGAGGAGCCTGGTAGGCTGCAGTCCATGGGGTCACTGAGTCAGACACGACTGAGTGACTTCACTTTCACTTTTCACTTTCATGCATTGGAGAAGGAAATGGCAACCCGCTCCAGTGTTCTTGCCTAGAGCTGTCTCTTATACACATCTGTACTTGCATCAAAGTCTTTAATGACTTAGATTTTTAATAAATATGGGTAAATATAAAGGAAAAATGAATAATAACAAATGATCAGAAAAACAAAACATATTGGTGTTTATCTCTATAAGATGGGGTAATTTTTGTGAGTGTGGTTTTTCATCCTTTGGTTTTTTNTTTTTTTTTTTTTTTTTTTTTTTGTACCTGTGATTCTATTTCTGTTTTGTAAATAGGTCCATTTGTCATTTGTATCATTTTTTTAGATTTAAAAAAGAAGGGTAGAGTTCATTTTCGGGTCGGTTCGGTTCAGTCGCTCAGTCGTGTCCGACTCTTTGCGACCCCATGAATCGCAGCACGCCAGGCCTCCCTTTTTGGTATCCTATCATTTTGCCTTTTCATACTGTTCATGGGGTTCTCAAGGCAAGAATACTGAAGTGGCTTGCCATTCCCTTCTCCAATGGACCACGTTCTGTCAGCCCTCTCCACCATGACCCGCCCGTCTTGGGTTGCCCTGCAGGCATGGCTTGGTTTCATTGAGTTAGACAAGGCTGTGGTCCTAGTGTGATTAGATTGACAAGTTTTCTGTGAGTATGGTTTCAGTGTGTCTGCCCTCTGATGCTCTGTTGCAACACCTACCATCTTACCTGGATTTCTCTTACCTTGGGCGTGGGGTATCTCTGCACGGCTGCTGCAGCAAAGCACAGCTTTGTATAACAAACGAGATCCTGGCCAGTGGGGCAACTTGTTACCTTCATTTCTTTTCCTGTGTTCACTGCCACAAAGGAAATTCAAAACCACCTAGAAAGATTTGGAAAAGGAGTTGTCATGGAGTGCTTAAAAGTGAGGTCATGGCAACACTGTCAGTTATTTTTTAAAAATCTTGGCAAACAAGAGAAGCACTTAGCGGCCGCACGAGCACATTTCAGCCCAATTTTACACACGGAGGAAAAAAGGATCAGACAACCTGAGGCCTCACCAGTGACAACTGTTAAAAATCTGGAATGGAATATAAAACAAAGGTGAATTGGAATAATGTGGAAAAGAAAGTATAGTGATGAACAGTTTGCATCATAACTCCTTTCTTTTTACAGTCCAGAAAATAAAGTATGGTAAATGGGTATCTGTACTTCCGCATAGTTTTGCTAAGTTTTCTCATTATTTTCTTGTATACAAGCTAGATTAGTATAGCTGTGTCGGGGACCATTTAGAAACATCAGATAATTGTATTCATCAAGTTGTGAATAATGTGGAAAAGAAAGTATAGTGATGAACAGTTTGCATCATAACTCCTTTCTTTTTACAATCCAGAAGATAAAGTATGGTAAATGGGTATCTGTACTTCAGCATAGTTTTGCTACGTTTTCTCATTTTTTTGTATACAAGCTAGATTAGTATAGCTGTGTCGGGGACCATTTAGAAACATCAGATAATTGTATTCATCAAGTTGTGAACTTTGGAGTGATGTCAAATAAAATAGAGATTTCTAGATGAGAATTCCAGCTTGCTGTTCTCAGCCTTATATCCTTACATTTCGATAAAGGTGTAGAGTAGGTTTGAGACTTCCCTGGTGGCTCAGTGGTAAAGAAGCCGTTTGCAGTGCAGAAAACACAGGTTCGATCCCTTAGCAGGGAAGATAGATCCCCTGGAGAACAAAATGGCAGCCCACTCCAGTATTCTTGCCTGGCGAATCCCATGGACAGGGGAGCCTGGCGGGCTATAGTCTATAGGGTCACAAGAGTTGGATACAACTTAGCAACTAAACTGCCACCACCATACAATAGGCTCATCAGTTCAAGAATGGCATAAAGTTAGGAAGGACAGGAGATACATTAGAAGATCAGGATCTGAAAATACCATTAAGATTTGCACTGTTAGGTGAAATCCAATAAGAGGAATTTTACACAGGAGAACAAAAAGCACTCAAATCAAATTAAAAAAAATAATCAAATTAAATGAAGAAGACACTATTTAGCATTAGCACAAGTGAGGAATAACAGAATAATTTTAGTTAAGAGTAAGAATTATATGCATTAGTGGGCTATTTTCAATGAGATATAACTTTAGAAACTTAAGAGAACCATAACATTTAAGATACGACTCTCTTCATTTACCTAGGGAAATATTCTTTTTATTTTTATATTGAAATATAGTTGCTGTACAATATTATATAAATTATGAGGATATACACAATATAGTTATTCACAATTTTTTAAAGGTTATACTCCATTTTAGCTTATTTTATACCTAAGAGTTTCTACATCGTAGTACCCCTCTACCCTCCCCTCTCTCCACTGATAACCACTAGTTTGTTTAGAGAAACATTCCTGAAAATAGGCAGATAGATGGAATGTGTTCAAAGGAAAACCACCAAGTGGAAAAAGGTTAAAGAACCATAAGAAACAAAAATGTGCTTGAATTTAGATTGTCTGTTTTGGAAGAGACTAAGGAAGACATACTGTTCATACTGTTCATGGGGTTCTCAAGGCAAGAATACTGAAGTGGTTTTCCATTCCCTTTTCCAGTAGAAGTCTGTCTAGTCAAAGCTAGTCATGTATGGATATGAGAGTTGAACTATAAAGAATGCTGAGTGCCAAAGAATTGATGCTTTTAAACTGTGATGTTGGAGAAGACTCTTGAGAATCCCTTGGACTGCCAGGAGGTCCAACCTGTCAATCCTAAAAAAAAAAAAAAAAAAAAAAAAAAATCAGTCCTGAATATTCATTGGAAGGACTGTTGCTGGAGCTGAAACTCCAATACTTTGGCCACATGATGTGAAAAACTGACTCATTTGAAAAGACCCTGATGCTTGGAAAGATTGAAGGCAGGAGGAAAGATGACAACAGAAGATGAGATGGTTGGATGGCACCACCGACTCAATGAACATGAGTTTGAGTAAACTCTGGGATTTGGTGATGGACAGGGAAGCCTGGCATGCTGCAGTCTATGGAGCTGCGAAGAGTTGGACACAACTGAGTAACTAAACTGACTGAAGGAAGACATCCAAATCCTCTCCAAATGTTCAAAGAATGATCATACAGAGCAAGAATTAGACTTTTTTTTTTGGCCATAAATGATATCTGAGATCTGTAGGTAGAAGCAATATAGTAGTGAATTTCATCCAATATAACGAAAATCATTGCAACAGAGAGCTTGAAAACAGATCATTGCTTAGAGACAGAAAGCTCTTTTCAAGCACAGAAAATAATTTGGCAAAGATGTTACAGAGAGGATTTAATTCTTCAATGGATAATTGTCAAATCTGGCTCATTTATGGAATTGTTATGGGATATATTTTAAATAATAGATTCTTGATTTCTGCCCTTACATATAGTATCAGGGTTTCCAGGGGTGGAGAAGCTTGTATTTTTTCAAAAAGCATCCTAGCTGACTCAAAAGATCTTCCCAGTTTGACAAGCACTAGGTCTTTCTAAGGTCTCTTCCCAGTCACATTTTACCTCAGGCAATCAAATTAATTGGCTGCCAACAAAGTCTGTGGTTAAAACCAAGTGTGTATACTTATTATCATTCTTATTCTAGGATATGGAAACTTCTATATGAAAGAGATAACACCTGCCCAAGATCACATGGTTAACGTGTCCGACTCTTTGTGACCCCATGAACTACACAGTCCATGGAATTCTCCAGGCCAAAACACTAGAACACTGGAGTGGGTAGGCTTTCCTTTCTCCAGGGGATCTTCCCAACCCAGAGATCAAACCTAGGTCTCCTGCATTGCAGGCAGAGTCTTTACCAGCTGAACCACCAGGGAAGCCCAAAGGTGTGACGGGAGACTCTGACTTTGAAAATCTGACTTGAGAACATGTCTTAGGCGCCACTTTAATATGCTGCCTCCTTAATTGGAATGCCTGCACAGGTGATATAAATAAAGCAAACTGAACCAGAGCAGCTTTTTAAAAAGCATCTCTGAAGAGATGATTAAATGCAATTCACTATTTTATATTACACATAAAATTCACACATTTTATATATGATGTCACCTATATATATATTACATACATGTATGTAAGATTTGAGTGATTAAGCCAATAGTATAACTGGTATTTTTTAAAATGCTACTTTTAACACATTAAACAGTGTTTTTGGACTTTAGAGTCCAAAAAAATGTGTTTTTTTTTTTTTTTCATATTTATGTTTCCTCCCAGCCTCTAGATAGGTGTACATCCCTTTAATTCTTATTCTCCTGCCTTGTGACATTTTTATTCTAAGTAAGCAGAAATGAAAACCAAAAGGCCCTGGAGGATAGGAGGCTTCAGAAGCGATTTTGAAAGGCTATTGGCCCCCAGAATTGGAGGATTTCACACAAGCACTGTCAGTGCTACTGATCTGAAGGCGCTGCAGAGCCTGGATGAGCTGGATGGCCAACAAGGATAAACTTATGCAAGATTTAAGACCACAGGTTCAAAGAAATTATTCTGAGGCTCTATCAATAACAGAAATCACTGTAAATAGAGAGCTATTTAATCCTCCTCCTTTCTCCTCTGCTAATCATACCAGGCTAGAGGTTGTGGCCTCATCTAAATGCCAGCCAGCTAAAAAAGGGTTGCCCATCTATGCCAGATACTCCATATATATAGTCTCTAAGCTCAAAGGCACAAACAAGTTAAACAAAGCAGCCTTATGTGCCAACATTTAGAATCACAGATTTACCTGAATGTTGTTTTGTTTCGTGTTTTTCTACTCAAAGCCTTGGTATCCTAATGAACAAGTTAAAATTTTTCACAGCTGAAATCGCTTTTCTGTTTCTTTCCTCTGAGGCTAAAAAGTGAAGTCACTCAGTTGTGTCCAACTCTTTGCTACCCCACGGACTGTAGCCCTGCAGGCTCCTCCGTCCGTGGGATTTTTCCAGGCAAGAATACTGGAGTGGGTTGCCATTTCCTTCTCCAGGGGATCTTCCTGACTCAGGGATCAAACTTGGGTCTCCCGCATTGCAGGCAAACTCTTTACCATTTAAATCACTCTGAGGCTAAAGAAAGCGTTTTACAGGTATACCCCTGCACTGTGCTATGTCGATTCAGTCATGTCCAACTCTTTGCAACCCCATGGCCAGTACCCCTCCAGTCTCCTCTGTCCACAGGGATCCTCCAGGCAAGAATACTGGAGTGGGTAGCCATGCCCTCCTCTAGGGGATTTTCCCAGCACAGGGATTGAATGAGCATCTCCTGCATTGGCATGTGGACATGAATTTGAGTAAACTCTGTACGTTGGTAATGAACAGGGAGGCCTGGCATGCTGAAGTCCATGGGTTTGCAAAAAGTAGAACGTGACTGAGCGACAACTGAACTGAACTGAGGAGGCCTTACAAACAGCTGTGACAAGAAGAGAAGTGACAGGCAAAGGATAAAAGGAAAGATATAAGCATCTGAATGCAGAGTTCCAAAGAATAGCAAGGAGAGATAAGAAAGCCTTCCTCAGCGATCAGTGCAAATAAATAGAGGAAAACAACAGAATGGGAAGACTAGAGATCTCTTCAAGAAAATTAGAGATACCAAGGAAACTTTTCATGCAAAGATGAGCACAATAAAGGACAGAAATTGTATGAACCTAACAGAAGCAGAAGATATTAAGAAGAAGTGGCAAGAACACAGAAGAACTATACAAAAAATATCTTCATGACCCAAATAATGACAATGGTTTGATCACTCACCTAGAGCCAGACTTCCTGGAATGAGAAGTCAAGTGGGCCTTAGGAAGCATCACTATGAACAAAGCTAGTGAAGGTAATGGAATTCCAGTTCAGCTATTTCAAATCCTAAAAGATGATGCTGTGAAAGTGCTGCATTCAGTATGCCAGCAAATTTGGAAAACTCAGCAGTGCCCACAGGACTGGAAAAGTTGTTTTCAATCCAATCCCAAAGAAAGGCAATGCCAAAAAATGTTCAAATGACCACACAATTGCACTCATCTTGCACACATGCTAGCAAACTAATGCTCAAAATTCTCCAAGCCAGACTTCTACAATACGTGAACCTTGAACTCCCAGATGTTCAAGTTGGATTTTAAAAAGGCTAAATGTTAACCAAAGATCAAATTGCTGGCATCCATTGGATCATTGCAAAAGCAAGAGAGTTCCAGAAAAAATATCTACTTCTGTTTTATTGACTATGCCAAAACCTTTGACTGTGTGGATCACCACAAACTGGAAAATTCTGAAAGAGATGGGAATACCAGACCACCTGACCTGCCTCCTGAGAAATCTGTATGCAGGTCAGGAAGTATCGGTTAGAACTGGACATGGAACAACAGACTGGTTCCAAATCGGGAAAGGAGCATGTCAAGGCTGTATATTATCACTTATATGCAGAGTATTTATTTAACGTATATGCAGAGTATATCATGAGAAATGCTCAACTGGATAAAGCACAAGCTGGAATCAATATTTCTGGGAGAAATATCAATAACCTCAGATATGCAGATGACACCACCCTTATGGCAGAAAGCGAAGAAAAACTAAAGAGCCTCTTAATGAAAGTGAAAGAGGACAGTGAAAAAGTTGGCTTAAAGCTCAGTATTCAGAAAACTAAGATCATGGCATCCGGTCCCATCACTTCATGGCAAATAGATGGGGAAACAGTGCAAACAGTGACAGGCTTTGTTTTTTGGGCTCCAGAATCATGGCAGATGTTGTCTACAGTCATGAAATTAAAAGACGCTTACTCCTTGGAAGAAAAGACCAACCTAGACAGCATATTAAAAAGCAAAGACTTTTTTTTTTTTTTGCCATCAGGAATCCATCTAGTCAAAGCTATGGTTTTTCCAGTGGTCATGTATGAATGTGAGAGTTAGACTGTAAAGAAAGCTGAGTGCCAAAGAATTGATGCTTTTGAACTATGGTGCTGGAGGAGAATCTTGAGAGTCCCTTGAACTGCAAGGAGATCCAACCAGTCCATCCTAAAGGAAATCAATCCTGAATATTCATTGGAAGGACTGATGCTAAAGCTGAACCTTCAATACTTTGGCCACTTGATACAAAGAACTGACTCACTGGAAAGGACCCTGATGCTGGGAAAGATTGAAGGCAGGAGGAGAAGGGGATGACAGAGGATGAGATGGTTGGATGGCATCACCGACTCAATGGACATGAGTTTGGGTAAACTCTGGGAGTTTGGTGATGGACACGGAGG
The DNA here is from genome assembly GCA_006410635.1 of Cephalophus harveyi. Taxonomy (NCBI): domain Eukaryota; kingdom Metazoa; phylum Chordata; class Mammalia; order Artiodactyla; family Bovidae; genus Cephalophus; species Cephalophus harveyi. Next base: position 66,305 of record SJYT01019148.1, on the reverse strand, counting down.
CCTGGCATGCTGCAGTCCGTGGAGTTCCAAAGAGTTGGACACGACTCTATCAGTTCAGTTGAACTGAACTGATAAGCGATAGAGTATGGTATTTGTCTTTCTTTTTCTGACTCATTTCACCTTGTATGTTAATCTCTAATTGAATTTGTGTTGCTGCCAATGGCATTATTTCTTTCGTTTTATGGCTGAGAAATATTCCATTGTATATGTGTACCACATCATCTTCATCCATTCCTCAGTGGATGTTTCAGTAGCTTCCATGTCTTAGCTATTGTAAAGAGTACTCTGTGCGTGTATCTTTTTGAATTATGGTTTTCTCTGAATATTTGCCAAGGGCAGGATTGCTGGATCATATGGTAGTTGTATTTTTAGCTTTTTAAGGAACCTCCCTACTGTTCTGCAGAGTGGCTGTACCAATTTAGATTCCCACCAATAGTGTAGGAGGGTTCCTTTTACTCCACACCCTCTTCAGCATTTATTGTTTGTAGAGTTTTTGATGATGGTCATTCTGACAGTGTGAGCTAATACCTCATGGTAGTTCTGGTTTGCATTTCTTTAATAATTACTGGTGTTTGGGCTGCTAGGCAGTATACAGCATTAAGCAAGATTACATTCAGCCTTTAACAATTTAGTTGAGTCATCAGTTGCTGCCTTTTCATCTTATCTATGGTGTTATTTTTTCTGCTTCTCACTGCTCTGCTAAAAATCAAAATAACTTTGGATCTCTAGTCTTCTAAAGGGACCATTTTAGATTTTAATGCCATTTAACCACTTTGTAGATTTTTTTTTTATGTCTTTGCAAACATAGATATAATTTTAAAATAGTTCTATACAGTATGTAGTTGCTTTTTTATTTTAGAATAAGAACCACATTGTCTTATAAATTTCTATGTCTCCAGTGCAAACAGAATTTCCCTGGTTTACTCTTTTATATACATACATATATTATACATATATATATATATATATATATATATATATATATATATATTTGGCTGCGCTGGGTCTTATTTGCCACAGGCAGGATTTTGATCTTCCCTAGGGCACAGGAATCTTTACTTGCAACAGGCAAACTCTTAGTTGTGGCATGTAGAGTCTGGTTCCCTGACCAGGGATCAAACCTGGGCCCCCCCATTGGGAGTGTCATCTTAGCCTCTGGAACTACCAGGGAAGTCCCGAATCTTTATTCTGGAAAGATACAGAATGGAATAAATGTGGATGAAATGTCATAAGGTCTGGGAATTTCTTTAAAATAGTCCAGCAAGGTAGAGGTAAGTGGGAGGTAGGTGAAACAAGCCAGTGTTGGTGTCATAGTTGTGCATGATGATGTGGGTGCTTGGTAAATGGATGTCCATGAAATTATTCTCTCTACTTTTGTCTATGTTTGAATATAGTTTTCATAATAAAAAGCTTTTTTAAATGGATGCTATAAAATTTTAATGCCTTGCTAGCAATGGGTCAGAAAATTGTCTCTAAGTTTTCCAGTGGCAAACACATAAAAGAAAATCTACTCAGTTACAGAATTCAAAATGTCAGCAAAGAAATGGGAGAGGGGAGAAAATTTTCAAAAGTTCTTTAAGACCACACAGAAATCTTTCCTGAGGGTTCTCATAAAGAGAACACTGGGAAATGTAATAACAAAAAAAAATGTTCATAACAAAATCTCCTCTCAACACAAACAATAATGAATTTCTTAGAACTTTTATTATAGCATCTTTCAAGAAGGGTAGATGACATCACACAGAAGTATAAGGCAGAAAAGAGAATTGAACAGATGCCTTGTAAACTTGTTCACATTATCTGGGAAAATACATTAAGTTTCTTTTCCTTCAAATGGTCCTCCTTAAATATTGTTTTTTGCTTTTTTTCTAGACTGAGTTTACAACTAATGGTACTTAAATACTTTTCAACCCTCTCTTCCGTCTCGCCCCAGAATGGCCTCTATGTTCATAGGGGAAATATTTGTGTAACATCATCAGGAAGGAAGCAGGACATGTGGATTTCCTGTTGTCCTCTGGTTACCAGTGGTGATGTCCCATTCCACTGTCTTCCATTCCTAGTGTAACCCTTGATCTTTCTGCAGGCTGCTAGGATGAGGGCTTTCAAGCCACTCGGCCCCTTTATCTCTTGCTGGTCCTGTGACCTTATACCTCAGAAGTATCCTGTAGGCATAGGCATTCAGTGGTCTAATTCTTTGACTGCCCTTCAGGTCCTCCAGCCCCAGGATCCCATCATCATCTGAGAAAGAACATTGACTCAATTCTCAACCACTCTCTCACCCTGTTCAAAGAGGATCTCTTACTGCATCTCTTTCCAGCCTGAACCTAGGGAGCTCCAGTGGGGAAAGAGAGATGTATCCCATGGCTTCTCACTGTGGGAACTCTCCTGACACTACTCTTGCTTGCTTGAAGCATTCCCATGGATTTAGAGTGCCACGAAGATGGCCAGAGAAGCAAGGCAAAATCCTTTTTATCTTCTTCCCTGCAAATAGTACTTCTATCACCTTTGCATTCTAATTCAGCTCTGGTAGGAGGCAGGATCTTCCCAGGTGGCTCAGTGGTCAAGAATCCACCTGCCAAGCAGGAGACATGGGTTCAATCCCTGGGTCAGGAAGATCCCCTGGAGAAGGAAATGGCAACCCACTCCAGTATTCTTGTCTGGGAAATCCCATGCACAAAGGAGCCTGGTGGGCTACAGTCCACTGGGTCACAGAAGAGTTGGACATGACTTAGCAATTAAACAACAGCAAAACTCTAGTTCTCCAAGCCAAAGCCCAGTCACTCAGCATCAATTTTAAATTCCCTGAGTTTGATAAAGTTGACAAGTGTTATATTAAATGGTGGAATTCTAAAAATCCCCCCTTTTAGATTGGGAGTGAAACAAGGATGGTCATTGTAATCAGTTTTTTCCAACATTATATTGGCAGTCCTAATCAGCAAGGCAAGGAAAGAAAAGATATTAAAAATCAAAAATATTAGAAAGAAAGGAATGAAACTATACTTGAAGATAATATGACTGTGTATATACTGTATATGTAAAGGATCTATATTTTAGAGAAACTAAGTTTCTAACAGAGTTTAATATGATTGTTGAATGTGAGGCTGATATAAAAAATTAATTGCAGTTTTAAGTATTAGAAACTAATAGAAAATAAAAATGTTTTAAAGGGAATATTTAAAATGGTATCAAATTTATGAAATAACTATCAGTAAATCTGAAAAAATATGTAGCAGACCTCTGTACAAAACAGTATGAAATACTGAAAGAAATTGAAAATAGAGATGGTCCAGGCTTGGGCATTAGAAGTCATATTTAAAGATATCAGTTCTCCTGCAAATATATTTATTATAATCCAAATTCCCAACAGGAATTTTGTAAAAAAAAAAAAAAAAGACCTAATTCTAAAAATTATATTAAAAATTGTGGGGCCAAAAAAGCTGAGACACTGTGGTGAAAAGAAGTTGGGATTGTTGGGGGATTAGTAACTGGGAGAGAGGATTAAGGAGCCTTCTGCATCACTGATAAGTGTTTTATCTCTTGATAAGAGTTGTGGTTACATATCTTATTTTTTTTTAATCTTATTATTGGAGGATAGTTTCTTTACTCCGTTGTGTTAGTTTCTACTGTACAGCAAAGTGAATCAGCTATATGTATTCACATATCCCCTCTCTCTTAAGCCTCCCTCCCACCCCACATCCCACCCCTCTAGGTCATCACAGAGCACTGAGCTGAGCTCCCTGGGCTACACAGCAGTTTCCCACCAGCTATCTATTTTACACACAGTAGTCCTGGAGGAGGGCATGGCAACCCACTCCAGTATCCTTGCCTGCAGAATCCGGTGGACATGGGAGTCTGGCAGGCTACAGTCCATGGGGTTGCAAAGAGTTGGACATGACTGAAGCGACTTAGTACACTCACACGTACAGTGTATGTATGTCAATTGGGAGAGTAGGATTATAGACACTATTTTAAAAGAATAGCACTGTGTGAAGATCTGTTCTGCTGGGTATTAAAATACAATAAAACTATAGGAATGAAAATAGCATTGCATTGATGAAAGGATAGACAAATAGACCAATTTAATAGTGAACAGAAATAAACTCAAAAGTGTAGTAACTATTTTTTATAAAGGCGGCACTGTGTAGTAGTTTAATAGGGAGGACTTTTAAATAAATGCTTCTGGAATAATTAGACATTTGTAAGTGGGAATTTTGAAAATCAATGACTGTCAAACACCAAGCACTAAAATCAATTCCACGTGGAATTTTTTAACCACACAAGAAGGACACATCATAAAGAGAACAGCTCCATAAAATCAGTATGTTCTTAAAGGAAACATTAAAATATCAACAAATGGAATGGAAAAGATTGTTAGCTTTGCCATATCAAGATTAAGACTTTGTATTTGGAAAAAAGACAAGGAGTTAAAGGGCATGCTGCATATAACTGACAAATGACCTCTGTCCAGAAGAAGACAGACAACCAGAAGACAGACAACTGACAGTGGACTCGGTCACCTTATAACAGTGGGTATCCAGTCAATAAACATATGGATAGCTGCTCACTTTCATCAGTCACCACGGAAATGCATATTTGAAGTTCCATGAAATACCACTGCTGCTGCTGCTGCTGCTAAGTCACTTCAGTTGTGTCCGACTCTGTGCTTCCCCATAGACGGCAGCTCACCAGGCTCCTCTGTCCCTGGGATTCTCCAGGCAAGAATACTGGAGTGGGTTGCCATTTCCTTCTCCAATGCATTCGCGCATGCTAAGTCGCTTCAGTCGTATCCGACTCTGTGTGACCCCATGGACAGCAGCCCTCCAGGCTCCCCTGTCCACAGGATTCTCCAGGCAAGAACACTGGAGCAGGTTGCCATTTCCTTACACCCAGAATTAATAAAAGTGAAAAGGATGACAGCAACATATGCTGACAAGGATCTGGAAACAAAGGAATTTCCTACATTGTTGGTAAGATTATATAAATTGGAATGAATATTTTGCCAAATTGTTTGGCAGTATCTACAAAAGCTGAACATATGTGTTGTTTACAACCCAGCAATTCTATTCCTTGGTATGTATCCAGCAAATTGCTTGCGCCTGAAGGAGAATGATAAAAATTTTTATAATGGTATTATTTGTAAGGTAAAATCAGAAAACATCCACCCCTAAGCAGTGGAATGGGTTAATATATTGTGTTGTTTTTATTAATAGAATGTTAGAGAAGAAAATTACATATGAATGAACTACCCTTAAACTCAACAAAATGAATGGCTCTCAGTCGTCATGTTGAGAACAAAATAAGCCTGCCACAAAAGATCCAGATCATATATTACATGATTCCATTTAACTATAGTATTTAGGGATACAAGTTTGGGAGATAAAGTTATAAAAAAAGTAAACATGGTTACTTTTGTTGGAGAAGAAGGTGGATAGTGATTGCAAAGGGGCATGAAGGAAATTTGTTTGGTGGTGGTAATAGAGAGGACTCAAGACCATCCTCAAGAAAAAGAAATGCAAAAAAGCAAAATGGCTGCCTGGGGATGCCCACAAATAGTTGTGAAAAGAAGAGAAGTGAAAAGCAAAGGAGAAAAGGAAAGATATACCCATTTGAATGCAGAGTTCCAAAGAATAGCAAGGAGAGACAAGAAAGCCTTCCTCAGTGACCAATGCACAGAAATAGAGGAAAAGAACAGAATGGGAAAGACTAGAGATCTCTTCAAGAAAATTAGAGATACCAAGGAAACATTTCATGCAAAGATGGGCACAATAAAGGACAGAAGTGTTATGGACCGAACAGAAGCAGAAGATATTAAGAAGAGGTGGCAAGAATACACAGAAGAACTGTACAAAAAAGATCTTCATGACCCAGATAATCATGATGGTGTGATCACTCACCAAGAGCCAGACATCCTGGAATATGAAGTCAAGTGGGCCTTAGGAAGCATCACTACCAACAAAGCTAGTGGAGGTGATGGAATTCCAGTTGAGCTGTTTCAAATCCTGAAAGATGATGCTGTGAAAGCACTGCCCTCAATATGTCAGCAAATTTGGAAAACTCAGCAGTGGCCACAGGACTGGAAAAGATCACTTTTCATTCCAATCCCAAAGAAAGGCAATCCCAAAGAATGTACAAACGACCACACAATTGCACTCATCTCACATGCTAGTAAAGTAAAGCTCAAAATTCTCCAAGCCAGGCTTCAGTAATACATGAACCGTGAACTTCCAGATATTCAAGCTGGTTTTAGAAAAGGAGGAGGAACCAGAGAGCATATTACCAACATCTACTGGATCATTAAAAAAGCAAGAAAGTTCCAGAAAACTATCTATTTCTGCTTTATTGACTATGTCAAACCCTTGGACTATGTGGATCACAATAAACTGTGGAAAATTCTTCAACAGATGGGATACCAGACCACCTGACCTGCTTCTTGAGAAACCTATATGCAGGTCAGGAAACAACAGAACTGGACAAGGAACAACAGACTGGTTCCAAATACAAAAAGGAGTACATCAAGGCTGTATATTGTCAGCCTGCTTATTTAACTTCTATGCATAGTACGTCATGAGAAATGCCGAGCTGGAGGAAGCACAAGCTGGAATCAAGATTGCCGGGAGAAATATCAATACCTCAGATAAGCAGATGACACCACCCTTATGGCAGAAAGTGAAGAGGAACTAAAGAGCCTATTGATGAAAATGAAAGAGACTGTAAAAGTTGACTTAAAACTAAACATTTAGAAAACTAAGATCATGGCATCTGGTCCTATCACTTCATGGAAAATAGATGGGGAAAACGGGGAAACAGTGGCTGACTTTATTTTTCTGGACTTCAGCGTCACTGCAGATGATGATTGCAGCCATGAAATTAGAAGACTCTTCCTCCTTGGAAGGAAAGTTATGACCAACCTAGACAGCAAACCAGAGACATTACTTTGTCCACAAAGATCCATCTAGTCAAGGCTATGGTTTTTCCAGGGGTCATGTATGGATGTGAGAGTTGGACTATAAAGAAAGCTGAGAGCAGAATTGATGCTTTTGAACTGTGGTTTTGGAGAAGACTCTTGAGAGTCCCTTGGACTACAAAGAGATCCAACCAGTCCATCCTAAAGGAGATCAGGCCTGTGTGTTCATTTGAAAGACTAATGTTGAAGCTGAAACTGCAATAGTTTGGCCATCTGAAGCAAACAGCTGACTCATTCAAAAAGACCCTGATACTGGGAAAGATTGAGGGTGGGAGCAGAAGGGGACGACTGAGGATGAGATGGCTGGATGGCATCACCAACTCCATGGACATGAGTTTGGGTAAACTGCAGGAGTTGGTGATGGACAGGGAGGTCTGGTGTGCTGCAGTTCATGGAGTTGCAAAGAGTTGGACATGACTGAGCAACTGAACTGAACTTGTAACACAGATGTTTGCTTTGTGGGAACCTATTGAGTTATGCATTTTTGTTCTGTAAGCTATTCTGTGCATAATTTCTATTAAACATGTGCACACACATATGAATGATTAAAATAAAAACTACATAGTTGAATGAGCCTTTATATTTTGATGAAGAATTTAGAAGTGGGGTTGGGATATTGACTGGGAATAGTGAAGTGAAAATAATGCAACCATTTGTAGTAAAGTGTATAATCAATTAGCTGAGAGTTCTATGGAAACAAATCTTCTTACCATAGTCAAATATAATTGAGACTTGTTCAAGTATGAGTAAAGCACATGCTATACCTTATACTGATATTTTATAATTATAATTCAGTAAACTAATGTTGTAATGAAAGCAGGGCATTTAAAAAAAAGGAACAGTTAAGCATTTTAACTTAAGTAATAGATTCCATGCAGGCTTTTTGCAATGAAGGCATATCCTTTAAGTAAATGCCAATTGACTTTAAAAAGAAAAAGAAAAAACAGTTCCTGAATGCAAATGAAAACAACCATGAAAATGTGGAGTATAAACTGGTTTTGTTTGAAGGAAAGGAAGGAACAATCATGGGAATGTTCACAGTCATTGAACATTCAGAGGAAATAAGATATTAAAAGTGGTGGAGCCTGAAGACCCTTTAGTCAGAACCAGGTTGAGAGTATAACCTGGAGGCACAATGAAAGGAATATTGGAGAACATAACGGTAAGATATTATGTTGGAAAGAAATTTATAAGGCAAATCGGTAAAAAGTTGTGAAGAACAACATGTGTCAATAAAGCAAATAAATATTTATTAAGCACCTACTCTCTACAAAGCACTGTGCTAAAGGCTAATGGATATAAAGATACTGTATTTACATTTATGTATGAGAAAGAGAGTGTGTGCACATGTATAACTACCACCGAAGCCAGAATTAATTACTCTGTTATGAATATAAAGGAAATATGCTTTACTAGGATTTATCTGAGGTAATATGCTTTAGTAGGACTTATCTGAAGTAAACAGAATTAGTAGAGAAAGTGAGATTTTTACTGGGCCTTTGAGATATACAGCAGAAGAGGGGCAAAAACACAAAGTCAAGAAAAGAGCAAAAATAGGTAAGACTGGAATGGTAAATTAGGAATATATGGAGAAGGAATTTGCCAGCCAAGCAATGTATCTTCTTTCTATGGGAAACCATTGAAGTTTTTGAATGAAACAATGTTATAAATTCTTTTTGTTTTTATCTAATTTTTTACATCACTGAATATATTAAAAGACTAAGTAATTCGGTGATATTTATTTCATTTATATATGTGTGTGTGAGAGACACTAAAAACAATTCTTACATTTTTTGTTGGCTAAGTTGTATACAACTCTTTTGTGACCCCCATGGACTGTAGCCCACATGGCTCCTCTGTCCACTGGATTTCCCAGAATACTGGAGTGGGTTACCATTTCCTTCTCCAGGGGATCTTCCCAACCTGGATATAGAACGTGTGTCTGTCTCCTGCATTCACAAGCAGGATCTTTACAACTGAGCCATCTGGGAAGCCTCTAAAAACAATTTTAGTGCATAAATATTTGTGATTATTTTTATTGTGGATAGCGCATTTTACCAATATTCAGTTCAGTTCAGTCACTCAGTCATGTCCGACTCTTTGCGACCCCATGAATCGCAGCACGCCAGGCCTCCCTGTCCATCACCATCTCCCGGAGTTCACTCAGACTCACGTCCNCTCCTGGCAATTTTGATTCCAGCTTGTGTTTCCTCCAGTCCAGTGTTTCTCATGATGTACTCTGCATAGAAGTTAAATAAGCAGGGTGACAATATACAGCCTTGATGTACTCCTTTTCCTATTTGGAACCAGTCTGTTGTTCCATGTCCAGTTCAAACTGTTGCTTCCTGACCTGCATACAGATTTCTCAGGAGGCAGGTTAGGTGGTCTGGTATTCCCATCTCTTTCAGAATTTTCCACAGTTTATTGTGATCCACACAGTCAAAGGCTTTGGCATAGTCAAGAAAGCAGAAATAGATATTTTTCTGGAACTCTCTTGCTTTTTCCATGATCCAGAGGATGTTGGCAATATGATCTCTGGTTCCTCTGCCTTTTCTAAAACCAGCTTGAACATCAGGGAGTTCACGGTTCATGTATTGCTGAAGCCTGGCTTGGAGAATTTTGAGCATTACACTACTAGCATGTGAGATGAGGGCAATTAGCATATCTCTTTTATAATATTTGGCCCCCAATTCTGTTTTATCTCTATTATTGCCAACCCAGCTTAGTTTACTGTATATTTTTCTACTGTATATTTGCAGATAACTTTATTTTTAGCCTTTATTTCAGAAATTGGAACAAACTTTGTTCCAAGCAATTGGAACAAAAATTATCTGTCTCTAAATATAATTCCTACACAACCAGTAATCTACTTTCCATCTCTATTGGTATCTATTCTTGACATGTCATATAAATGGAGTTGTACATTGTGTGGTCTTATGTGTCTGGCTTCTTTCATAGCAAAATGTTCACAAGATTTGTTCTCATTGTAGAAAGTGTTAGCTCTCCATTGCTTTTTATTGCTGAATAATACTGCATTGTATTGACTACATTTATTTACCCATTTATCAATTGATGAACACTTGGATCATTTCCAATTTTGACTGTTATGAATAATGCTACTGCAAACGTTCATGTCCTACATTCGTGTGCCATAAACATTCAAGTATTTTGTGTAGACATATGTGTTCAGTTTCCAATGAAATTGGGATATATGTAGAAGTATAATTGCTCTGTTTAACATTTTGAGAAACTTCAAAACCATTCTCCAGAGTATTAATAGGTACATTATTTTGGACTCTCAATAGAAATTTAAGAGAGATACAGTTTCTCCAAAACCTCACCAACATTTTTTATTGTCTATCTTTTTTTATTCAGAGGATCAAGAGTAGATATGAGGTGGTGTCTTGTAGTTTTTGTCATTGCTTTAATAACTAATGATGTTGACCATCCTTCCATGTTCTTTTGTCTATTTGAATATATGCCATCAAATTTGGAAAACTCAATAGTGGCCACAGGACTGGAAAAGGTCAGTTTTCATTCCAATCCCAAAGAAAGGCAATGCCAAAGAATGCTCAAACTACCACACAATTGCACTCATCTCACATGCTAGTAAATTGACGCTTAAAATTCTCCAAGCCAGGCTTCAGCAATACGTGAACCATGAACTTCCAGATGTCCAAACTGGTTGAAAAGGTCAGTTTTCATTCCAATCCCAAAGAAAGGCAATGCCAAAGAATGCTCAAACTACCACACAATTGCACTCATCTCACATGCTAGTAAATTGACGCTTAAAATTCTCCAAGCCAGGCTTCAGCAATACGTGAACCATGAACTTCCAGATGTCCAAACTGGTTTTAGAAAAGGCAGAGGAACCAGAGATCAAATTGCCAGCATCCACTAGATCACTGAAAAAACAAGAAAGTTCCAGAAAAACATCTATTTCTGCTTTCTTGACTATGCCAAAGCCTTTGACTGTGTGGATCACAATAAACTGTGGAAAATTCTGAGAGAGATGGGAATACCAGACCACCTGACCTGCCTCTTGAGAAATCTGTATGCAGGTCAGGAAGCAACAGTTCAAACTGGACATGAAACAACAGACTGGTTCCAAATAGGAAAAGGAGTACATCAAGGCTGTATATTGTCACCCTGCTTATTTAACTTCTATGCAGAGTACATCATGAGAAACACTGGACTGGAGGAAACACAAACTGGAATCAAGATTGCCGGGAGAAATATCAGTAACCTCAGATATGCAGATGACACCACCCTTATGGCAGAAAGTGACGAGAAACTAAAAGCCACTTGATGAAAGTGAAAGTGGAGAGTGAAAAAGTTTAAGATGGCAGTGATGACCCTGTATGTGAGACAGCAAAAGAGACACAAATGTATAGAAAGGACTTTTGGACTCTATGGGAGAGGAAGAGGGTAGGATGATTTGGGAGAATGGCATTGAAACATGTAAACTAACATGTAAGAACGAAGCACAAGCCTATGTTCGGTACAGGATACAGGATGCTTGGAGCTGGTGCACAGGGATGAGTCAGAGAGATGATGTGGGGTGGGAGGTGGGAGGGGGATTCGGGATTGGGAGCTAATATACACCCATGGTGGATTCATGTCAATGTATGGCAAAACCTATACGGTATTGTAAAGTAAAATAAAGTAAAATAAAATTAAAAAAAAAAAAAAACTCAACATTAGAAAAACTAAGATCACTGCATCCAGTCCCATCACTTCATGGCAAATAGAAGGGGAAAGAATGGAAACAGTGACAGACTTTATTTTCTTGGGCTCCAAAATCACGGCAGACAGTGACTGCATCTGTTAAGTTAAAAGATGCTTCATATATGATATTATACATGTTTCAATGCCATTTTCCCAAATCATCCCACCTTCTCCCTCTCCCACAGAGTCCAAAAGACTGTTCTATACATCTGGGTCTCATGTTGATATATGGAAAAAACCAATACAATATTGTAAAGTAATGAGCCTCTAATTAAAATAAATTAATTAATATTTTTAAAAAGACGCTTACTCCTTAGAAGAAAAGCAGTGACAAACATAGCCAGTGTATTAAAAAGCAGAGACATCATTTTACTGACAAAAGTCTGTATAGTCAAAGCTATGGTTTTTTCAATAGTCATGTACAAATATGAGATTGGATGAAAAAAAGTTTGAGCACCAAAGAATTGATGCTTTCAAACTGTGGTGCTGAAGACTTTTTAAGAATCCTTTGGACAGCAAGGAGATCAAACAGTCAATCCTAAAGGAGAATGTTCATTGAGAGGACTGATTCTGAAGCTGAAGCTCCAATGCTTTGGCTCCATGATGTGAGGAGCTGATTCATTGGAAAATATCTTGATGCTGGGAAAGATTGAAGGCTAAAGAAGAAGGGGACAACAGAGGTCGAGATAATTGGATGGCATCACCAACTCGATGGACATGAATTTGAGCAAATTCAGGGAGATAGCGAAGAATAGGAAAAGCTGGCATGCTGTTGTTCAAGGGGTAGCAAAGAGTGTGACATGACTGAGTGACTCAACAACAATAGTCATTAGCATAGAAATGAAAATTAGAAATTTCCATGAAGGAACACAGAGAAGAATGTATAAAAAAAGTTTACTATATTAATTCCCTGGCTTGACCAAAATTATGTTGAATATTTCTAATTTTATGGTACCTGCCATACATCAGTGGGAGGAAAAGGATTAAAAAAAATGCAGTGCCTATCATTGTTTAGATATAAATTAAAATTATTTTCTGAGTTGTATTTAATATATATTTTTGAAAAGAGGTAATTTTCACTGAGTTGAATGAATGTTTCATAGACAACATTCACTGAGTCTGTTTTATGTGACAGTTACTTTGCCAGGCATATAACAAGATCAACTTTATTTAATTCTTAGGCCAAATCTACAAAACTGATTTCATTATTTTAATGCAGAGAATGAGTTTAACTCTGAAAAAGAAGTACTTCTAGTATAAAAATGTATTTTAATCTCATAAAATCATAGACCTAGAAAGACTTCATTCATTTTCCTACCTCTAAGGCTTGACTCTACATAAAACATCCCAGAAAAATTTAAATGTATCATTTTTTAAAACCTTCAGGGAAGGCAATTAACTTTCCTCCCTTGGAGCTTAAGCAAGTTTTATAATCAGCAAATTATATTTGTATATACTCCTAATCCTCTTTCACTCAATTTTAAAACTATAGCTTTTCTAACCTTCATGGTTTTCATAAAATGCCCATTACTATATTTCACAGGAGAAATTGTCATATACATGAAGACAATTTTTAAATACTGATGCAGAGAGTATTAATCGTGATAATTGGTAACACTGCCTTTATTTAAACTAGTGGCAAAAATAGCCCACTAATGAGAGTTAGATCAGAGAATTTAAGATCCTGATAACAAGTTAGAGATAGTTTAACAGGCTGTAGCATCAAAAATGGAGAAGGTAATAATCATGGCACATTTTTCTAAAAAAGAAAAAAATGACTTGAATAGAAGCAAAGGGGAAGAAGGAAGGCTAAGGGAGAAGTTCCAGTCCACAAACAATCCTGGGAAATAGGGATACAAATTCCATTCTGTTGGATCTCTCATGGGGCAACATTCTAATCTTTCTTTTCTTACCTCAGATTTGTTGTCTTATTGGAAATTTAACTTTTTTTTTCCCATTTTTTATTTTTGACTGTTTTAAGGAATAATTATACCCTCAGATATGCAGATGACACCACCCTTATGGCAGAAAGTGAAGAGGAGCTAAAAACCCTCTTGATGAAAGTGAAAGAGGAGAGCGAAAAAGTTGGCTTAAAGCTCAACATTCAGAAAATGAAGATCATGGCATCTGGTCCCATCACTTAATGGGAAATAGATCGGGAAACAGTGGAAACAGTGTCAGACTTTATTTTTTTGGGCTCCAAAATCACTGTAGATGGTGACTGCAGCCATGAAATTAAAAGACGCTTACTCCTTGGAAGAAAAGTTATGTCCAACCTAGATAGCATTTTCAAAAGCAGAGACATTACTTTGCCGACTAAGGTCCGTCTAGTCAAGGCTATGGTTTTTCCTGTGGGCAAAGAGTC
>SJYT01019148.1:7582-52218 GCA_006410635.1 Cephalophus harveyi | reverse complement strand
AAGATGCTTACTCCTTGGAAGAAAAGTTATGACCAACCTAGATAGTATATTCAAAAGCAGAGACATTACTTTGCTGACTAAGGTCCGTCTAGTCAAGGCTATGGTTTTTCCTGTGGTCATGTATGGATGTGAGAGATGGACTGTGAAGAAGGCTGAGCGCCGAATTGATGCTTTTGAACTGTGGTGTTGGAGAAGACTCTTGAGAGTCCCTTGGACTGCAAGGAGATCCAACCAGTCCATTCTGAAGGAGATCAGCCCTGGGATTTCTTTGGAGGGAATGATGCTAAAGCTGAAACTCCAGTACTTTGGCCACCTCATGCAAAGAGTTGACTCATTGGAAAAGACTCTGATGCTGGGAAGGATTGGGGGCAGGAGGAGAAAGGGACGACTGAGGATGAGATGGCTGGATGGCATCACTGACTTGACGGACATGAGTCTGAATGATCTCCGGGAGTTGATGATGGACAGGGAGGCCTGGCGTGCTGCAATTCATGGGGTCGCAAAGAGTCGGACATGACTGAGCGACTGAACTGAACTGATAGAAGAGTGTCTATTCAAATCCTTTATCCATTTTTAAATTGGGTTGTTTGTGTTTTTAATGTTGATTTGTAGGATATCTTTATATATTCTGGATATGGATTCCTTACCAAATACATGATTTGTAATTACTTTTCCTCATTCCATGGGTTATCTTTTCATTTACTTGATAGTATCATTGAAGCACAGTTTCTTGTAAAATTTTTATGAAATTCATTGATCTATGTTTTCTTTTGTTACTTATGTGTTCAACATTGTATTTTTTAAAAAGTGCCTTTTTCAAGACCACTGTCATTTTTCTTAGCTTTCAATACTTCTTTTATATTTCTTATAGAACAGTTACATGGTTGACAGACTATTTAAGTTTTTGTTTAAGGGGAATCTTAATTTCCTTCATTGTCAAAGGATAATTTTGCTGAATATAGGATAGTTAGTTGACAGGCTTTTTCTTTCAGCATTTTGATTATGCCATCTCATTTCTTCTGGCCTCCAAAGTTTCTAATGATAGGTCAATTATTAAGGATGCCTTTTACATGCTGAGCCTTTTTTTTTTTAAGCTAATTTTATGGTTATCTCTGTCTATTTACACTTTGACTTTGTGCCTAGTTGTTATCTTTGGGTTTATTCTACTTAGAACTTATTGATCTTCTTGAATGTGTAGGTTAGGGTTTTTTTTTTTTTTTTTTTTTTTTTAATCAGACTTGGAAAGTTTTTGGCCATTATTTCTCCAGCTATTCTTACCGTAACTTTCTATTCTCCCTTCTTGGATTCCGTTATATACATGTTGATATGCTTGATGGTAACCCACAAGTCTCTAAGTCTCTGTTTATATTTCTTGGATAATTTCAATAGATTTAAGTTGAAACAGAAGAAATATTAAATGTATTATACCTAAGCAATTGAAATCAAAAAATGTGTGTCTCTAAATATAATTCCTATATGCAACTGGTAATGTACTTTCTGTTTCTATGGATATGTCTGTTGGGAGACACCTTACCCCATCTCTGCCTGGACATTCACACAGGTTCTATATTTGTGTATTTGTCTTCAAATTTCAACTTTCTATAAGGAAACTAATCATATGGGATTAGGACTCATCCTAACTTTTGTTATTTTAACTTGATTACCTCTGTAAAGAACTTCATCTCCAAGAAAGGGTTCATTTTCAGGTACCAAGAGTGAGAACTACAACATATGAATTTGGGGGTGGGAGCGTGAGAGGATATAATTTAACCAATAGCAACACCTTCTAGTGACCCTTTAATTGTGTTATTTTTCTTTTCATTCAACTACAGAATGTCTCTTTTGTTTATTTTTATCTTTTTATCGAAATTCTTCTTAGCGAGACATTTTTCTTATTTTTTAAAGTCTTTAGATATGGTCTCATTCAGCTCTTTGAAAAACTTATAACAACTGATTTAAAGCTTTTGTCTAGTAAATAATTCCTCAGTTTCTATTGCCTATTTTTATTTTATCCTCCCTGTGTATGGGCCATAATTTCCTGTTTTCTTGTGTGTAGCATAGTTGGGTTTGTTTGTTTGTTTTTTGAGAACTAGACATTTAAAATAATGTAAACTCTGTCAGATTCTTCAGCTGCCTCCACCAGATGTTGTTGGGTCTATTTATTTGTTTAGTGACTTTCCTGTATTAATTCTGTGAAACCTGCCTTCTTTGTCATGTGCATCCACTGATGTCTTTAATCAATTAACTTAGTGGTTATTTGATGATTGGGCAGAGATTTATGTAAATTCTTTGAATCAGTAAGCCTCCCAGGCTTTGCTAAGGGGCTCTGCATGTGCCTGTGTGTGTGTGGGTATAGATATGTGTGTATATGTTGGGGCATGCCTTCCATGCTTCTGCAGGCAGTTTACAACTCTGTCTTAGCACTCACTTCCAGCCTGTGCAGTCTTATGATCAAAAAGAGTTGAGATTTTAATGAATTATGAAGTGTTTCTATGGCATTCGCATAGCCCTACATATGTGTATGACCTTCAGTATTTCCAGGGACATGATGGAGCTTTTCAAAGCCCCCAGTAAACATTACATTCCTTATTTTTTCTTAGGATTTTTTGGTCAGTCTTTTCTTTATTTCAGTTGATACTACTCCTTCAGGCAGCTGTGATATTAAGAAATTGCCACTGATATTTTTCAACAAACGCTCAAAGGATAGGGCTGATCCCACAGAGTGAGTCTTGAGTCAGACCAAATAGAGTTTGAGCTTTTCTAGAGAGCTACTGGACAGAGAAAATAGTAACAAATTTGTGGATATGGACTTCTAGGGAAATTCCAAACCTATTTTTTCCCTTCTTGTGGCTGCTAGACTGCTGGTTTTCCTACCTACCATGTACGTAGGACTATTAGCTTTCAAGATTGCTGTGGAGCAGAGGTGGGGGTGGGTGGGAAAGGAGTAGGTCAGAATGCTGTGTTCTTACAGAGAGTGGGGTGTTTTCCTTGAATAAATGCTCCTTTAATTATTGTAAACTTTTGGTTAATTTCTAGAGTTCTTTAAAAACTGAATCTTGCAATTTTTGCCAAGTGTTTTTATTACTTGTATACAGGAGCAGATTTTTGGTGCTTACCAGAGTGCTTTAAACAAAGTTACTTTTTAAAAGAATTTTTCTATATCCTAGCTTTACATAGTTTATATAGTATATTATATAAACTTATTTAGAAATATTTTAACATTTATTAAGGAATCAAAAGCATTTACCATATCTGATCAGTTACAATAAGCATATCACTAATTTCATATAATCTAATGCCAAAATTTACTACTAAGATAATGGACAAAATATAAACATAATGTCATCATTTTTTAAAAAAAAACACAAATTAAGGTATAGATTGTTCTTTCTACCTGCCTTTATAATGTAGATTCAGAGATTTGGCTTGTCTTCATTTCCAGTCAGTTCTAGGACTCCCTAATCTTAGCAAGCTTCTCAAACAAGGAAACCAAAACAAAGACAAAAATCTAAAGATGTCATTTTCGTGTCAAAGTAAAATTATCACATTTAGAATTTTGAGGTGGCTGTTTCCATACACATTCTACATCCAGTAAATTCCTGTTTACTTCCCTGCTCCCATATTCTATCCATTTTATTATATGCACATGTCTGTTTCCTTCTAAATCCTAAACTTCTTTGGTAGTAAGTAATTTATACCTATTACCTAGTCTAAACTTACTCACCTAGAACTTCCCCTAAATGCAGATATCTATATACACTTGATTCTTTGAGTGTAAAGAAGTAGAAAACCTTACTAGCTGGAGTTCTCAGTAGAGGCTTGGGCAATAGCATGGAGCTAGGTCTTGAACTATTTGATAAATATATTGATGGTCAGTTTTAGAAGAGGGAATTCTAGTACAATGAAAAATCTTCGATGTCAGAAAAATTGGAAAGAAGAGTTGAAAATAAGAATTTTCACTTGTCCAGAGTGTGATCTTGCTATTCAGAATCCCTTTAAAAGTGATTTTCACTTTTTCATTTTCCACTCATGGCTCTAAGATCTTGGGTCAATCACAGATTGTCATCAGAAATGCTTTATTTACATATAAACAAGACCTACCCATGAAAACTCAAACATACTTGTATAGAATCTCTAGATACTTAGAGTTGCTTTAAAACACATTTATAAACAAGTGTTAGAGATGACTAATAGGTAAATTTACCTGGGTTGGGAAGATCCCCTGGAAGAGGCCATGCAGCCTACTCCAGTATTTTCGCCTGGAGAATCCCATGGACAGAGAAGCCTAGCAGGTTACAGTCCAGAGGGTCGCAAAGAGTTGGACATGACTGAAGCAACTTAGCATATGCGCACAAGCTTTGACTTTTCGTCAAGCTTGATTTTCTAACATTCTACTCATAGTAAGAAAATGAAATAGAAACACTACAGTCAATAAGAGCTGAAATCATATCTCAAATCCACCACAACTTACCAGCAGGAGAACTTTGAAAGAATTAGTAACATTTTCCCTAATTTTCTAATTTGTAGAAGCTAATGTCTCCATTAACTTTTTGCATTAATAAAATAATGTGTGTACATAATACATGATTCATATTTAATTAATGCTAGCTTTTTTCCAAATGATATTTACTCATTTAATGCCCCCTATTATCTCTCATAAGGCAAATTTGTTTTATTTATTCTTTAGCTATACACAAATATTAACTTTAAAAAGTATTATGACTCATTATAGGCTTCAAGTTTCAAATGCGTTTTTCAGATAGTTCTGTAACTTCAGGCAACTGACTATTCCTCTTTAAGTCTCAGTTCATTAATCTAGAAAAATAGAAGAGATACTTAAGAGGATTTCAAACTGCTTACAAGCTGAGAATCTTTGTCACAGTTCTCTTGGTTGCATGTAACAGGAAACCACATCAATCTAGCTTAAACAAACAAAAGTATATTTTATTGAAAGTATACTGTGGTGTATCACAAAACAAATGGAATGCTGAAAAAATAGGACTAAAGGAAGAGTGGGAACCAGGGAGTTCTAGACTCTCAGAAGAAACCTGTGACTCTTTATTATTCTGCAATTACCATGACTCTTTATTGAGGATCTCTGTACCTCTCAATTCAGACTTTCTTGCCTTGTGTCAACCTCAGTTCCAAAGAGCATTGGCTAAGAGATTAGTGTTAAGATGGCACAAACACAGCTATTGATATTCTACTCCTTTCAGGGATAGGGGATGATTTTCAGAGGTCAGAGAAGAGTTGTGAACTGGACAGACATTCCTAATAAATTACCTTCTACACCTGACTTCTTGGATATCCACAATAAGTAGGCTTTTCTTTGTAAACATGTAATTATAAAAATGTGTTCACTTATTATGATTTACCTCTGAAACACAAAAGCACACATTTCCTCCATAAGAAAATACAATGAAAGGCCATTAATATTTTGCATCCAGAAGAGATATCATTAAACAACTTTTATTAGAGTCTATGATTTCCAGGTGGTGCACATTATCCTTGAATTCAATGCCAACTGCCATTGTACTTTGTAATCTATAAACTAAATAGTTAATTTAGTCACAAACAAGGAAAAAAATAATGTGTGGTTTATTTGTGAAGCGAGTTAATTTGTTCTTCAAGTCAATTTAATTACTTCTCCCAAGTAATAAAAAATAAATATAATGTTATCTGTAAGACTTTTTTTATAAAGTTTGACTTTCCAAAATTTCATATTATTCTGAAAAATAGGTCTATTCATTTATATTTTAACTTATTTTATTTAACAATCATTAAAAATAGAACATATTATATAGTTGTGGGAAATATCAGTATTAGCACCCTTGAAAATAAAACACTACTTTAAAATAAACTGTTTGCTCATCTCTCCACCCACCCCCCTTTATTATATTTAAAGTATAAAAAGAATTAAAATACATGGAAAAAAAAAAAAAAAGATTGCTGAGAAACCAAGCAGTAACAATTGAAAGACTCTTATCTGAAGAAAATCAATCGTTAATTTTCAAAAAAATAAACCATGCTGCTACCCATTTATCATAGTTAAAGTCTTTGATTTCTCATAAATTAATCCAAAGTTTTCCTTTCATAAAACTTTATTGTCAACATTTTCATCATGATCAATATAAGCTCATAATAGCAAACATATTGTCCTAATATATACAACATACGTATATAAATCATTTTGAGATTAGAATGATAATCAACCAATTGCTATTCTTTCCCAATCATCTTCAATCTTCCTTACTCTTCTAAACTGTCATCTGTCTAGGACTATTTGACTCTTGGCAGAAGGGATTTCTCAGAGAGTCTAGAGTCTGTGGCCCTAGAGCAGTTCTTAACGTTGACTGAACATTGGACTTGTTTTAAGAGCTAGGAATTTACTCATGTTTGAGCCTCTCTCTGAGATTCTAATATAATTAATCTAAAGTGTAGCCTGAACACTGAAAGTTTCTAAAGATCTCCAGATGGTTCTAATGCAAAGATAAGAATGAGAACTACCGTCCTAAGAGGCAGTAAATTTGAAAGATTAGCTTTCAGTTCACCTGTTGTTTCAATGAAGAACTTGTTGGGGTTTTCCTCTGTGAGTCACTCCTGGTGGGTTGGGAGGAATGGAGCCAGAATCTTCAGAGGAATGGAGAGGGAACAAAAAGGGCATTTAAAAGAAAAAAAGCAAAACCAGACCAAACCAAAAGCCTTATCAGGATGGTAAGGGGACTTTCTCAAAAGCTGTTGGACTGTCACCCAGATCAGGTATCACCATTGGCAACTGGGTACTATCTGGGGATCATGAAAGCTGAAGAAACGTGTGCCCCCAGTGAGCACTGCTGCCGTGCCTCTTGCTCTCATCTGTGTATGGTAGGTCCATTCTTGACCTCCATTGAGGGAAACTTGCCTTTGCCTATAGCCACTGGTATATTTCAGTCACTTACTCAGCCTCAGCTCTTTTTTCCCCTCTATTTTCTACCTGTCTTTCTACTATTTGGCCATGTGTTTGAGAGTATACATAGGTGGCCAAAACATGATTTGTTTCATTCAGTCACATTTGCCTTTGTTCCTCTCAGAGATCGGCATGAGCATAGAACACAGTTCTGGCCAAAAAAGACCTGAGGGAAGTTTGCTGATGGGCACAGAGTTTGCTTGGAAAGGTATTCTTTGTAAAGAAATAAGATACATGAGACGTCATTACCGTCTTTCACTTGACAATTTTCATGCTACCCACAGCATGTGGCAGCCATGCTAGACTCAATACCCTGGAAGAAAGTTGAATCCTTGATATTCTTAAGTTGCTAACGTCACCTATTCTGAATGCCATCTACTTTAGGAACTTTTATAACATGGAATAGTAATTCTTCTTCATTGCTTAAGCCATTCTAAATATGTTTTCTGTAATAGAGAAACAAAGACATCTTAAATGATAAAATCATGCAGCAGTTTGCATTACTGAAAAAAATGTAAAAATAAATAATAAATTAGCTCCACGATTTAGTTTACTAAATGATTTCTATTTTACGTTCTATTACATATTTTCATTTTTTTAAACTTTATATTCAAAAGCACAAAGTCAGGAATTCAGAGTAAAGCATAGCACATCATCTCATAATTTATTGTACTACATTTATTCCTTGGAAAGAGAGTTATGACCAACCTAGATAGCATATTAAAAAGCAGAGACATTACTTTGCCAACAAAGGTCTGTCTAGTCAAGGCTATGGTTTTTCCAGTAGTTATGTATGGATGTGAGAGTTGGACTGTGAAGAAAGCTGAGCGCCAAAGAACTGATGCTTTTGAACTGTGGTGTTGGAGAAGACTCTTGAGAGTCCCTTGGACTGCAAGGAGATCCAATCAGTCCATCCTAAAGGAGATCAGTCCTGGGTGTTCTTTGGAAGGAATTATGCTGCTGAAACTCCAGTACTTTGGCCACCTCATGTGAAGAGTTGACTCATTGGAAAAGACTCTGATGATGGAAGGGATTGGAGGCAGAAGGAGAAGGGGACGACAGAGGATGAGATGGCTTGATGGCATCACCGACTTGATGGACGTGAGTCTGTGTGAACTCCGGGAGTTGGTGATGGACAGGAAAACCTAGCGTACTGCAATTCATGGGGTCGCAAAGAGTCAGACACGACTGAGCGACTGAACTGAACTGACATTTATTCTAAGTGTTTTCTAATCTTTAAATTTCTTCACAAGGAATCCTAAGAGCTCCTCTGATGGCACTCATCTCTGTTTTAATGTTGAGATTCAGGAAAGAGTTCCAAATCACAAAACAAAACACAGAAATAAACACATACACAAACAAGACAAAAACAAATCCATCTTGCATGGTTTCTACTTCCTGAAAGAGCAATATTTTGACCAGCCAAATGAGGAAACATCTTATTTGAGAAAGTCCTAACAAAGTTTTGCCATGTCCTACAGTGAATAGGTCCTGGGAAGTCAGCCTTTTATCTTCCCACATTTTAATTGACTTCATTATAGAATGGAAATAGCTCTGCCTATATGACTCTTGAAAAAGAACACGGAGTGTTTCCACTGACTGTGCTGTTAGAAATGAAGCCTGTCCATCTCTTGGGAGAATGTGACATGAAAATCCTTCAGGACATGTATGATGTGATACTAGGTCTCCTGTATTTGTGGAATCCTCTCACCTCCAAGAAAAACTCAGAAAAACTCGAATTCCTGCAAATTTTCTGAGAAGTGCAGACTAGATTTTAAGAAAAGAAAATGTGTAACTTCATATCTTTTTTAAAATTCTTAAACAGGTGCAATGGATAGGTCTTTAATAAGCTCTCTTGAAAACAGTACAGAATAAATAAGGTCATAGAGACCTAATGTATTTAAAGCCTCACATGCCCATATTACTAAATACGATTGTTTAGGCTTGAAGTAAATGATCCCATATGGAGTCCCTGTCTTCAGGGAGGTGTAAGAGCAGCAGAAACAGCATATATGTTGATAAATGTAAAAAACATATTATTATAAAAGACTATTATTAACTGAAGTAAAAATAACAACTAATGGCAGAGTTTGTAATATATATATATAAAGCATATTAAATAAGTAAATGACAAAAGAAAATGAAATTTTACTGTTGTACAGTTTTTACAGTGGATTATGATAAACTGAGGAGGCATATTTTAATCACTAAAGAAGCCACCAAAATTTTTTTTAAAGGAATAACTAAAAAATTCAGTAGATAAAAAAACTGAATGTTAGAATAAGATAATTTAATCTAAAATTTGTTAGGAAAGGAAGAACAAAGAGAAAAAAGAGCAAATGATACAAATAAGAAACAAATAGCAAGATGGTCTTCACAGGTGGTACTAGTGGTAGAGAACCCACCTGCCAATGCAGGAGACACAAGAAGCATGGGTTCGATCTCTGGGTCACAAAGATCCCCTGAAGAAGGATATGGCAACTTACTGCAGTATTCTTGCCTGGAAAATTCCATGGGCAGAGGACCCTGGCAGGCTACAGTCCCTGGGGTTGCAAAGAGTCAGACATGACTGAGTGACTGAGCATAGCAAAATGAGAGACCTAAACCCAATAATTAACTCTTTGAAACAGGAGATTGGTACCCAGGTCACATTTATATCAGTACAGTGATGGTCTGCTACGAGTGTTAGACCAGCAACAAGCAGTCAGTGCTTTTCTACCCACAATTTTAAAAGCAGTATTTTATTTTATGAGCACAATTGTAATTGTGTATTTCTTCTGGCAACATCTACTCCCCTCACTGTTACCATTTGAGCAGAAAGACCTTCACTAACACATTGTTATGAAAAACCCCTCAACTACACTACAGAACTTTCCAGAGAAGTCCATTCTGGTCCTTAAAATTAGAGAAAGTAGAAATGGAGGATTCTGATCTACTCTAGCCCTAAGTTGGGCTTCCCTGATAGCCCAGTTGATAAATAATCTGCCTGCAGTTCAGGAGACCCCAGTTTGATTCCTGGGTAGCGAAGGTCCACTGGAGACAGGATCGGCTACCCACTCCAGTATTCTTGGGCTTCCCTTGTGGCTCAGCTGGTAAAATATCTGCACGCAATGCAGGAGACCTGGGCTTGATCCTTGGGTTGGGAAGATCCCCTGGAGAAGGGAAAGGCAACCCACTCCAGTATCTTGCCCTGGGAAATTCCATGGACTGTATAGTCCATGGGGCCACGAAGAGTCGGACAGGACTGAGCAACTTTTCACTTTCACTAGCCCTGAGTACAAGAAAATTTTAATTGGACCATTGATATGTTTATACAAATCAGATTTTCATAGACCAGATATTCAGCATCAAATAAAAGTTATCTCCCCAAGAAAGAAACATAAAAAGCGGATGTTAAATACATCTGTAAAATGAACACTAGCTACCAATTCTCTTCTGAGCATAGAGGAAAGAATAAATTTCAGTAAGGAAGCACATAATTTTAATCTTGCTATACTAATATTTACTGAACATTATCAAGTTGAACCTGGTTATTTATTCTACTATAGCCAAAAAAAATGTCTGTGATTATTAATCACTTAATCAAGTAGAAGAAAATTAAGCTTGCTTTCCTGGTTGTACGTATTGTAGTCTAAAAACACATTTACTTTTTCTAGTTTTTAGATCTTACTTGATCATATTGGCTTTTATATAAACTAGAAATAAGATTTTGTTGTCTTTAGCCTACTGATTTGGGGGGACCTTTTTGTTGAAATAGTTCTCTTTCATATTGCCTAAATAATGTTTACTGATGGTAGACAATTTCACATTTTATAATTTACTAATATATCAGCTTGATTAGATGTGAACTTATCATTTTCATAAACATGAAGTAGCTCTTGAAAAAATGTCATCAGTACTTTCATAAAACCAACAATGAATGAGAGTAACAAAAGGAGATATGTTGAGCTTTTGGTGGGTAGTTCTTAATAGTCAATGAAATAGCTATTAATTCAGAATATGGGATCTCATGAGTAGCAAAGGAGTGAAAAGTTCTAATTGAATAAGAGAACTCTGTTCTATGACTCACAAAAGTAAAAGTAATAAGATTTACTATGATAGTTTTGAAAGAAATGGGTGATGATAATTTGTAAAAGGCTGAAATCTCATTGCTGGAAAAAGCCTCTTATGGTGACCAGATGATTGCTTCTCAGATAACATAGACAGTGCATTGAAAAAGAAGTAAAATTCAGCAGTACTGAAGTCTATGATTTTAACCTCTTTAAAAAACAAGGAAAAAATCTTTGTTCTTCTAAGAAGTGCTATTTGAAATATTATTCTTTCTTTTTTTCCTGGCTTGTAATACATGACTATCAGTATCCTAAGTGATAATAATAATGGTTAAATAATGCCTCACAGTGGCAGGCTTCTTGACCATCTATTCATTTTATTTTAGAAACTTTTTATATGCTAGGCCTTGGAAATTCAGAAGTGAACGAGCCCCTGACATCAAATGGCTTACAGTCTACTGGTAGAGAGTAGTCACTAAAAAAGAGAGAGAGACAGAGAGACTAATATAACACGTAATACTCTTAGTATATACTGAGCAGAACATACTTTCTCTGAATATGTGGAATTTGCAGGTTGTAGGGCTTAATTCCTCTTGTGTAAGGAATAAGAATATTAGAGAAAACTTTGCCTTCACAAAATTGTGCTTTTTCCTTCTGTCTTTCACATCTAATTCTAGCCCTCTTATGATCTGAGTTCTTTCTGAAAGCCACATTACTAGACAGATATTCTAAATACAATCACTGAATGTTATATTCTGTGAACAATGTTTAAATGTCTCAAGGGTTTGGAGATAATTTATGTAACTTCTTTCAAAATGCTTATGCCTACAAAGCTATTACTGGCCGATTCCTCATATCCTGTGGCTTTTTCTAGGTGTGCTAATCATGAATGAACAGAGAAGCCTTGCTAGAGGCCACTCACTTCTGGGGGCTTAGGACATCTGATGAGAGAACTGCTCAGAATCTAACCCAGTGATGCTGGTTGTAGCCAGGAGTGAGATTCTTACGTATTGACTTTTAGCACAGATACAGCTTCTCCCTGGACATTGAAAACTGGAAAGGAGAGGAAAAAGTGGAGGAGAAACAGACACTGCACACATATCATCAGATCTCTACAACATCTGTGTAGGTTTGATATCCGTACTGGCTGCGCTACAGAATGGAAAGCATCATTTAAGCAGTAAAATAATTTGAAGTGACACAGATTAAACAAGTGACAAGGGAAGCTAGAACTGAAAGCAAGGGGCTCTGACTGAAAGCCTCAATCCAGGACCTCAGCACCATATTGCTTACAAAGTGGCAATAGGCCTGCAATGAGTCTGTGAAATCTGATGATAAATAAACCATCCTTTGTCAGTCCCATTGCCAGCCTTCTGCATTTCTATGCACTTGTCAATAGAAAAACTCTGCTGATTAGACTCCAATGGCATACATTTTTCATAGTAAAAGACAACCATTCATGAATATCTAAAAACCAGTGTCATCTTGAGTGTCTGTCTGATGGCAAAGCACCTTGGCAGTCTAATGAAGAAGAATGTGTTGCTACACTCTTTTAGGTGATTTTGACTTCCCTGGTGGCTCAAACGGTAAAGAATCTGCCTGTAATGCAGGAGATCGGGGTTCATTCCCTGAGTTGGGAAGATCCTCTGGAGAAGGAAATGGCAACCCACTCCAGTATTTTTGCCTGGAGAATCCCATGGACAGAGGAGCCTGGTGGGCTATAATCCATGGGATCACAAAGAGTTAGACATGACTGAGCAACACTTTCACTTCTCTTAACTTTAGGTGATTTAGATAAGGTTTAGACAGATTAAGGTACTTTGTTTAAGACTACAGAGCCACTAACTGATAGATCCCACAGACTCTTAAACTCTGTATTCTTTCCACTGTAAAATCAACATTTAAGCTAATTATCATAAAGAGCAGAAATGCTAACTGCAAATAAATTCATATGCAGTTTTAAGTAATCCTTTCTCCTTTTTTTTTATAATTTGTAATTTATACATGAAGGGAAAGTTTGCTTTCATTTTTATTGAAGTACTGTTGCTTTGCAATGTTGTGTTATTTCCTGCTGTTCATCAAAGTGAGTCAGCCACATGTATACATATATCCCCTCTCTTTTGGATTTCCTTCGCATTCGGGAAACCACAGAGCACTGAGTAGTGGAGTTCCTTGTGCTATACAGTAAGTTCTTATTAGTCATCGATTTTACAATCGTAGTGTATATATGTGAATCCCAACCTCCCAATTCATCCCATCCCACCTTTCCCCCTTTGGTATCCATACGTTTATTCTCCGCATCTGTGTCTCTATTTCTGCTTTGCAAATAGGTTCATCTGTACCATTTTTCTAGATTCCACATATATGTGTTAATATATGAGACTTTTTTTTTCTCTTTCTGACTTTGTTTTAAGTGCCAGTCTGAGTAGGGGACACAATTTCAGAGTTCATAGAGCATCTTTAAAAGTTCAAAATCTGGGACTCAGGTAGTTGAAAGGAAACTTTTGATGCATGACTCAGTGTATTCACATTCAAGGCCATCTGGTAGGGATGGTGGTTTCTTAGGTTTGCTGATGAAGCAGTCTGTCAAGCAAAAGAATGTGAGCTTCTCTCGCGCCTGGCTGTTCCCTGGAGTTGAGCCTGCTTGGAAGTCCTCTTCAGCTTGGAGGAGGGAAATAAATCTGTGGACCCTGCCAAATAACTTTTGTCTTTGGGTTCTCTTATTTATGGTACTAGAAAACCTGAAGCAGTTCAGTAACTTCATTTCTTTTCATATCATTTATATTTTAAGATGTTTCAGAAGGATTTCCTTGAGCTAATTTAATCCAGTGAAGTCCAAGAACCAAAGATGAGGGGACATCTTTTCTTTGGAGCACAGCAAATGGAGAGGGTTGGGACTTGTGAGTCCCAAATTCCCCCTGCCATCCCATGAAAGCACACAGTATAGCCAGTTAAGATAACGTTGAGGTACATTTCAAAGTAATTTCTCTTCTGATTTATCAAAATAATGCCGTAGAAATTTGCATTAGACTGTGTAAAACCAAGAAGTTGGGTAGTATACAAGCTGTTCATATATTCAAGTTTAAAGCTATCTCATTTGTTGTAAGGTGATGTTTTCTACCATCTGTTTCTTATTATAATGATGTTATTGCTTTCAATGAAGATCATGTACAGAAGTAAATGGAAAACATGACTGCATACACTGTTATTTTGTCCTTTTGGTTCATTGGGAAAATTTGTACTAAACTTGTCGGTCTCCATTTCTCTTTATAAAGGTAACATTAATATAATCTATTACTACATTGTGCAGGAGGAGAACTACACTATATATCTTTTCTTTCACTTATGCAAATTGCAACAAAAGCAATTAAATGTTTTCTAATTCTCACTATTATATTTATTTTAAAGAGTAATAATTTTATTCAGCAATGAATATGTGTGAATGAAGTTATTTTTCCCTCTCTGAAAAATAGAGGTGGCTGCATAACTGTTTCAGTCCTTTATTGGATTTATTTTTATGTTTTTACTAAAGCATCTGTTGTTAGATGACAATTCAGTTGCTTGTTAACTAGAAGAAAAGGCTGTGAAAATATTTTAAATGAATTTATTCTTTTATATCCTAAGATGAAGAGGTGAACAACTATTATTGTGCTGAGGAGAAGGCTGTGTCCTACCAGCTCCTCCTTCCTTCTCTTGCCAGCTCAAGCATGTTGGATGTGGTAGCATTGCTGAAAACTTGGCTTCTGTGACCAGCGCCAAATCAAATCTTGGAGACAGAGTTTTGGGTGAAGTAGAAAAGAATACTGTAGCTTTATTGCTTTACCAGACAAAGGGGGACACAGCAGGCTCCTCCCTCTCAAAAACTATATTTCCCAGGCTGGGAGGATGTGATGATGAATTTTATAGCAATGTTCCAAGGATAGGGTTGCTGAAAAATTTAGGGCGTGTGCAGGGCCTGCACTCCTTTAATCTGGTCTCAGATAATCTTTTGATGAGCTTCTCTGGCTCTTTGATCCTGGTATCCCCTTGAATGAAGAATGCTAACTTCTTCCTTTTGTTGGGTTTTAGTTCTTTAAAGAGCTCAAAGATATTGTTAGGAAGCATCACTACAAACAAAGCTAGTGGGGGTGATGGAATTCCAGTTGAGCTGTTTCAAATCCTGAAAGATGATGCTGTGAAAGTGCTGCACTCAATATGCCAGCAAATTTGGAAAACTCAGCAGTGGCCACAGGACTGGAAAAGGCCAGCTTTCATTCCAATCACAAAGAAAGGAAATGCCAAAGAATGCTCAAACTACCACACAATTGCACTCATATCACATGCTAGTAAAGTAATGCTCAAAATTCTCCAAGCCAGGCTTCAGCAATACATGAACTGTGAACTTCCTGATGTTCAAGCTGGTTTTAGAAAAGGCAGAGGAACCAGAGATCAAATTGCCAACATCCGCTGGATCATGGAAAAAACAAGAGAGTTCCAGAAAAACATCTATTTCTGCTTTCTTGACTATGCCAAAGCCTTTGACTGTGTGGNAGAGGAACCAGAGATCAAATTGCCAACATCCGCTGGATCATGGAAAAAACAAGAGAGTTCCAGAAAAACATCTATTTCTGCTTTCTTGACTATGCCAAAGCCTTTGACTGTGTGGATCACAATAAACTGTGGAAAATTCTGAAAGAGATGGGCATACCAGATCACCTGACCTGCCTCTTGAGAAACCTGTATGCAGGTCAGGAAGCAACAGTTAGAACTGGACATGGAACAACAGACTGGTTCCAAATAGGAAAAGGAGTACATCAAGGCTGTATATTGTCACCCTGTTTATTTAACTTATATGCAGAGTACATCATGAGAAACACTGGGCTGGAGGAAGCACAAGCTGGAATCAAGATTGCTGGGAGAAATATCTCACATATGCAGATGACACCACCCTAATGGCAGAAAATGAAGAACTAGAGAGCCTCTTGATGAAAATAAAAGAGGAGAGTGAAAAAGTTGGCTTGAAACTCAACATTCAGAAAACTTAAGATCACAGCATCCAGTCCCATCACTTCATGGCAAGTAGATGGGGAAACAGTGGCTGACTTTATTTTTCTGGGCTCCAAAATCACTGCAGATGGGGATTGCAGTCATGAAATTAAAAGACACTTACTCCTTGGAAGGAAAGTTATGACCAAGATAGCATATTGAAAAGCAGAGACATTACTTTGCCAACAAAGGTCCGTCTAGTCAACGCTATGGTTTTTCCAGTGGTCATGTATGGATGTGAGAGTTGGACTATAAAGAAAGCTGAGTCCTGAACAAGTGATGCTTTTGAACTGTGGTGTTGGAGAAGACTCTTGAGAGTCCCTTGGACTGCAAACAGATGCAACCAGTCCATCCTAAAGGAGATCAGTCCTGGGTGTTCATTGGAAGCACTGATGTTGAAGGTGAAACTGCAATACTTTGGCCACCTGATGTGAGGAGCTGACTCATTTTAAAAAAACCCTGATGCTGGGAAAGATTGTGGGCAGGAGGAGAAGGGGATGCCAGAGGATGGTTGGATGGCATGACTGCCTCGATGGACATGTGTAAGGCTCAGACAACCGCGCTCTGAAAGGAACACTCAGGGACAGCCTCTAGTGGACTGACAAAGCTTATTATCCAGCTGTGCAGTTTTATGGTCTCAGGGAACAGAGCATAAAGCAGACTTGCACGTAGCCTTTCTCAATATACATCAAAGCATTCAAGCATAAAATATAGTTCCCACCGCCCAAGACATAACATAGCTTTGGCAAAACTCAAAAGGGAATCTTATCATGAAACAACAGTACTTGCTCCCAGAAACAGGTGGTCAGAAGGAAGCCTTCGAACGCCTCAAGGCCAGGCATATAACCCTTCCTTATCCATTCCCAGCCTCAGGCACTCAGTGAATGCTCATAACCTTTTGTTATGCTCATTCCAGCTTCCAACCTTTGTCATGAGTGGAGCAAATACATTTTCAGTATTTGCTCAAAGCCTTCTAGCTCTTCCACAGACATGGGTTTGGGCGGACTCTGGGAGTTGGTGATGGACAGGGAGGCCTGCCGTGCTGTGGTTCACGGGGTCGCAAAGGGGTGGACACAACTGAGTGACTGAACTGAACTGATCCCTTGAGGTGGAACCTGAATATTCATTGGAAGGACTGATGCTAAAGCTGAAACTCTAATACTTTGGCCACCTGATTCGAAGAACTGAGTCACTGGAGAAGACCCTGACGCTGGGAAAAACTAAAGGTGGGAGGAGAAGGGGACGATGGAGGATGAGATGGTTGGATGGCATCACAGACTCAATGGACATGAGTTCGAGTAAACTCCGGGAGTTAGTGACGGACGGTGAGGCTTGGTGTGCTGCAGTCCATGTGGTCGCAGAGTCAGATGTGACTGAGCGACTGAACTGAGGTGGAGCCAGTACCCTGCCCCAAGGCTGCACTATTGTTTCTTGGCTGCTCATCCCTTTTCTCTGCATCCTCTCTTTCCTCCGATTAGTGACTGTATGAATCTGCCCTTTGGAACTCTGGAAGGTAGTGGAGGCTGGAATCGGTTCCCTACAAACCAGGAATGGGGAGCACACAAAGGTTTGCCTGCCCAGGAGCCTCATAGTGTCCTGATTTGTTTCACTGGCCCTAAACAAAAGGGGGCTGCACATCGTTGACATGAGCGTTTCCCATGTACCAGTAGGAGAGCTAATTCAGAATCTCACATACATGTATTTATTGTCTTTCTTCAGTGAGTGTGAGGACAGGCTCTGATATGACCCCCTAGTAACCCACGGCACCTGTTTGTTGAGTGATGGCCAAGTGAGAGGGCAGAGGGAAGTCAGCTAGAGCATGGGGGAGACTGTTCTCCATCAGGTCCAATCAGCGCCAGCATGGGTTACTCAAGGTCAGTAAAGTTGTTTAATGGGATGGAAGAAAAGACGTGCTGACTTTATTTTTCAAAAGCTTGTTTGGAACCTAAAGGGCATTTCTGTAGCTCTCTTGTAACATAACAAAAATATTTGACCTGTGGATTGTCTGAAATAAACTCCTAGACAAAGAGCAGTTGAAACTCAACCTATCACAGGGAAAACATGGAGTGAGTTTTTTGTTTGTTTGTTTTTAACAGAAGTGTAATTCTGTCCCCAGGCATCATGGTGGCTCTCTGTGGCCTGAGATGAGGACTCTGATAGGCAGAGGGCATGAGATGGATCCCTCAGAGGATCAAAGTGTGAGAATCTGCAGAAACACCTGGGAACATTGCTTGTCGCAGACAACTTTTGCCTCCTAGTGTTCCAGGGATAGACTTGCAGCATTCCTTGCTCTCTGCTGGTGTGTTAGTTGCTCATGCGTGTCTGACTCTTTGAAACCCCACTGAATGCAGCCTGCCAGGCTTCTCTGTCCACGGGATTTTCCAGGCAAGAATACTGGAGTGAGTTGCCATTCCCTTCTCTCGATGATCTTCCTGACCCAGGGACTGAACCCTTGTCTCCTGCATTGCAGGCAGATTCTTTACCATTTGAGCTATAGGGAAGTAGCATTCCTTCCCTTCTGCTGGCAGGCATAGAGTAGAAAGCCATAGCACAGAAGACCAGAGAACTGGCTTTGGGCCAGATTGCCTGAGGTTTTATCCTGTTGTTTAATATGTATGTAAATTGGGTCTAATTTTTTAATCTCTTTGTCTCAGTGTCTGCATCTATGAAAAAGGAAAGCTAATCTCACCTATTTCATCAAGTCATTGTAATGATCAAGTTAGTGGCTATAAATGCTTTGTTGTTGCTTCGTCACCAAGTTGCATGCAGCTCTTTGTTGACCCCATAGACCGAGGCATGTCAGGTTTCCCTGGCCTTCACAATCTCCCAGAATTTGCTCAAATCATGTCCATTGAGTCAGTGATGCCATCCAATCATCTCCTCCTCTGTTGCCCTCTTCTCTTCCTGCCCTCAAATTTTCCCAGCATCAGGGTCTTTTCAAATGAGTCAGTTCTTCTCATCAGATGGCCAAAGTATTGGAGCTTCAACTTCAGCATCAGTCCTTTCAATGAATTTTCAGGGTTCATTTCCTTTAGCATTGACTTGTTTGATCTCCTTACTGTCCAACAAAGCACATACTCAATAAATAGTGAGTTGAATGAATTGTCATGATTTTATATTGGTAGTTGGGGGAATAGCAGGACCTTGGTCAAAATAGGGAAGTTTTGTGAAGGAATTACTCTGGGGGTCAGATGATAAAACATATTTTCAGATAATTGATTTGGAGGGGTCGTTAAAGCATTACCTCCCAATAAGCACCATCCATTGCCTTATACATGTGACACCTGTTTACCAGAAAAGTAAGTGAACCTGCCATTGTCGCCAGGACGTGGGAGAGAATATTCTTGCCAACTCTCAGTACTCAGAAAGGACAGGACTTCACAACTTCCTCAGTGTCTGGGAGCAGGATTTGAGAACAATGAGAACAGATAAAACAGGAGTTTGAGGGTTTCAATTCACAAAAGCTAGTTTCATGGAGATGAAACTGACCTCTTTCTGAAGTTTATCTGGCCCTTTCTGTTGCTCACATTTTTTGTTTTGTTTTGTTTCAATATTATCTCAAGACATTTATTTAAAATTCTTTTTATAGTATCCTTTTCAAAGGAGTTGGTTATCACTCACTTTCTCATTTCTTTCTAAATTGTTTCATTCCATTCTTTTAATTAAGGTTGGCTGACAATTCAGATCAGACAAATAGAATTTCTTAAAAGCCAATAATAATTCATGGCTATTTAATTGAAATAGTGGGGAAGAGTTGATAAGCTGAAGCCTTTTCATACAGTGATAAGGCTGAAAACTGTATATGAGAAATCAAAATAATTTTAAGCCATGAGTATGTTAATAGAAAAATGACCAGTGAGTGATATATGTAGGAAGTAATTACATAAATATCAGCAAGTAGCATGTATTATATATTGAATAGCATGACTAAATTGAAATAGTCATTTATATAATCAAGCATGGGATAACAAACCCAGGATGGAAAGATTTACTGAGAACAAATATTTACTTTGAAGTGAAAGCCACTGCCTCACCATTTTTTGAGTGAAATTATACATTTTATATGGATATTAACATCATGTGAAATAACAGATTTAATATTTAATTTCATAGTGTCAGAAAGAGAGAGGCAGGTCATTTTGGACATTTCAGGGATATAATGCTTGAAAACTAAGCCGTGGCCAAGGATAAACAAGATCTAACAGCTTGATAGATCACTGTCATTGCTCCAACAGGCCAGAGACAGCAGATATAGAAACAGAGGCCCCAAGGAGACAGAGGGAGTTAAAGATGAATGGTATCAAATGTTACCGTTAATGGAAAACAGCTTGGGGGAAATGCTTGAAGGACTCTGGCTGCTTTATTGCAACTTCCTTGAAATCCATATCTTGCTTTCCCTTTACCACTTGCAAAGCAATGAACCAGCCTAGACTTCACCTCTCTGGAGCTCAGCACGGGGGCGAGCCACACACAGTCTATTTTCCAAGATGTTTTGCTTTCTGTCTGAAGGCTTCGATCCAAGAGAAGGCTTTGGAAGCAGAAAAGTTCATTGTTTCAAGACAGAAGGCAGAGTCACTCAGCTGATGGGTACCATGCTGGGCTCTGCAAAGCCCCGTTCATCATCCTCCAGGCTCTCCAGCAGGGTTTGCAAGTGTGAGAGAGAGGCTCAGAGATGCATAAGACCTCAGTCAAGAATGCCCAGTTGAAATCACCCTTTATTTTAGGGGAGATTGTACCTCCCAGTAGATTACTTAAGCTTTGTGTTTTTTATTTTATTATGCTTTATTTCCTACAAATGTAACACAATTCCTTCTCCCACAGCCAAGCAACTTTAATTTTCAGGTTCACTGTCTAATTTTTTAATCTCTTTGTCTCAGTGTCTGCATCTATGAAAAAGGAAAGCTAATCTCACCTATTTCATCAAGTCATTGTAATGATCAAGTTAGTGGCTATAAATGCTTTGTTGTTGCTTCGTCACCAAGTTGCATGCAGCTCTTTGTTGACCCCATAGACCGAGGCATGTCAGGTTTCCCTGGCCTTCACAATCTCCCAGAATTTGCTCAAATCATGTCCATTGAGTCAGTGATGCCATCCAATCATCTCCTCCTCTGTTGCCCTCTTCTCTTCCTGCCCTCAAATTTTCCCAGCATCAGGGTCTTTTCAAATGAGTCAGTTCTTCTCATCAGATGGCCAAAGTATTGGAGCTTCAACTTCAGCATCAGTCCTTTCAATGAATTTTCAGGGTTCATTTCCTTTAGCATTGACTTGTTTGATCTCCTTACTGTCCAACAAAGCACATACTCAATAAATAGTGAGTTGAATGAATTGTCATGATTTTATATTGGTAGTTGGGGGAATAGCAGGACCTTGGTCAAAATAGGGAAGTTTTGTGAAGGAATTACTCTGGGGGTCAGATGATAAAACATATTTTCAGATAATTGATTTGGAGGGGTCGTTAAAGCATTACCTCCCAATAAGCACCATCCATTGCCTTATACATGTGACACCTGTTTACCAGAAAAGTAAGTGAACCTGCCATTGTCGCCAGGACGTGGGAGAGAATATTCTTGCCAACTCTCAGTACTCAGAAAGGACAGGACTTCACAACTTCCTCAGTGTCTGGGAGCAGGATTTGAGAACAATGAGAACAGATAAAACAGGAGTTTGAGGGTTTCAATTCACAAAAGCTAGTTTCATGGAGATGAAACTGACCTCTTTCTGAAGTTTATCTGGCCCTTTCTGTTGCTCACATTTTTTGTTTTGTTTTGTTTCAATATTATCTCAAGACATTTATTTAAAATTCTTTTTATAGTATCCTTTTCAAAGGAGTTGGTTATCACTCACTTTCTCATTTCTTTCTAAATTGTTTCATTCCATTCTTTTAATTAAGGTTGGCTGACAATTCAGATCAGACAAATAGAATTTCTTAAAAGCCAATAATAATTCATGGCTATTTAATTGAAATAGTGGGGAAGAGTTGATAAGCTGAAGCCTTTTCATACAGTGATAAGGCTGAAAACTGTATATGAGAAATCAAAATAATTTTAAGCCATGAGTATGTTAATAGAAAAATGACCAGTGAGTGATATATGTAGGAAGTAATTACATAAATATCAGCAAGTAGCATGTATTATATATTGAATAGCATGACTAAATTGAAATAGTCATTTATATAATCAAGCATGGGATAACAAACCCAGGATGGAAAGATTTACTGAGAACAAATATTTACTTTGAAGTGAAAGCCACTGCCTCACCATTTTTTGAGTGAAATTATACATTTTATATGGATATTAACATCATGTGAAATAACAGATTTAATATTTAATTTCATAGTGTCAGAAAGAGAGAGGCAGGTCATTTTGGACATTTCAGGGATATAATGCTTGAAAACTAAGCCGTGGCCAAGGATAAACAAGATCTAACAGCTTGATAGATCACTGTCATTGCTCCAACAGGCCAGAGACAGCAGATATAGAAACAGAGGCCCCAAGGAGACAGAGGGAGTTAAAGATGAATGGTATCAAATGTTACCGTTAATGGAAAACAGCTTGGGGGAAATGCTTGAAGGACTCTGGCTGCTTTATTGCAACTTCCTTGAAATCCATATCTTGCTTTCCCTTTACCACTTGCAAAGCAATGAACCAGCCTAGACTTCACCTCTCTGGAGCTCAGCACGGGGGCGAGCCACACACAGTCTATTTTCCAAGATGTTTTGCTTTCTGTCTGAAGGCTTCGACCCAAGAGAAGGCTTTGGAAGCAGAAAAGTTCATTGTTTCAAGACAGAAGGCAGAGTCACTCAGCTGATGGGTACCATGCTGGGCTCTGCAAAGCCCCGTTCATCATCCTCCAGGCTCTCCAGCAGGGTTTGCAAGTGTGAGAGAGAGGCTCAGAGATGCATAAGACCTCAGTCAAGAATGCCCAGTTGAAATCACCCTTTATTTTAGGGGAGATTGTACCTCCCAGTAGATTACTTAAGCTTTGTGTTTTTTATTTTATTATGCTTTATTTCCTACAAATGTAACACAATTCCTTCTCCCACAGCCAAGCAACTTTAATTTTCAGGTTCACCATGCAGAAACTTTCTTGTTTGGAAACTAACAGACCTTTCAGAGAAAGGTGTATATAATTCATAAAATGAATTCCAAGGCGATAATGTCTCTACAAGTCCCCTCTGTGAAATAAATGTTATTCTCAATGTATGATTTTAGGTATAAAGTGATATCTTCGATATAACCAACTCCAAATATTTTGCTAGAAGTAGAATAAATATCACAGTTTTTTAAAATGCCCTGAACTGAATGATTCTTGACCAAATGGAGTATCTTTTATTTTTAAGCCCTTGTGGCTGTAACACAAATCTGAAATATTCTGTATTCCTGTTGCTAAATAAAGAATAAAGATTTGAGCTCTTACTTCATTAAAGAGTGTTCTAGGCATGTGAAGGATATAGAAATATGATGATACACCTGTCATCATTTCTGCCTCTGAAAGCCTTTGCATTTAGGGAGAACTAAGACTTGATATAAAAGAAAACACTTCATGGTACTCTGTGAGGTTAATTGCTAGGTAAGCTCTAAAATTTAAAACAAGAAGCACCTTAGAGGTCAAATAATTCAACCTCCTTGATTTATGAAATATAAAAGTTCTCATTGTAAAGAAATTGTCTCCACATAAATAGGGAAACCTGTTCAAACCAAGGTGTCCTAACTCGAAGTTGAGGGCTCCTTGCTCCAGCCACACTTGATCTGCTGGGACAGAAGGGGAGGATAAGAGTAGGTCCTTGATCCACAGCGGCTGAGGCATCAGGTTAACTGTGTCCTCTGGTTGACCACAACAAAGGATATGTACTTACTTCACTTGTAGAGTAGCTGACCATACAACAGGTCAGGATTGGCCAGAAAAGTAAGAGGAATGTTCCAGCACCCACTTACAGTGAGTCCAGGAAAGAGAAAGGAAGGAGAAAGCAAGTTAATAAGTATTATCTATCCATCATGTCCCACCAGACTCATCAGTGATTCATATGCAGGAGTTAGTATTTGCTGAATGAGAGAATCAATGATCTCATCTATTGCTCAAGAATCCTGCAAGGTGTGGTTATTCCCAGCCTCAATAAGAACACTGAAGCTGTTCACTTGGTGGCAAATGTTTGCTCATAGCCTCCTGAGCACCAGACTTTGTGTTCAACACAGTGCTACCAAGAGACCCAGCACCTCAGTTCCCTACTCGATTAGATAGTAGGCATATTGGAGATGGAACTTCAAGATGGGTGTGCGTGCTCTGCTCCTGAACTTTATTCCTACCAACTCAGAGAAGTCATGTAACATTTTAAGATCACAAAGTGTAGAAGTGGAAGTTCGTTTTGCAAATCACAGCTTTCACAAAATACTTTAGAATTGCTGCTCTTTCCATTATGACTCACAGCCTGCCCTGGGAGAGAGTGGCAGATGAATCAGTTTGGGTTAGAAAATGCAGTTGAGAGGAACAGAAGTCGGTGGGGATAGGAGCAGAGAGGGCAGAGGATGAGGTAGCCTGTGTATGTACTATGTCCAGGACAGGAATGCAGGGATGCTCTTTAAGTGGACTCAGACCTGAGCACCTTGAGAGGTCTGCACACAAACAGAGAAGCCTGGAAAATGCAAAGCAGCTGGAAGATGAACGGACACTATTTCTAGTGGACAAATAAGAGAAGTGAATCGAGCATACACAAGAGAAATTTTTCTTTTACTGCAAACTTGTTATAAATGCACATTCTTCTCCCCATATCCCATACATACCCCACATACATGCCAGAACCCAGCGATTCACAATTC
Organism: Cephalophus harveyi; assembly: GCA_006410635.1. Lineage (NCBI taxonomy): Eukaryota > Metazoa > Chordata > Mammalia > Artiodactyla > Bovidae > Cephalophus > Cephalophus harveyi. The sequence continues at coordinate 27,385 of SJYT01019148.1, read as the reverse complement.
TTCCCCTGTTTCTGCCTCCAGTCCCTGGTAATCCATGCAAACCTGTTTAGAAATCTCTTTGAGATCCATGGGATAGAAAAGAGGTATGAGGATGTATTGACTTTCAAAAATCATGGGCCTTACTCTTTGCTTAGTATAGGCTAGGGTTTATACTGGGGTGCCGCAGGGGTTCCTTTCTGGTGAGTCTGAGAATCAAGCAGGTGTGTGGACTGTGGGGAAGAAGCAGGTATTAGGGAATACTTCCCTCCTCCGGCTTAAATTTGTGAGTGTACAGGCTGTCTACTGATGTTAACCATGCTTAAGTGAGGCACTCTTCAAAAAACAGGCTGGTGAACTTGTGTTGAATGTGTCAGTTTGTTAATTCAGTCACTGCGTCGGTAAGAACCACCATGAGAAAGGAGAATTGTACCGAGAGCAGTTGGGTAACTCTCTCACAGTGAAAGACTGGCCTATAACATTGGAATATACACATTCTTGTAGAGAAATAAGTAAAATGGCAAAGAGCAAAGGGCCCGTGGCTACTTTTCCCAGCCTCTTCGAGCAGAACAAAATACTGCTCCCCACTAAAAGAATGACGAGTCAAGATTTCCAATGGATCAGTGATTTCAAGGGAGGCAATTTACTCCAAACACTTCCTGCGCCCTGAGAAAATGTGACTAAAATATGAAACTGTAAAAAGAGCACAGAACCTTCGAGTAGCTTAGACAGAAAGGCAAAGTTAGAGATCATCTGGTTCAGTGGTTATTAACCTTTGGAAGAAAGAAGAGAATTTGATAAAATTTGGGACTCACTCCCTGTGGGGGAAAAACACAAATGCACATTAATGCAGTTTGTATGCGATTCCAGGAGTAATGTTAGCCCTTGTTATTAGAATCAGAATTCCTGAGCTGGTGGAAAACTCAATTAAATGAGAATCCCCAGTGGTTCAGATGGTGAAGAATCCGCCCACAGTGCAGGAGCCCCGGGTTGGATCCCTGGGCTGGGAAGATCTCCTGGAGAAGGGAAAGGCCACCCACTCCAGTATTTTTTCCTGGAGAATTCCAGAGACAGAGGAGCCGTGGGGCCGCAAAACATCAGCCACGACTGAGCGACTAACACTTTTCACTTTCACACTTTCACAAGTACCTTTCCCAGGGTCACCAGGTAACTGGTGTTGGAACAAGACAGGGTAGCCCAATATTTAGGCTACATCTAATTAGAGCTTCCACCCAACGTACAGGAAGTTATTATCTGAGGGACTTCAAATTGCCTCATACATTAACCATCAGGTTTTTCCTTGTTGGTGTCATTCAAAATTATGCCCTTCTGGCACTACTAGTAACTTTCTGGATAAGTTCAAATTAAAAGAGAATTTTAATTAGTTGCACTGTTACTATTTCCTAAATTAGATATTCTGATCTGCTGTTTTCCCTTGCATTAAAAAAAAAATTGGCTTTGGTTATTTTGAAATGCCAAGGTATTATATCTCTTTAAGACCACTCATGATCACTCCAGGGCTAGTTCTCATACTAGCAGGTATTCATATGGCTCTGTTACTGCTTTAAAGTAAAATGAGATTCTCGAATAAATAGGCTTTAAAATATCTGAGCCAGTATCGCTTCTATTGAAATTCATAGGATGGTAATCTGAAGTTGGTGTTGTCAGGCTTTCTGATGAGGGAGGCAAGCTTATCTTAATACGCAGATTTAAAGAATGACTTTCCTAGGACCAGTAGACAACTGGAGGTTATAAAGTTAGGAATCATTTACATAATGGATATTATCAATATAATAACATGTGGCCATAATCTCTTATTTTAGCAGCATCAATGAGGAGGGGAAAAAGTGACAGAATTCTGAGTTACAAGTATGTGATATCTTCTGAATTCTCTCCTCTCTTGTCCTCTTGTCAGACAGTAGCTGGGTTCATTCCATCTTCCCTGTTTTATCCCTGTCATGGAGGAGTCTGCTATGTTGGGGAAAAAGAAGGAAAAAAAAAAAAAAAGAGTATTGCTCCTTTAGCAATAGAATAGGTTGGGTAGATGATAAATTTACAGATTCATTGAAATTGATGAAGACATTTGAGAAGATATACTTAATGGATTTACTAAAAATTAGATGTTCCTTCTATTTCCCAATAAACCAAAGAAGTTTATTTACTAAATGCAAATGCCAGAGTAGTGCTTAAGATAGGATTATATCCTGAGACTTTAGACAGTATTTATGGGAGATCTGGGTAACAGTTTAAGACACATCTTATGAATATCTCAGATATTCCAGGGCAAAGTCATCTCTCATAAGACATTTTGGTAACCTCAGTATTCAGTACAAAGTCTGGAACATAATATAGTTGGGTTGGTGTTTACCTACGTCAGGTGATTTTTGATGGGGGCTGAGAAAGCTCTATTTGTTCTATGCAGCTCCCACTCAGAATCTGGGCTATCCATTTATTCTTGTAAGCTTTGCTTCTTGAACTTGGAATAGTTTGGTGTATATGGCTTATGTGTAAAGTGAATTCATTCCAAGTGGAATAAATGAAAAGCAGTTACACACCAAAGAACAGTGTCTCATAACAGTAAAGATTAATTTCTGTGCATCATAATCAGTATAACAAGTTTCCTAAAAGATATAAAATTTAGTTCAGTTTGGCTGATCATATTAGAATAAAACTTACATGAACAAAATTTACATACAAATAGAATAAAGGGAGGATTTGAACCTCGGGTAGTCCATTTATTACTGAGTATTTCCATGTAAATCCATTAATTACTACAATGAATTGTGTTGAAATGTGTAATCCCATCCCCTGTCTAGTCAACCTATAGAAGACTGAGTTTGGAACCATATCTCTGGACATATAGAAACTGCAATAAGTGGATTTTTAAATTTTTTGAATAATAAGATATAGTTCCACACAATTTTACAATTTATAGCAGCTAATGAGCAGATGGACAATAAATTCAGATACTGGCTACATGGGTGTGATAATTAACACCAAACTAGGGAACAACTTCAGCTAATGAAAAATATAAACAGAGATTTTAATTGGACAAAAGGGACTCCTAGCACAGTTAATAATGGATCTTGAAACATACAAAATAAATGTCCTCTAGCAACCACTTTCAATAAAACAGTGGACTAGAAAGTTTTGCTTCAACCTAATCCATATATGCCCACTGTATTTGCCATTAAATTAGTAACTTTACTTGTTAATTATATCATTAACCAAGCTCATCGGACCTACATGCATTTTTAATTATCACTTTAGCAATGGCATCCAGTGGATTTATGATTAATTTAGAAAGACAGAGCCTTTATTGTTTCTTTCAAATAGTGAAAATCAGGGAAATGATGGGATTTTCTCTGGATAAACATGAGAAAATTATCACATTTATTCTGATTCTTTTTGCACTGGATCTATTCCTTAATTCCAGATTGTAATTCAACCCAGATTATAAAGTTATTGAGTGTTAATTAAAAATAACCTTAAGAGACTTAAAAATTAGAAACCTATTCTACTTTTCTCATCTTCCATGCCCTCTTACAGCCGCCTGCTTTCACTATATTTACATTTTCCTTATAACACTGTATTTTTTTAGTATTTATTTGGCTGTGCTTGGCTTACATGGGATCTTTGATCTTTGTTGGGATGTGCAAACTCTTAGATGCAGCATGTGGGATCTAGTTTCCTGACCAAGGATCAAACCCAGGCCACCTGCATTGAAAGCATGAAGTTTTGAGCCACTGGACCACAGGGAAAGTGAAAGTGAAGTCGTTCAGTCGTGTCCGACTCTTTGCAACCCCATGGACAGCAGCCAACCAGGCTCCACCATCCATGGGATTTTCCAGGCAAGAATACCAGAGTGGGCTGCCATTTCCTTCTCCAGGGGATCTTCCCAACCCAGGGATCAAACCCGAGTCTCCTGCACTGCAGACAGACGCTTTACCGTCTGAGCAACTAGGGAAGCCCTGGACCACAGGGAAGTGCATGTATTTTCATTTACAAATAATTTTGTCTATCAAATTTCTAAGCCCTTTACTACTGCTGCTGCTGCTAAGTCGCTTCAGTCATGTCCGACTCTGTGCAACCCCATAGATGGCAGCCCATCAAGCTCCCCCATCCCTGAGATTCTCCAGGCAAGAACACTGGAGTGGGTTGCCATTTCCTTCTATAATGTATGAAAGTGAAAAGTGAAAGTGAAGTCGCGCAGTCGTGTCCGACTCTTAGCGACCCCACGGACTACAGCCTACCAGGCTCCTCCATCCATGGGATTTTCCAGGCAAGAGTACTGGAGTAGGGTGCTATTGCCCTTTACTACTAGACTTAGTTTATCTCCTACCAGATCGCTAAGATTTTTCATTCTTTGTTTCTATTCCCCTGAATTTTGTTAAGTAAAGGTTCCCATTAAATGATGTGTCAACTTTCTGAAGCTGCAAATGGGTCAAAGTTTGGGTCTGAGTGTGGAGGCTAGAAAAATATATCACTCAAAAATCTAAAGACAAGTGATACAAGAAAGTTATTCATGGTCGTTAATATATAGCTGAGTCTGGAAACTGAACTATCTTGGCATTATAATCGGGACTTCAATTAAAACAGGAATCGTCTAAAACTCTGAACAGCTAAACAGCTAAGATAGCTTCCAACCACTGATAATCCAGCCAGGATTATATGATCAAAGACAGAATACACTGGTTTTGGTGGTGGTGGTTTAGTTGCTAAGTTGTGTCCTGACTCTTGCCACCCCATGGACTATAGACTGCCAGGCTCCTCTGTCCATGGGGGTTCTCCAAGCAAGAATACTGGAGTGGGTTGACAGTTCTTTCTCCAGGGGATCTTTCCAACCCAGGAATCGAACCCAGGTCTCCTGCATTGCAGGCAGACTCTTTACCAACTGAGCTACTAGGGAAGCCCATGTACCTACAAGTGCATGAAAGTGTTAAGTCTCAGAGGTAAGTAATGCACTCTGAGATGTTCAACCAATCTTTTGTTTATAATAATAGGCAAGCATGCAGAGGCTAGCAAGATATTTTCAGAGCACAAACAATGGTTTTTTTAGAAAAGTCATGTTTTCAAGAAGTGTCCCTGGTGGCTCAGATGGTAAAGAATCCATCTGCAATGCAGGAGACCCGGGTTCAATCCCTGGGTCAGGAAGATCCCCTGATGAAGAGAAGGGCAATCGACTCCTGTATTCTTGCCTAGACCATTCCTTGGACAGAGGAGCCTGGAGGGCAACAGTTCAAGGGGTTGCAAAGAGCTGGATATGCCTGAGCAGCTAACACTTAACACACTAGTCTGTTGACGAGGCAAGAGGCAGGAAAAGACACTTCATGCCATGAACAACTATAGCTTTGATTATCTCTATTCACTGGGAAAGAAGTAACACAAAAAGAATAGCAGGTCATGATTAAAATTCCCACAAATCTGGAACACAACCCTGGACTCTTCTTTTGTACAAACTTCTGATAATGCTTTAGCTAAAGGAAAAGATTTTATTCAAAGATGAACAATAAAATGAATCCCAAATAATATGTCAACCAAGATACTACAGAGGGTTGTACAAGACAAGGGTTGGAAAAACAAAAATGAACAGTAGGCAAAGAACGCTCACTAGAAAATAATTTTTCCTGCTGCTGCTGCTAAGTCACTTCAGTTGTGTCCAACTCTGTGTGACCCCATAGACAGCAACCCACCAGGATCCCCCGTCCCTGGGATTCTCCAGGCAAGAACACTGGAGTGGGTTGCCATTTCCTTCTATAATGTATGAAAGTGAAAAGTGAAAGTGAAGTCGCTCAGTCATATCCAACTCCTAGTGACCCCATGGACTGCAGCCCACCAGGCTCCTCCATCCATGGGATTTTTCAGGCAAGAGTACTGGAGTGGGTTGCCATTGCCTTCTCTGCATTTTTCCTGAGTAGATGAAAAATTGTAGTAAAATATTTCTCACAAATTAAAAAAATTAATATCTCTGATGCAAGAGTACCAAAGTAAAAGCTGTAATTCAAGTAAGGTGTTAACAACACACTGGAAAAAGATAAAATATAAGCTTGTCTGGCAAATGTCATAAAAGAAGTAGAAAGGGGGAAAAAATCACAGAACTAAGGGAGAAATTGGAAGCAACTAAAGAATAATGGGCGTTCCTTAACACAGTAAGGAGCGTGAAGGAAAAATAGGAAAGAATCAGCAAAATTAAATGGAATTTAATAAAGAATTTAAGAGAATTAAAAAAATATAGATTTGGGAGACAAACAAATGAAATACCATGTATATCTAACTAGTCTGACAAAAAGAAATAAGGACAGTAATAAAGAATATACGCTTAAATATATAATACAAAAAAATTCTTCAGGGGAAAAAAAGAAGCCTTAAATGTACAGTTTGGAAAAGCATATTATGCCCTAAGAAAAGGGCTAATGAGAAAACTCACTTCAATAAATATCCTAATAATTTACTTAAATTTTTAAAAAGATATGCTTTTTCAAATCTCAGCTAAAATCAAAGTCTTGTATAATAATAAAACAATGTATTGCTATCCTCAGACTTATTCACTACAACAGTCAATGCTAGAAAACAAGAGAATAGCTCCGAAGTATTCCTCAAGAAAATTCGTCATAGACAGAGAAACAATGATAAAAGAATGAAAAAAAAAGTAAGACCTATGTTATTGAACATAACAAAATAGTTGGGTCTGTGTACCCTCCTGGCTTCTAGAATCTATTAGATGATGAACTACATCAACCAAGAAATGATGGAGAAACTAAGACAAAAGCTAATTGTTAACATTAAATAAATTCATCTGTAAGATTCAAATAAATGTAGATACTACAATTGTGTAACAGAATGCACATCTCAACCCTTTTTGATCTAGAAATAGTATAGATTAAAAAATGGGATGGGGAAGAGAGAGAAAGTAAGAGTCAATATGTACAAATGTTTTACAACTAGAATGAAGACTATATTAAAGTAAATCAAGTATAGAGGAAGTAAATATGACAATAAAATGTAAATACTTGGGACTATGAAATGAAATAAAATTTGATCATTTAAATGGTAGGAGGAGAATACAAGTAAATATACTAATATGTCCTAAGAAGTCAACTAAAAGATTTTTAACACCTTAAGTTTTTAATATGCCCTACAAAGTCAAACAGAAGAGTCTTTAAAGTTTTAAACAGTGGGAAGGAGTGTGACAGGGTAAAACAGAATTGGTGGCAAGTGACTTCCTGTCTCTGCTATCACAATTTAACTTAAAAGTCAGATATATAGCCTGCTGTTTTCCTAATATTTTTCTAAGGAAAATACTTTGTTTCCTAGCATCCTATTCTTTTTTTTTTTTTTTTGGACTCAAACACAATAGTAAATGCATGCCTGTGTAATTCAGTTTCTCTAGAAAAGATGTGAGAAAAACAATTCTCACATGTCTAGTGTCTACTCTTCAATGAAACAAAAGCTCGGTAGCGTACTTCAGCCATTGGAAAAGTTGTTAAGGGCAGTATTGGGGTGGCAGGGGTCGGGTTGGGGGGAAATCTAGTCAGTACCTCAGAGTGAAATAGTGTCTTGTTAAATGGTAAAGAGACCCACGACACTAACTAAAAGGTCTAAGAGTCTATGGCAACTACAGATTTTGAACTGCAGATTCAAAGATAGTATCAAAATCTGTATTCATTTCCATTAGGGCTTCCATAACAAAGATCCACAAACTAGGGGGCTTAGAGCAACAGAACTGCTTCAGGGTTCTGGAGGCCAGAAATCTCAAAACTGTCAGCAGGTCAACCTCCCCCTGGAGGCAGCAGGAAAGGATCTGCTCCAGGCCTCCTGTCTGGTTTCCAGTAGCTGCAAGAGCTCCTTGACTTGTAGGTGGCTGTCTCTGTGTCTCTTCACATCATCTTTCCTGGAGTACATGTCTGCCATTGTGTCCAAACATTCTCCTTTTTTAAGGACAACACATGAGTTAGGGCACACCCTAAAGACCTCATTTAAACTTGATTAATTCTATAAAGATCCAGTTTCCAAAGCAATTCATACACTGAGTTTCTGAGGTCTAGGGCTTAAATGTATCTTTTAGGGGGAATGCAATTCAATATGTAATAATCTACCCCCCACCCAAATTTGTGTTTTTTCCACATGCAAAATACATTTACCCTACTCCAACATCTTGAAAACTTCATCATTCCAACATCAACTCGTATCTAAACTTTATCAATGTTATCAGCTCAAAGTCCCAAGTCTCATCATCTGAATTATCCAGATCAGGTGTGGGTGAGAATCAGGGTATGATGGGTCCCGAGGCAAATGACTAAGTTTACTGATAAAACTTATGAGGGACATTCTGGATTATGGATGAACTAAGCCTAAAAATCAAATGTACACATTAGCAAAATCTGAGCATAAAAAGATATGTTTTAAGTGCTACAATGGTGAAACCATAGTAACAATTACAAGTCTAAACTCTAGAGATGTAATTTAATATAGCCCTCATTTTAGTTGTAAAAGATTAATAAATTTGTATGTACTGATCCTTATTTTCTCTCCTCCCCATCTCATTTTTTTAATCTATACCATTTCTAGATCAAAAAGGTTTGAGATGTACATTCTGTTATGCAACCATAATGAATATTCAAACAAAATTCACTTATTTGAATCTTATAGATGAATTTATTTGATGTTAACAATTAGCTTTTGTCATAGTTTCTTCATTTCTTGGTTGAGGTAATTCATCATCTATTAGATACTGGAAACAAGGAGGGTAAACAGACCTTTTTTTTTTCTGTATGTTCAGTAACATAGGTCTTAATTTTTTCTTTCTTTTATCATTGTTTCTCTGAGGAATTTTCTTGAGATGTTCTAGTTTTCTGAAGCTGTTTTTTACTCACATTAACCTAGAAACAAGGTTTATCTGTGCAATAATCATGAGATAATGAGATAATAATCATAAGATAATAATCCAATGAGATCAATGGGAAAAATGTCATCTATCTTAGTATCACATAACAAAATCCAGCTTAAACTCTTAGCTGGATTTAAACTCTTAAACTATTAATTGAATCCCTCTCAATCTACCTCATCCAGACTGCTTCAAACTTATACCCAGTGGTCGTCAAGCTTACTCGTAAAATTCCCTCTCCTTTTTAAAAATAGAATATCCATGCATATCTTGGACCACACTGGAGTTTGGTGGTATATAATTTGATATTTTTCTAATATGTCTTAAGTAAACATTGTCCTTCCATAAACAGTGTTTCACTATTATTTAAGAAAGAATTAAGTACTATATACAAGATCTCATGCTTATATTCCAAATGCTTGCCCCAAAGCCCAGTGGTGTTCCATCACTTATGATTTATGGAGAGAGATGTATGCAGGGTATTTCAGGAAGAGACACGAGTGTGGGGAGTGTCAGAAGTGTGGGGAGGAATTAAAAGGGAGAGGCTGAATATATAATAACAGAACTCTCATCACAGTCTCTGCAGCCACCAGCTCAGAATGCTCAAGACTTGATCAAAGACTTGGACTTTTCTATTTGCCTTAGAAAGCATCACTACGAACAAAGCTAGTGGAGGTGATGGAATTTCAGTTGAGCTGTTTCAAATCCTGAAAGATGATGCTGTGAAAGTGCTGCACTCAATCTGCCAGCAAATTTGGAAAACTTGGCAGTGGCCACAGGACTGNTGATGCTATGAAAGTGCTGCACTCAATCTGCTAGCAAATTTGGAAAACTCAGCAGTGACCACAGGACTGGAAAAGGTAAGTTTTCATTCTAATCCTAAAGAAAGGCAATGCCAAAAAATGCTCAAAGTGCCACACAATTGCACTCATCTCACACGCTAGTAATGTAATGCACAAAATTCTCCAAGCCAGCCTTCAGCAATACACGAACTGTGAACTTCCAGATGTTCAAGCTGGTTTTAGAAAAGGCAGAGGAAACAGAGATCAAATTGCCAACATCTGCTAGATCTTGGAAAAAGTAAGAGTTCCAGAAAAACATATATTTCTGCTTTATTGACTAGGCCAAAGCCTTTGACTGTGTGGATCACAATAAACTGTGGGAAATTCCGAAAGAGATGGGAATACCAGATCACCTGACCTGCCTCTTAAGAAATCTGTATGCAAGTCAGGAAGCTACGGTTAGAACTGGACATGGAACAACAGACTGGTTCCAAATAAGAAAAGGAGTATGTCAAGGCTGTATATTGTCACTCTGCTTATCATGAGAAACGCTGGGCTGGAACCAAGCTGGATTCCAGCACAAGCTGGAATCAAGATTGCCAGGATAAATATCAATAACCTCAGATGTGCAGATAGCACCACCCCTATGGCAGAAAGTGAAGAGGAACTAAAAAGCCTCTTAATGAAAGTGAAAGAGAAGAGTGAAAAAGTTGGTTTAAAGCTCAACACTCAGAAAATGAAGATCATAGCATCTGGTCCCATCACTTCATGGAAAATAGATGGGGAAACAATGGAAACAGTGTCAGACTTTATTTTTGGAGGCTCCAAAATCACTGCAGATGGTGAATGCAGCCATGAAATTCAAAGACGCTTACTCCTTGGAAGAAAAGTTATGACCAACCTAGATAGCATATTCAAAAGCAGAGATATTACTTTGCCAACAAAAATCCATCTAGTCAAGGCTATGGTTTTTCCTGTGGTCATGTATGGTGTGAGAGTTGGACTGTGAAGAAAGCTGAGTGCCGAAGAATTGATGCTTTTGAACTGTGGTGTGAAGAAGACTCTTGAGAGTCACTTGGACTGCAACGAGACCCAACCAGTCCATTCTAAAGGAGACCAGTCCTAGGTGTTTATTAGAAGGACTCATGCTGAAGCTGAAATTCCAATATTTTGGCCACTGCATGCAAAGAGTTGACTCATTGGAAAAGACTCTGATGCTGGAAGGGATTGGGAGCACGAGGAGCATGGGATGACAGAGGAGGAGATGGCTGGATGGCATCACTGACTCGATGGACATGAGTTTGAGTGTACTGTGGGAGTTGGTGATGGACAGGGAGGCCTGGTGTGCTCTGATTCACGGGGTCACAAAGAGTCGGACACGACTGAGTGACTGAACTGAACCGATTCTTCATTTACATTCGACCAGCAACTACTTTACCAGAAGACAAAGTGTTAGCTCTTTTTTATACTATCATTGCTCCCATGCTCAATCCTATAATCTACATGCTGAGAAACTTGGAGATGAAGAATGCCATAAAGAAATTTTGATGCCATATCGCAGTAAGAAAGGAAATGAACTAAATGATACCTCTGATTTTCACTGCTGAACTTGTTGATTATATGAATTTTCTACACTGAAGACTAAAATGTATAATACTTGCCTTATATGCTTTTTTGTTTCATTTTGTTTTAGCAATATATAGATTTAAGTATGAGCAAAAGCTTACATCTCCCTGGATTTATCCAGATTTTCTGCTGTGCTCTTTTCTATTTTTCTTGTTTTCTTATTTATATCTCCTCTTGTCCTCTGATCTTTTGGCTGTGTAATCAATTTAGATACTTAGCAGTAGACTATCAAAGGCATCATGTAATACAAATCAACACTGAGAACCCATAGAGCCCATTCTTGTATGTGACTTTATTGAATAAAGTCAATTCCAGGTAGCAATGATTTAGAAGATAATTCCAACATTTTACTTGCATTATTTAGAGAATATTCTAAAAGACCAAATTTTGGACCTGCAACTATATTTCTTAAAAACATAGCTTTCTACTCTGATAATTTTGTAGCCAGCAGTGATCTGGAGCTTTTCATATGTCCAATACCAGTACTCTTACCTAAGCCCCATATCAATCTCTTTTCTTTTATTCAAAGGAACTGTGTCTCCCAACTCTGTACATGTAAATGTGAACTGCAACTCTGGCTAATTCTAGCACCTGACAATGTATATTTGTTATGGGCATGTGTTCTGGACCCAGAATTGCTTACTAACTATGAGGACTGGGACATATGCTCAACAAATCACCAATCAAGTGATAATAAGAGCTCAACACACAGTCTTGTGAGGATATGGGCAGGACTGAAACACTGCTTGGTCACACAGTAAGTGCTCATTACATATGAGCTATTTTATTGCCCAGTCTCCTGTTATGGATAAGAAATGTAACCATTTGGATAATAATTTTCCTTTGGGTCAGTGAGGGTGTGAGAATGGGGCTCGTATTAATCTCATGCTCCTATTACTAGGCTTCCCTGGTGACTCAGACAGTAAAGAACCCACCTGCAATGTTGGGGATCTAGGTTCAATCCCTGGGTTGGGAAAATCCCTTGGAGGAGCTCATGACAATCTGTTCCAGTATTCTTGCCTGGAGAATCCCCATGGAATGAGGTATCAGGAAGGCTACAGTCCAGGGGGTCCAAAGAGTAGGACATGACTGAGTGACTAAGCACAGCACAGTGTGCAATGGGCACCTATTACTGGTGAAATTATCTTTTTTCTTAGAGTGGGAAAGTGGAGAATATCACAACGTCAACAATCACATCTTTGGCACTGTTCAAGTTAATAGCAGTTTTTCCAATAGGAATTGAAAGTCATCCTGGAGCAACTTTGCCCAATGTCAGAAATGACCAGGAGCAAGAACAAGCGACTAGATAACTGATTAGGAATGGGTAGAATCTCAAAAGTCTTTTAAAAACTTCGTGGATATGATGTACTTGCATGAGGATTTGTTTTCAAGTTGTAGATATAGCCAGGTTAGATAAAAATGAGTTATCAATGTTGAAAATTCTAAAAATGGGTTTATAATATAAAAAAGAAAAATATCATAGTTCTATGACTCAGTTGAAAATGCCCAACAAAAAGACCTAAAAATATTATGTGCTAGAAATTCTTATAGAAAGATCGTAACATATTTGTTTGTTGTTGTTTTAAACCTAGTTCTTGACAGCTATCTGAAAACTCCTGGATAGGGCATGCACAGTATACATATCAGAGAACATAACAGAGCAGGAAAGTGAAAGATCACTTTCTGGTGTTAAATAAGCAGGGTCTTTAATAAGAAGACCAGCCAACCCTCAAAGTTTCCCTCTGCTTCAGAAGCCCTATCCTCCAACCAACCAGACTTGTATTATTGAAAAATAAAACTTCAAAAATTGACACAAATATTTCTGTTTTATTTTTATTCTTAGAATAAAAGTTGTGAATGTGGATTATTAAAATACCTGGAGTCTGCAGCAACATGGATGGGCCAATAAATTATCGTACTAAGTCAGACAGAGAAAAACAAATATATGCAATCACTTATATGTGGTTTCTAAAAAAAAAAAAAAAAAAAAATTACACAGAGATGGACTTATTTACAAAACAAAAAAAGACTCACAGACACAGAAAACAAACTTATGGTTACCAAAAGGGGAGGGAAAGGATAAGTTGGGAGTTTGGGATTAACAGATACAGACTACCAAATATTACATAAATAAACAACAATGATCTATCTTATAGCACAGGAAACTATACTCAATATCTTGTAATAACCTATAATGAAAAGTAATCTGAGATGGAAAATATACATGCATATGAACACACACATATATGAACTGAATCACATGACTATATACCTGAAACCAACACAGCATTGTAAATAAACTATAGTTTAATAAGGTAAGCAAGCAAACACTTTATTGTCAATATCAATCATTAACCAGGAAATTATGATCTAACTCGTTCACTTTTGCACTGTGATCTCCTCCCTTTTCAGCTTCTCAAGGGCATTAGCCATATTTCTCTCTTCAGTTGGATCATTAATAGCACATATAAAATCAAGAAAGAATAGTGAGATTCTTTTTAATTTAGTGAGTGACCTTACTAGTTCTTGCATTCAGGTTATTATCTACCTTTCATTATTTTTGGCTAAGACATTTTACAACTCAAAATAGAGAAGTTGACTCACACAAAATAATATCAATGTCAACAAAGTCTGAGGCGCTCAGCTTTCCGCACAGTCCAACAGTCATCCATGCATGACCACAGGAAAAACCATAGCCTTGACTAGACAGACCCCTTACTGATGATAAATATGTGGTGAACTGTTGCTTGAACTAATGGTAACTGGTTTCTACATTAAATATTAATAATAAATTAAATAGAATCTTTGATGTGTCAACTCATCATTTGCATAAAACTTCAATAATATTCTCTTTTAAAATGTATCCTTTGAAAAATGGTAAACTTTAAAGAAACTATAGAAATAGATCCATTCACAGATACCCACTGACTATTTAAAAAAATTCAGTGGTACACGAAAAGATCTTAGAAGCTTTCAGACAAACAATAAAGATTAAGTAAATTTTTTAAAAGATGAATTCAGTCATATGATTTCAACTTTTCGACAAATATAAATACTACATTTGCAGGTAAAAACTGGATGAGAAAATACAATTTTCTTATGGAATTACATAAAGTAAAATGCAAGAGGCAACTAAGGAATAAATATCTGTATAACAGAATGTCCAAGATTTACACTTGACTAAAACTTCTATAAAGTAAAAAGAAATGACACACAACTTCCTATTCATTTATATACATATAATATTTTAATTATACATTTGCTTATTTTCTTGCTTATTTCATTGTCTGTCTCTTTCCTTAGTCTCCAGCCTCAATGAGGACAAAGGCTGTTTTGTTCACCACTAAATACATTCTCTAAGATGGCCGGGAGAAATATCGATAACCTCAGATATGCAGATGACACCAGCCTTATGGCAGAAAGTGAAGAGGAACTAAAAAGCCTCTTGATGAAAGTGAAAGAGAAGAGTGAAAAAGTTGCTAAATCTCAACATTCAGAAAATGAAGATCATGGCATCTGGTTCCATCACTTCATGAAAATAGATGGGGAAACAGTGGAAACAGTGTCAGACATTACTTTTGGGGGCTCCAAAATCACTGCAGATGGTGAATGAAGCCATGAAATTAAAAGATGCTTACTCCTTGGAAAGAAAGTTATGACCACCTTAGCATATTGAAAAGCAGAGACATTACTTTGCCAACAAAGGTCAGTCTAATCAAGGCTATGGTTTTTCCAGTAGTCATGTATGGATGTGAGAGTTGGACTGTGAAGAAAGCTGAGTGTCAAAGAACTGATGCTTTTGAACTGTGGTGTTGGAGAAGACTCTTGAGAGTCCCTTGGACTGCAAGAAGATCCAACCAGTCCATTCTAAAGGAGATCAACCCTGGGTGTTTATTGGAAGGACTGATGCTAAAGCTAAAACTCCAGTACTTTGGCCACCTGATGCGAAGAGTTGACTCATTGGAAAAGACCCTGATGCTGGTAGGGATTGGGGGCAGGAGGAGAAGGGGACGACAGAGGATGTGATGGCTGGATGGCATCACCGACTCGATGGACATGAGTTTGTGTAAACTGTGGGAGTTGGTGATGGACAGGGAGGCCTGGGGGGCTGCAATTCATGGGGTTGCAAAGAGTCGGACACGACTGAGCGACTGAACTGAATGACTGAGGGCTTCCCTTGGAGAAGGAAATAGCAACCCACTCCAGTGTTCTTGCCTGGAGAATCCCAGGGACAGGGGAACCTGGTGGGCTGCCATCTATATGTTCACACAGAGTTGGACATGACTGAAGCTATGACTTAGCAGCAGCAGCAGCAGCAACAGCAGGGCTTCCCTGGTGGCTCTATGGTAAAGAACCCACCTGCCAATGCCGGAAATGTGAGTTTGATCCTGGGATTGATCCCTGGAGAAGGAAACTGAAACCCACTCCAATATTCCTGCTGGAAAATTCCATGGACCGAGGAGTCTGGCAGGCTACATTCTGTGGATTTGCAGAAGAGTGGGATATAACTTAGCGACTAAAGGACAACAAATGCTTTCTGCATAGTAAGTTTTGTCCAAGTCAGACCTTTTAGAATTAGGAGATAGTAAATATTTTCATATGAATAAATTTATGAGACCATTTAATTTTTGTTATTGTTCTTTTTAAAATATATTTTCTGCAATATACATATGGAAAATTCAATCAGAAAAAAAGCATATCTTTTTACAAAGGAGTTTGCCTTATAAAGATAAATTGGGAAATTGTGCATCTGCAAGAGAGCCAATGGGGGCATGTGAGCTTCCCCCCATCCCTCTCAAAAAAAAAAGAAAAAGAAAAAAGCATAGGGGTAAAGCATAGGAGTCTTTTCCAGGCATCAGCTGGAAACTATAATGCCCTAACAAGCTTTTGTTTTTTTCTCCCCAGGAAAAATTAAGTCCTAAACTCTGGGTCTACTCTCTGAACTTTTAATTCTAGCTGTAGGGTTCTCAGTATTTCCAATGGCAGCTCACTTCAGTCTCCTTCAGCTAATTGATTCTGTCCTGTCCTGACAAATAAGCATTATATGCTCCATGTCCATAGTCATTATATGCTCCGTTTCCTCATAGTCTCTATTTCCCATGTCTGATCTCAGTGCTTTGGATGTTGATGTAATAGGGAAATATAATTAAGAACTTTGGCATATTTATTTATTAGTAGAATTTGAGAAATGAAGCTATGATTTACATCTTTGGCAAAATATACTGATGGGAAATTTCTATATCTTCAGAGATATTGAGACATTTTCTATATTACACATTTTGTCAGAATTCTCCTTCAATACCAATTTAACATCAATCAGAATATATCATGTATATATATATATACATATATAGGTATATATGTCACTTTTCTATAGAGACAAAGGTAAAATATCAGAGAGACATATTTCCATAGAAATGGAAAAGCTGCATGCTAAAATAAAAATCTCAAAATTAGTTCAATTTATCAAACAAGTCTGTAACAGTGGAACTCATGAGTTCTCTTTAAGATTTTATGCAATTAGAGATGAATTACTGCATGGAAATCATAACTTTTAAAATTCTGACTTTATCTTAGGTGTGAAGCCTCATCTTATAAGAAATCTGTCTGATGAGTTAAGCAGCTGGTTAGTTAAATTCAGTTCCTAATTATAATAGTGATTTTCCTTAAAATGAATATTTGAATCATTCTGATTGTATTTATGATCTAAGCCTTCTAACTAACCTTTGAAAAATTCCAGAAATTTTAAAATGCTATTTTTACTATTTGGGAAAACCTGGCTTCAACTATCATGAATTGTGATTTGCACATGAGCTCTTAAAATTATCAGTGCCATATCTCTCAGCAGGTATCAAAATATTACTAGATTTACTTGTCTTTTTGTATTTCACAAATTTAATCATATTATTAGCCCTTTGGATTCCATTATGGAAAAAAATTTAATATGAAGAAGAATGCACTGGTCCAGAAGATAAGTGGACAGTATTGCAGTGAAGGAACTGAAGATGTATTAAAAAAAA
This sequence comes from Cephalophus harveyi, assembly GCA_006410635.1. Taxonomy (NCBI): domain Eukaryota; kingdom Metazoa; phylum Chordata; class Mammalia; order Artiodactyla; family Bovidae; genus Cephalophus; species Cephalophus harveyi. Next base: position 10,097 of record SJYT01019148.1, on the reverse strand, counting down.
AAACTAAAATCAAAACACCAGTATACTTCTAAGATTATGCAGAAGCAAAAATGTATGATGAAATTTTCAAACAAGCTATTTGAATGGATAGTATTTACGTGGAAGGTTTCTTTTTCCTAAGCTCAGTTGAGATGAAGAAAAATTATCAAAGGGGAACATAAACATCTGTCTAATTTGGGACACGACTGAAGCGACTTAGCAGCAGCAGCAGCAGCAATTAATTCAAAAGAAAGAAAACAAAAGTATAAACTGGCTGAAATAAGCAGTACATTTATCTTCAGAAATGTGGAAAGTCAGCTCAACCCAGACCAAAGAGAAAGATTTGGCTTAATGATAGGATGTTTCCCCAAAGTGAGCAACCCCAGCCTTCAGGTAAGAAAGAGCAGGGAAACTCTGCTATTTCTTATCCATATTTATCCCATGTTACAATATTACATATTTTAAATAAGCTATTCAAATCATATAGTAAGAATAATACAATATACCCATTGATATGACAAATATAGTGTCAATGACAATGAATATTTACTAAATGTTTTATCTTAATATATACCAGTTTCTGTCCTAAAGCTGTTATATAAGTGAACTCATCATATCTTTACAGCAGATCTCAGAGTTAATTACAGTATTATTCATTTTATAGATGAAGAAGCTGAAGTTATATCTTTTATCTGTGATTATGCTCCAAGTGAATTTTGGAGCCAGTATCTCATTCTATGTAGGTCCAGAACTCATAACCTTAATTACTAGAATCTACTACCACTCGAATAGTGTGAGGACCTCCTAAATTTATAACACTATGGGGGTTCCAAGAGGAAGGAGGGGAAACTAACATGTTTTTGAGCATCAAGTTCTGTGTATGTAAGCTTATTTACATTCCACAGTCATCCTGTAAATTAGGCACCGCATGCTTATTTTAAGGAGGAAGGAAAAAGTATTCAAGGAGGCGAAGACTCTGAGTATCAGAGCTGTGTCTGAACACTACTCTGTCTCTGAAGTTTCTAATATTAATATTAATTTTCCTATGTTGTTCACAGAAGGATAGTACAAGATACAATTCCTGAGATGGTGTACTTACATTTTCTCTGGGGCCTTGATCTTATAGTTAGTAATCATGTGTGTGTTATTTGCTCATTTGTATCTCACTTTTTGTGACCCCATGGACTGTAGCCTACCAGGCTCCTCTGTCCATGGAATTCGCTAAGCAAAAATATTTATTGAAGTGTGTAGCCATTCCCTTCTCCAGGAGATCTTACCAACCCAGGGATTGAACCCTGGTCTCCTTCATGGCAAGGAGATTTTTACTATCGGGGCTACCAGGGAAGCCCTTAGCAATTATTGAGGATGGCTAATAATTATTAAATATATAGTACTTTCCAGATATTGCTTTAAGAAATTTCATATTTAGAAACTAATTATTCAAAAAATCACCATATAAAGAAATATTATCTTTACCTTGATTTTACAGGGAAGTAAACTGAGGTACAGGAATTGTAATGAAATTGCCACTGGATTTGTTACTTTTTATAGTCTCAATGTATCAAGCAGAGAAGGGAAGGCAGGAGAGAGGTAAACAGATGTGAAGACATTATTGGAATCTGGGGTGGTCTTCAGAGATCTAATCACTTTTATTTTATGAATGGGACCCTGGGTTCCTAGGGAATAAACAATTAAGCAATAGTATGGGAGGGAAAAACTAGGTATTTTGCCTACTTACATAGTGTATTTACCAAATGATTACCTGAATACAGGTATAACTGCTTTTATTTTAGAGAGCTGAAGAGATTCTTTTATATAGTCATGCAGGTTGTGTGGGTGAATTCTCTAAGAAATTAAGGGAAGAATTGCTACATCTTGTTTATTGTATTGTGTTTGGGGGAACTGTTTTGGAATTAGAGGAGCCCATTTCTCAGTATATTATTTCCAAACTAGGCAAAAATAATTACACTCTGATAAGATGTTACTCAAATAACTTCTGAATGTTAATTTATTATGAAAGGGGAGATAATCTTGCAAGAGAAATATAGACAAACAGGAAAAGCAGAGTTGTAGATATATTCACCTAGAGATGCTACAAATAAAGTTTAAGAAATATGAAAGTGTCATGGTGTATTTCACATGAAGGAATTATTTCCTCTTAAAAGTCAAAAGGGCTTCCCTGGTGGCTCAGAGGTTGAAGTGTCTGCCTGCAATGTGGGAGAGCTGAGTTTGATCCCTGGGTTGAGAAGATCCCCTGGAGAAGGAAATTGCAACCCACTCCAGTATTCTTGCCTGGAGAATCCCATGGACGGAGGAGCTTGGAGGGCTACAGTCCATGGGGTCGCAAAGAGTCAGACCCGACTAAGCGACTTAACTAACTTTAACTTAAAAGTCAAAAAACATTATGAGTCCACTCATTCACTTTCACTTTTCACTTTCATGTATTGGAGAAGGGAATGGCAACCCACTCCAGTGTTCTTGCCTGGAGAATCCCAGAGATGGGGGAGCCTGGTGGGCTGCCGTCTATGGGGTCACA
>SJYT01019144.1:0-13210 GCA_006410635.1 Cephalophus harveyi | reverse complement strand
ATAAAACCGTTCAACTTCAGCTTCTTCAGCATTACTGGTTGGGGCAGAGGCTTGGATTACCGTGATATTGAGTGGTTTGAACAGAGATCTTTCTTTTTGAGATTGCATAGAGAGATTATCTAATTGCCCCCAAGGCACCAGCTGGGAAGTGACACAGCTGAGTTTTGGAACAAGACAACCAGAGTCAGGAACCTGTGCTCCTACCAGTGTCAAAACTGCTGGAGTCGCTCCTGTCACTTCCTAGCTGTTTTTTTAATTAACTTTTTATTTTGTATTGAAATATAGGCAATTAACAATGTGGTCTTTTCATTTTTATTATAATTTTCATAATTTATTGACTTTCTAGGTTTTCTTCTCTTGACTTGTCACTTTTGTATATTATGTTTCTTTTTGTTTCTATGTTTTATTTTCAACTGGAGAATAATTGCTTTACAATGTTGTGTTGGTTTCTGCCATACAACAACGTTAATCAGCCATAAGGATACGTATGTCCTCTCTCTCTTGAACCTCCCTCCCACCTCCCCCCAGCTGGTTTGATGTGTATTTTTGTGTCCCTTTTTCTATGCCAAAAGTATAATTTTGCCTCCTTTACAAAATACACCCTGTATACTTCATAAGGTAAAATATATTTTCTGAAAATCGGATCACTCTAAAGATTGTTCAGCTGTGCCTTTTTCATTTCTCAAGATGGTACAGCCTTCAGTTGCCGTCAGTGTGTGTGAAACTCTGTATCATGTTTGTAAAGACTGCCACGTATTCCGTTGTGAGGTCACCTGGGATTCTGGGGCTCAGAGAATGCGTGCACTTGGGGAATCGCCATGTGGCCTCCCACAGTGCCCTCCTAGCCTCTGCACTCGCCACTGTGAATGAGAGAGGTAAAATGGGAGGGAGGTTCAAGAGGGAGGGGACATACTATCCTTATGGCTGATTCACGTTGTTGTATGGCAGAAACCAACACAACGTTGTAAAGCAATTATTCTCCAATTGAAAATAAAACATAGACATAAAAACTGGTTCCCATCTCAGTCTTTCTTGGTAGTAGTGATCTAGTCAATAAGTCGTGTCCAACTCTTTGTTACCCCTTGAACTGTAGCCCGCCAGGCTCCTCGTCCATGGGATTCTCCAGGCAAGAATACTGGAGTGGGTTGCCATTTCCTCCTCCAGGGGATCTTCCCGATCCTGCTTGACAGGCAGATTCTTTACCACGAANGTCAATAAGTCGTGTCCAACTCTTTGTTACCCCTTGAACTGTAGCCCGCCAGGCTCCTCGTCCATGGGATTCTCCAGGCAAGAATACTGGAGTGGGTTGCCATTTCCTCCTCCAGGGGATCTTCCCGATCCTGCTTGACAGGCAGATTCTTTACCACGAAGCCATATGGAAAGCCCGTACAATCTTTTCTAATCAGTAACTTATTCAAGAGCTGGTAAACGAGGAGGAGTGCCTTCCAGAAGGCTCTGCCCTGGGAGAATTGCTTCCATAGCTGTCCCCTGATGGCAGAGCTCTTGCACTCCTGACCTGGGCTGCCAAACAGCAGCTTTGTAAACTGGACCCCAGTCTGCAGCTTCCTGGCAAAGTGGGGAAGTGGAAACCATCTTACCCAGTGGTTGCCAAGTCCCAACACCAGACAGAGGCAGGCACCACAAGGCACCCAGGTGACCGTGACGGTAACTGGCCCTTTCTCTCCGCAGGAGTGCTATCTGGAAAGTGACCAGACCAGCCTGTACCATGCAGCCAAGGGGCTGATGACCCTGCAAGCTCTGTACGGGACTATCCCCCAGATCTTTGGGAAAGGAGAGTGCGCCCGGGTGAGAAACGGGAGATGCTTCTGGTGGTGGAGCAGGGGCACCCTGGTCCCTGGGAGGGGGAGGAGTGGGAATCTGTTTTGACTTGAAAATTCACATACTTGCTAAAATTTCTTTATAGCTCCCAAATTGGCACAATGTTTTGCAGATACGCTCAGGGAGGCAGTAATTTGTATCATGCAATAATTGAAGTTGTGCATGTTCTCAGCTGAGATCACAGCAAGCAACCCTCTGCCTTCAATTCATACCATAAACAAGTGTGATTTTTGCCACTATAGTGCAGTACTCATTGCCACTTTTTTGTGTGTGTGTGCATTTTTGTGCTTCTTTTTTTTTTTTCCGGTTGGTGATTTCACTATTAAAATGGCCCCCAGGGGTGGTGCAGAAGTGCTATCCAGTTTTCAGGATGTAGGAAGGCTATGATGGGCCTTTAGGGAGAAAACTCATATTAGATGAGCTTCATTTAGGTGTAAATGATAGTGTTGGAGAATCAACAGCATATATTTAATGCCTTTAAATAGAACACACATAAAACAAGGTTATATATTGATCAGATGATGAAACTGTTGTAACCAGAGACTCAAGGAGCCCTCACCCTCACGGCCCTGCAGAGCAGTGGTTTAGTATTCACTGACTCAGCATTCACGGTGACTGTATAGAATAGAACTTCCGTGAATAATAGAAATAGACTCTGATTTTATGCTTCGTTGAGAAATAACTGGTAAAAGTGTAAGTGTTGGAATGGGCATCCAACATGGTGTGGTTTTGTGTCACTGTTTGTTTATTTCTTGTCCATCTCACTCTTCCACCATTTTTCTCCATTTTTTACTTTTTTGATACTTTCCATTTGTAGCTGATTTTTTTTTTTTTTTTTGGCTGTGCCATGTGGCACATGGGATATTAATTCCCTGACCAGGGATCAAACCTGGGCCCCTTGCATTGGAAGCGCAGAGTCTTAACTACTGGATCACTAGGGAAGTTCTAGCTAATTTTTTTTTTTTAGTCCTAGCCAGATTTTTGAATCTGCTTATGCCCAGGAGAGTCCCACCTGATCCCATGTTTTGTTTCCAGCAAGTGGCCAATATGATGATCAGGATGAAGAGAGAGTTTACAGGAAGCCAGAATTCAATATTCCCCGTGTTTGATAATCTCTTGTTGCTTGATCGGAACGTGGATTTGTTATCACCTCTCGCCACTCAGCTTACGTACGAAGGACTCATTGATGAAATTTATGGCATTCAGAACAGTGAGTAAAGTAACCCTGCCTTTTACCAATAGGTAATCTGATAGGAATATCCAAAAGACCAGTTAATTTTTTTTTCAAAGAAAAACCCGTATTCTAAGCAGTATTTATTATAGTGGACAGAGAAGAAAAAATATGCCAAAATAGTAACTCAAAAGACCATTTTTTTTTTCAGAAGACACTTCCTTTCTAAATAACTCAGGACTTTTGAAAAATTAAAATGCTGACTTTAGACCTGCAGAAAAAATATGCCAAATATGTCCTAGGATTCAGTGACATCTGAGCAAACTGTCCTTGTTGGTCACACGTAGGCTGGCGAGTGTTTACTGCATGGGACTGTGTGTGCCCCCTGTGAGCAGAGGCCCAGGGCCAAATGCAGGTGGCCCTGCAGTTGGAGAACATAGATTCCAAGGTGGGCGGTCATTCAGGAAAGCTTGTGGATGAGGTAGCTTTTGTACTGGGTTTGGAAAGATGGGTAGAATTTAGGGGGGCATTGCTGGTCAGGGGCAGGCAGCATAATACCTGTGGGGAACCGTGGGACAAAAAACTTGCTGAGGCAGAGGGCACAGCGGGGTACATTCTGGGAGAAAGGGGATCACAGGAGGTTGGAGACACTTGATGATAGACTTGAAGGCCTGCGAGAGTTAGGCTTAACAGACAGTTGGGGTCAGAGATCACAAGTATGTTTTATTTGGTTTGGACTGCATGATTTGGGTCTGTTTCTGTCACTGTTTAAAATTGGAGAAGACTCTAATAATGATCTTGATGTAGTCCGTGTCTTTAAAAACCTGTGAGGCTCTGGCAACCCCATGACCACATTCCTCTGTGGCAGCTGGTGCCCAGTGCAGATCCCTACTTTAGACAGGCCCTTCTCTCCAGACTACCGCAGACTCCGCCACTCCTGTCCCATCCAGGCCTCCTTCCCTCCTTTACACTAGCCCCAGTCTCTTTTGGCATCCTGAATTATATCACAGGGCGCCAAGGAAGAGCCCTGGAGGAAAAGCATGGAGGCAGAAAGCCAGCTGGTGGTGGCCGGGGCTCAGGAAAAGCGTGAGAGTCAACTCCTGTTGGGTATGGGATTTCCTTTGGGTTTTTTGTTTTTTAATTTTTTGGTTGCACCACAAGGCATGCGGTATCTTAGTTCAGCAAGTAGGAATTGAGCCTGCAGCCCCTGAAGTGGAAGCATGGAGTCTTAACCATTGGACTGCCTGGAAAGTCCCAGGGTTTTCTTTTGGGATAAAAAAAGTTCTGGAACTAGAGACCAGCTGTGGTTGTAGAAAGTTGTGTTTGTAATAAATGCTTTTGTAAAATGGTTAAAATGGTAAGTTTTATGTTAGGTGTATTCTACCATAAGAATGCATGGATAGCAGATGGACAGATGGGTGGCCAAGGGAGTAGATGAAGACACAGCCGTGAAGAGGGGTTTCCACAAAGCAGAGGCTTTAATAAGGCTGTAAAAAGTCTTATTGTTAAATTATTTGTTCCAAAATTTGGCTTTTTTTTTTTTTTTTTGGTTGTGTTGAGTCTTTTTTGTGGTGCAGGGGCTCAGTAGTTGCAGTACATGGGGTTAGTTGCCCTGCAGCCTGTGGGATCCCAGTTCCCCGACCAGGGCTCAAACCCAAGATCCCTGCATTGGAAGGCAGATTCCTAACCACTGGACCACCCAGGGAAGTCACCAAAAGATGGCATCTTGAATACTTCTAAAAACTCCGTCTCATGGACAGAGGAGTTCTATGCTAGATAGTAGGTGGGAATCAAAGAAATGAGGGAGCCCCTCCTCTCATGGTTGCAGAGAGCGAAACGCCTAAGATACTTTTGGAAGGAGCCAGGGTTTAGGGCAGGGAGGTGGCCTGGGGAGTGAGGGGAGGCTGTGTAAGATAGGTGAGAGGCAGGAAGGGATTCTCCAGGAAGAGAAGGACTATGTGTAAATTCAGTTTCTTGGCAGCAAGGTTTTTTTTTTTTTTTTTCTAATATAAGTCAAACATTGATTAAGGGAAAATTGAAAAAATAAAGAAGGAAAACATACATCTCCCATGATCCCTGAGATCCTGCCCCCAAACTTTGGGACAACCAATGTTAATATTTTGGTGTATTTCCTCATAGTCATTTTTTCTATGCAGAGTTTGTTTTTAGTTAACAAAAAGTAGAATCAGCTTGTACAAATTATTCTGAAATTTTTTTGGCAGGGAGGGGGTTGTGGGAGCCCACGCAGCTTGTGGGATATCTTAGTTCCTTGACCAGATTTTGATTGAACCTGGATTGAACCCAGGTCTTCACAGAGAAAGCACTGATTTAACCACTGGACTAGGTACAGGGATTCCCTGAACCTCGTTTTTGATTTGGTATAAGATGAGCATTTTCTCAGCATATGTATAATTTTAATAGCTTAATTAAAATCCATAATGTATATTATACCATGGTTTGTACAGCCCTTCCCCTAATGTTGGGCAGTTTATGTTGTTTCGGGTTTTTTTTTTTTTAATGGTTATAAAGGCATCTGTATACATAATTTTTTTTCATATACTATATTTCTTCCTCTGCATTCTCTGATGCAGGATTTAGGGGTCAGAAGTATTAATATTATAAGGTCCTTGATTTATACTGCCAAGCTTCTTAGAGTTAAACCAGTTTATGTGCTAAGGCAACTCGTAAGAACATGTGGGGTTTTTCCGGAAATGGCGACGAAGTTGGTTTGGAGGGAACACAGGTGGGAGAAGTGGGTTAAGTCTACTTAGTGGAGGAACTGGATGCTGTGCCGAGTAATTTAGGAGCTTCTCCTGAATCGGAGTGGACAGCTTCTGTAAAAGTCAGATAGCAGATATTTTAGGTTATACAGTGTCTCTGTGGAGTCTCCGTTCTTCATTGTAATGTGAAAGCAGTCGCAGATGAGAGAAAACAAATGGGCATGGCTTTGTGCCATTATAACTTTGTAAAAACAGGAAGTGAGCTGAAATTGACTTTCAGGTGATAGCTTTCAAACTATTTTGGACAACAACAAAATTCATATTATATCATGACCTACTACATACACACATATGTGTGCATGAAACTGAAGCAAAATTTTATAAAAAAAAAAAAAAAACCATTCCCCTACTTCGTGTGATGCACTATGGTATTTAATGTTTTATATGTTTGTTTATAATGCTGATTGCAACCCACCAACTTGATTTCGTGATCCACTAACGGGACATGACCTACAGTTTGAAAAACATCATAAGATAATGGGAGAGATCCTTGTAAAATTTTTTTAAGTGAAAACGTAATCCATCCCTGAATAAATTTAGGAACTAGCTAAATGTTGCCGCAGTGATTTAGATATGTGACTCCAAAGAAAAGTGGAACCATGGTATTAATAGTGAAGAGTGACTGCATTCTGTACTGTGATTGTGGAAAAATCAGAGCCTCAGTGCCATGCACCACTTTTTGTAAAGCTGGCTTCCACCCTCTTCTGAGTTGGAAAATTCTGTTTAGTACCTGAGCTAAACTGGTTCTTCCATTAAACACACGCAGGGTCTTGTTCCCTTGTGCTGTTGTTCAGGTTATGTGAAATTACCTCCGGAGAAATTCGCACCTAAAAAGCAGGGCGATGGTGGTAAGGACCTTCCCACGGAAGCAAAGAAGCTTCAGCTGAATTCTGCAGAGGAGTTGTACGCTGAGATCAGAGATAAAAACTTCAATGCTGTGGGCTCCGTGCTTAGCAAGAAAGCAAAGGTGATCTCTGCAGCATTCGAGGTGAGATGGTTTGGTTGTTACCCAGCTTCTGTACGTCACAGATTAGACTGCCCACCCCTCCTTGCGAGCAAGGACTGCCAAAGTGCGGCCACTGAGCAGGGCTGCAGCTCTCCTGAGAAACCATGGGCTCAGCCACTGGAGGACCCAAGGTTTTCTTTCTTTCTTTTTTTTTTTTTTTTAATATATGCACCTTTATTCATTCATTCATTCTGCACCTCGTAGCATGCAGGATCTTAGTTCCCCAACCAGAGCTGGAACCCCTGCCCCCTGCATTGGAAGCAAGGAGTTCTAACCTCTGGACCACCAGGGAAATACCCCCCAAGGTTTTCTCTTTAAACTTCTTCCCAGACCCATGAGAAAAGGTGTTTTTCTCTTTTAGGGAGAGAAAGGGGTAGTATTTTGAGTTTACAAGCGTTCACCATAAATAATTGTTTTACCTTCTTTTTAATTATTTCCCATCTCTCTTAAGAGGAAGCCAGCTGTACTCTAAATAAAAGATCCTCCATCATAGAACTTGCAATTTGGGCCAAAAGCTCCCAGTTTAGCCAACATGCCAGTGGCAAGGGAACTCTGCAGATGCAGGAGGTGATAATAAGAGTGAAGTCCCAGGAGCCCAGAGCTTTTAAATGGATGGCTTCATTATCGCCTTCTTGCTTCCTCTTGCCCAGCCCCTGGTTTATTCTTGGTTAAGCTCATTTTTGAAACGGAAATTCAGTAAGATGCTGAACTCTGCATGTTTAGTCTTTGGAAACATATATTAGGAGAACTTTGAAGACTGATTTTTTTCACTGAGTGTGTATTTCCAGGTTTCATCTTTATTTTTTTTAGTTATTTTTGTTTTTTTTAATGTGGACCATTTAAAAAATCTTTATTGAACTTGCTACAGTTTTTGCTTCTGTTGTTTATGTTCTGGTTTTTTGGCCATGAGGCATGCGTGATTCAACCAGGGATCACCCACACCCGCTGCATGGGAAGGTGAAGTCTTCAAACACTGGACACACCTGGGAGGTCCCTAGGTTCATCTTTCTTAGGATTCAGTTCAGTTCAGTCGCTCAGTCATGTCCAACTCTTTGCGACCCCATAAATTGCAGCACACCAGGCCTCCCTGTCCATCACCAACTCCCGGAGTTCACACAAACTCATGTCCATCGAGTTGGTGATGCCATCCAGCCATCTCATCCTCTGTCGTCCCCTTTTCCTCCTGTCCCCAATCCCTCCCAGCATCAGAGTCTTTTCCAATGAGTCAACTCTTCACATGAGGTGGCCAAAGTACTGGAGTTTCAGCTTTAGCATCATTCCTTCCAAAGAACAAACAGGGCTGATATCCTTTAGAATGGACTGGTTGGATCTCTTTGCAGTCCAAGGGACTCTCAAGAGTCTTCTCCAACACCACAGTTCAAAAGCATCAATTCTTCGGCACTCAGCTTTCTTCACCTAGATAGCATATTGAAAAGCAGAGACGTTACTTTGCCAACAAAGGTCTGTCTAGTCAAGGCTATGGTTTTTCTTAGGATTAGTATTCGTTAATTGATTTTCTTCAATTTTCTGAGTTACTTACTTTACAATTACTAAACTTTGCAAACAAAAATTTCTCATCACTAAGTAAGGTCCTTTTTATCCATGGACAATATTCAAGATTGAGGTTCAGCAGTAAGAATGGATTTTTTTTCTGTTACAGAGGAAACTTTTTGCTATTTATGTTCCCCTCTTAACATAATGTCTTGATTTTAATTTTTTACTCAGAAATGTTTGTGGATAATCTAATATTGTCCCCACAAATACTAATCACAGTATTATCTGGTGCCTGGGAAGGGAAAAAACCTTAGGCATTTGCTCCCTAAAAAAGTACTAATGTAGTGAACAGGAACACTGAGCCTATCTCTTCTGTTTTTTATGTCATGTTGAAGATGGGTCTGGCCTGATTTATTTGTATTCCATTCTTTCTTTTGCATTAGTAAAAATTGAATGTCCTCTAAGCAATACAAAGAAGAGAGCGCTTAAAATATCTTCCCCACTTCCCGCTTCTGCTCTTTTATGCGTTTCAGGAAAGGCACAACGCCAAGACGGTTGGGGAGATCAAGCAGTTCGTTTCACAGCTGCCCCACATGCAGGCAGCGCGAGGCTCCCTTGCAAATCACACCTCGATTGCAGAGCTGATCAAAGATATAACTAGTGAGTATCCTTGGGAAGTGATGGAGCTCACCTGGGGCTGACTGGCATGCACCGTGACTGACACCGTGGCCATTGGCACTGCCATGCTCCCTTGGGAGGGTTAGCTCTTTTTTAATACCATGTGTTATCCTCAGTGTTAATTAAATGTTCCCATGTTTATAGTCAAAAATGCTCCCTTTGTGATTAACTCAGTTTTCTTTCATTAATAAGATAATATAATCATGTGAAACAATATGTGGAATGTCAAAAAGAAAAAAATTCTTCCCTTAGCGTGAGGCAGTTAATTTTTTCAGTCTGGTTTTTGTCTTGTCATTAAGGATTACTTAGAGCAGAATCCGGAGAAGGCAATGGCACCCCACTCCAGTACTCTTGCCTGGAAAATCCCATGGGAGGAGGAGCCTGGCAGGCTGCAGTCCATGGGGTAGTGAAATCAGACACGACTGAGTGACTTCACCTTCACTTTTCACTTTCATGCATTGGAGAAGGAGATGGCAACCCACTCCAGTGTTCTTGCCTGGAGAATCCCAGGGACGGGGGAGCCTGATGGGCTGCCGTCTATGGGGTTGCACAGAGTCGGACACGACTGAAGTGACTTAGCAGCAGAGCAGAATCCAGTTTCTGTTTTAGTTTCTGTTTTTCTCTTGAAGTCTCCCTAGGTAGAGAGCGTATGTTAAGTATTTTGAAAGAGCTTGGAAAATGTCTATTACACCAAAGATGAATTTACTTGTTAAAACACAGGCTATAAAAGCTGAGTTAGAGATTGTTCAATGCCCTGTTTTATAAAGTATACTTTGAATCTTACATAAAAGTGTTAGAAAATTAGTCCTTTGTTTTCATATTGATGGACGTGGAAATCAGGTGAAACTGGGTTAGATCTCATGATGCAAGTAAGAGGCTCTTGGCAAATTAGCTTTCACTGATACTGAAGAAAATTTCCTAAGATCTTATTAGAGTCCTAAGGATCTTGAGATTTCATGAGAGTCCTAAGAATAGCGAAAGGGTACAGTGGTTGACTATTCCTGGATGTAACTTAGGAGGTCAGAGTTGTAGTTTTCCATGTTTCTTAGATTCTTTTCAGGTGGCAGTTTGAATTTTTTGTTTGCTTTCTTTTTTGCATGTCATGTTTCCTAATCATGCTCTGTGTATAAAAGCATTAACATGTATTGAATTTCTTACTTACAAATTTGCTATTTCCATTTTAGCTTCTGAAGACTTCTTTGATAAATTGACAGTGGAGCAGGAGTTTATGTCTGGAATAGACACTGATAAAGTATGTGAAAATGAAACTGTTCTAACAAATAATTGATACCTTATCAAAGCTAAGATTACAGCTATAAAAGCAATTGCTTTGATTCCCATGCCTTGTCTAAATATTTGGAAGAGCAGGTGCAAAATGTGAAAATAGAGCTCTTAAGTATTTAAGATTATTGTATTGAAGGCACTTTCTTCCGTGCACAGAGAGGTGAGGCCCCACCCCTAAAATCAAAGATCTCTAAATGAATAGATTTACTTCCTAAGTGAATTGGTCTTTTTCTTTTAATTAATTATTTGGCTGCACCGGGTCTTAGTTGCGGGATGTGTGATCTTTTCGCTGTGGCATGTGGGATCCAGTTCCCTGACTAAGGATCGCTCCTAGGCCCCCTGCATTGGGATCGCTGAGTCTTAGCCCCTGGACCACCAGGGAGGTCCCAGCAAATTGGTCTGATAGTTCCTTTACATATCCACCTCTATTACTAAATTTGAAATGATTCAATTTGTGAAAATTCCCATCTTCTAGAAAGATTCTTGTTACTTTATGCTGATAAATTGCTGCTGGGGTAGCCAGGATCACACACCCAGGACATGCAACAGCCTCTGGAGGTTGTCCATCCGTGGAGACTGATGAGTCCAGACAGGCTGCTGGGTCCCTCGAGTCTGCCCTCGCCAGCCTGTGCTCCCTGATCGCTGGCGTGTCTGCGTGGTGGCGGGGGTGTGTGTAGCAGGGGCCGAAGGAGCTACTCTGGAGGGAGCTGAGGGAAAGTGCAAAAAGAATGAGCCCTTCTCCCACTCATCTCCTTTATTTGACTTTGAAAAATAATACTAAATATCCAGTTCTGTCAGTCCCCAGACCAGATTCTGGTACCTGTTTACACTTTTGTTTTCAGGTCAACAGCTACATTGAGGATTGTATTGCCCAAAAACATCCCTTGATCAAGGTATTAAGGCTAGTTTGCCTCCAGTCTGTGTGCAATAGTGGACTCAAACAGAAAGTTCTGGATTATTACAAAAGAGAAATTCTACAGGTCAGTATATTTTTAAATGACTGATTTGCCAGGGGTGAAAGCGTCTTTCTAAAAAAATACTTCCCAAAGCTGCTATTTGGGTGTAGTGTTTCCATTATCTTTTAAATTTTTTAATACCTGGAGGGATTGTCCTTGGTATTTGTCTGCTGTGTTTGCATAATAATAGCAATAATTAATGTTTATTGAGCTTTTACTACATGCCAGACTTAGTTAGAAGAATGTTATGTGTATTCGTTTAATCCTTACAAAGGTGATGAGCGAGATAGTCTTATCCCCATTTTATGGATGAGAAAACTAAGGCAACAGAGTAGTGCTGTAACTTGCCCGAGGTCACCAGCTAGTGTGTGCCAGTTATTTTTCATTCCCTAAGTTGTGTCTCTTTGAGATGCCATGGACTGCAGCACTCCAGGCTCCTCTGTCCTCCACTATCTCCTGGAGTTTGCTTAAATTCATGTCCGTTGAGTTGGTGATGCCATCTTAACTATCTCATCCTCTATCATCTCCTTCTCCTTTTGCCTTCAATCTTTCCCAGCATGAGGATCTTTTCCAATGAGTTGGCTCTTTGCATCAGGTGACCAAAGTATTGAACCTTCAGCTTCAGCATCAGTCCTTCCAATGAATATTCAGGTTGGTTTTGTTTAAAATTGAGTGGCTTGATCTCCTTGCAGTCCAAGGGACTCTCAAGAGTCTTCCCAGCACCACAGTTCAAAAGCATCAATTCTTTGGTGCTCTGCCTTTATGATCCAACTCTCACATCCGTACATGATACTGGAAAAACCATAGCTTTGACCATGTGGACCTTTGTTGGCAAAGTGATGTCTCTGAATACGCTGTCTAGGTTTGTCGTAGCTTTTCTTCCAAGGAACAAGCATCTTTTGATTTCACAGCTGTAGTCACTGTCCACAGAGATTCTGGAGCCCGAGAAAGTAAAGTCTGTCACTGCTTCCACTTTCTCCTATTTGCCATGAAGTAATGGGACCAGATGCCATGAACTTAGTTTTCTTAATACTTAGTTTTAAGCCAGTTCTTCCACTCTCCTCTTTCACCCTCATCAAGAGTCTTCAGTTCCTCTTCACTTTCTGCTGTAAGAGTGGTATCATCTGCATATCTGCGGTTGTGTTCTTGCCCAGAGTATCCCATGAATAGTTATGTACCGGAGCCAGGACTCAACCCAGACAGCTGGGGAATAGTGCTCTTGCTCTTTAACCAGACAATTCCACAGAGGAAGGGAACTTTCTGATGACGATTCTTTAGCCGACTTACTTAAATCAGGCCTGTTGCATTATAGTAAGGAAAAGCCCACCATTGTTTTTAAAATTCTCCTCTCTGTTTAAAAATGTTTCAGGCTGTATGTATTTGCTGTTACTATTTACAGTTAAGTACGTTATTGTCAAAACTAAATACTCACTTAGTTTGGGTTTTTTGTTTGCTTTGCCTTTAAAAAATTACATGTGCATTCTCATCATATAACATTCAAATGAAGCAGAAGTATATGGTGTAAGGGCTTCCCAGGTAGCTCAGAAAGTAAAGAATCTGCCTCCAATGCAGGAGACCCAAGTTCAATCCCTGGGTCTGGAAAATCCCCTGGAGAAGGGAATGGCAACCCATTCCAGTATTATTATTGCCTGGAGAATTTCATGGACAGAGAAGTCTGGCAGGCTACAGTCCATGGAGTTGCAAAGAGTCAGACACAACTGAGCATCTAACACACACACACACACACACACACACATATGGTACAAACTGTGACCCCCCTCCCTCGCCTCCCCCTCCCCCCATTCTCCTCCCTGGAGAGGACTTACGTGAGCAGTTTGGTTTGTGTGCTTCCAGATCCCCTTCTTTGCGTGTGTGTACAAAGAAGTTTACATACACAGACCATGGGGCGAGACCAGCTGGATCTGAGTTCCAGCTCTGTTACTCATTAGCTGTGCGACCTTGGGCAAGTTATTTAAAGTTCTCTGTAAAATGGAGATAATAG
>SJYT01019143.1:7834-19859 GCA_006410635.1 Cephalophus harveyi | reverse complement strand
ATGAGTTTAGGTAGACTCTGGGAGTTGGTGATGGACAGGGAGGCCTGGCGTGCTGCAGTTCATGGGGTCGCAAAGAGTCGGACGTGACTGAGCAACTTAACTGATTTGTTCTGCAGTAGTGAAGAAATTTAAGTGCCATGAAAGGAAGTCACACTAGATGTGTATAAGAGACAGGATTAATTCAGTAATTGAGTAGACTTAACTGATCATCTTTCATCTTATTTTTCTAGCATTATAAAGATAAATTCTGTAGAGAATGATATGTCCTTTGATGTCATTGCTATTGTTGATCCATTGACAAGAGAAGCACAGAAGATGGCACAGTTATTAATTGTAAGATAATTTTACATTTTATTAAACAGTATACATATGTTTATTATATGATATATACTACTTTTATTTTGAAATTCATAATCTTTTCAGGTTTGTTTTCAAGTATAATCAAATGTTTGGTCTTGATTCTTTATTTCATACAACATTCTAAATAGATTGTCATATATCAATGTAGAAAATGAAATGAGAGAGCTGTGCCTGGGGTATTATGGCAGGACCAGATTAGGTGTTAATAAGGACATAATTGTTGTACCCATCACCCCAAAACCCTCATCTCCAATGTGACTGTATTTGGCAATAGGGACTTGGGTAAGTAAGTAAGGTTAAACGAAGTGTTACAGGTTGGAATGTAATCCAGTAGGATGAATAGCTTTATAAGAAGAGGAGAAGAGATCATTCTCTCCTCACATACAGAGAAGAGGTCATGTGAGTACACTGCAACATGGCAGCCACCTAAAAGCCAGGAAGAGAGCCCTCTCCAGGAAATGAGTCGCCAACACCTTGACGTGAAATAAATTTCTGTAGTTCAAGCCACCCGGTCTGTGGTGACTTATTATGCAGCCTGAGCTAACTGATACAAGTGTCTTCCCATGGTCATATTCCTTTCCCCTGGTGTAGAGAATGGCTTCTGGAGAAGCAGATGTCTAAGCTTAATGAGTATGATAAGTTTAGAGTATACTAAGTAACATTAACCATACAGGGGAAGCTAGTGGAAGAAAAAGCGAAAAAGTTGTGTTCAAGAGGTTTGGCCACTGTAACAAAAACAAAGTTCCAAAGAGTTCTAAAGAATAGCAAGGAGAGATAAGAAAGCCTTCCTCAGTGATCAATGCAATAGATCAATGCAACAATAGAATGGGAAAGACTAGAGATCTCTTCAAGAAAATTGGAGATACCAAGGGAACTTTTCATGAAAAGATGGGCTCAATAAAGGACAGAATGGTAGGGACCTAACAGAAGCAGAACATATTAAGAAGAGCTGGCAAGAATACACAGAAGAACTGTACAAAAAAATATCTTGACGACCCAGATAATCACGATGGTGTGATCACTCACCTAGAGCCAGACATCCTGGAATGGGAAGTCAAGTGAGCCTTAGAAAACATCACTACGAACAAAGCTAGTGGAGGTGATGGAATTCCAGTTGAGCTATTTCAAATCCTGAAAAATGATGCTGTGAAAGTGCTGCAGCACGTTTGGAAAACTCAGCAGTGGCCACAGGACTGGAAAAGGTCAGTTTTCATTCCAGTCCAAAGAATGCTCAAACTACCACACAGTTGCCATCATCTCACACACTAGTAAAGTGATGCTCAAAATTCTGCAAGCCAGGCTTCAGCAGTACGTGAACCGTGAAATTCCAGATGTTCAAGCTGGTTTTAGAAAAGGCAGAGGAGCCAGAGATCAAATTGCCAACATCTATCTGCTGGATCATTGAAAGGGCAGAAGAGTTCAAGAGAAACATCTCTTTCTGCTTTATTGACTATGCCAAAGCCTTTGACTGTGTGGATCACAATAAACTGTGGAAAATTCTTCAAGAGATAGGAGTACCAGACCACCTGACCTGCCTCTTGAGAAACCTATATGCAGGTCAGGAAGCAACAGTTAGAACTGGACATGGAACAACAGACTGGTTCCAGATAGGAAAAGGAATACGTCGAGGCATATATTGTCACCCTGCTTATTTAACTTGTATGCAGAGTACATCGTGAGAAATGCTGGGCTGGATGAAGCATAAGCTGGAATCAAGCTGCTGGGAGAAATATCAATAACCTCAGATACGCAGATGACACCACTCTTATGGCAGAAAGCAAAGAAGAACTAAAGAGCCTCTTGATGAACATGAAAGAGGAGAGTGAAAAAGTTGGCTTAAAGCTCAACATTCAGAAAACTAAGATCATGGCATCTGGTCCCATCACTTCAGGACAAATAGATGGAGAAACAGTGGAAACACTGGCTGACTTTATTTTCTGAGCTCCAAAATCACTGCAGATGGTGACTGCACCATGAAATTAAAAGACGCCTATTCCTTGGAAGGAAAGTTATGACCAACCTAGACAGCATATTCAAAAGCAGAGACATTACTTTGTCAACAAAGATCCATCTAGTCAAGGCTATGGTTTTTCCAGTAGTCATGTCTGGATGTGAGAGTTGGACTGTGAGGAAAGCTGAGCGCCAAAGAATTGATGCTTTTGAACTGTGGTGTTGGAGAAGACTCTTGAGAGTCCCTTGGACTACAAGGAGATCCAACCAGTCCATCCTAAAGATCAGTCCTGGGTGTTCATTGGAAGGACTGATGCTGAAGCTGAAACTCCAGGACTTTGGCGCCCTGATGCGAAGAGCTGACTCATTGGAAAGACCCTGATGCTGGGAAAGATTGAGGGCAGGAGGAGAAGGGGACCACAGAGGATGAGATGGTTGGATGACATCACCAACTCAATGGACCTGTGTTTGGGTGGACTCCGGGAGCTGGTGATGGAAAGAGAGGCCTGGCGTGCTGCAGTTCATGGGGTCGCAAAGAGTCGGACACAACTGAGTGACTGAACTGAACGAAAGCAAAGTACCTTCAAGTCTGAAGTTGATTTCTGTCATCTCAGCTTCGAAATGTAAGCCGTGTGGAGTTGCCATGGAAGCTCCACAGTGTGAGGGATTTGGGCACCTTCTGTACTGTTCAGCTGTCCTCATGAAGCAGCTTCTCTGTGGCAATCTAAGATCACAACATCATCTCTGTATCACTGCAGCAGGCAGGGGAGACAAGGATGCAACCCCAGCCCCAAATATCTTCCATCCAGTCACATCCCATTGACCAGACTGTAGCCAGCCAGCTGGCTGTACCTAGTCACAAGGGGCGGGGGGCAGACACTGTATGTAAACCTAAAGATTCCTTCACTGGGAAGTAGTGTGTTAGTTGCTCAGTTGTGTCTGATTTTGTGACCCCATCGTCTACAGCCCACCAAGCTCCTCTGTCCATGGGATTTTCCAGGCAAGGATACTGGAGTGGGTTGCCATTCTCTTCTCCAGGGGATCTTCCCTACCCAGGGATCGAACCCGAGTCTCAGCATTGCAGACAGATTCTTTTACTACTGAGCCCCCAGGGAAGCCTATAGATTTTATCAGTGGGAAGTAGAGAATGAATATTAGAATACAGATAGCAGACACTGAAAGAACATTCTGTGGCTTTTTCTGTACTTATAATCTTAAAAGATTCAAATTGTGATGCAGCTTTCAGTACTTAAATTTGAATAAGCTACTCATATTGGAAGGCATATTTTTTCTAGTGATGTTCAAAATTTTTGGATACTCCTATTTGAAATTACTCAATGCTTTTTTAAAAGACACATTAGAAAATATTCTCAAAGTGGAAACTATTCTATGACTGTTTACTTTTGGAAACAAGCAAAAATAATTAGGTATCAAGTCTGGGAAAAGAAGTAAATGATCAAGCTGGGTCATACTGATGTATGTATACATCATACATACTGATGTATCATAATGATACATTCTATCAAAATTTCAAAATGCTGTTTCTCTCAGAAGTTGGTGTGCCCTACTAAATCATACTGGGAAAGTGGGTAATAGGTATCTCTTATAAATGCATTTCTTAATGTGTACAAGCAATTTTGAATCCCCTTTGCCATTATACCTATTCAGTGTATAACTGGGGCAAAGTTAATTCTATTGTTGATTTACTTGCCTTATTCTTTCAGCATTTCTGTACCTTCAAACTTTAACTTCTTTAGGCACAATATTATTCTGTAGAAAACAGAAATCAGTAATCATACTGAGAAGGAATGGAGGTAGTATGATGCCTTTTAGTATATAAATTCCCTATTCCTATGGAGACTCATTATTCAGGAAAAAAATTGCTTATCTCTGAGGCTTTTATGTAAACATAGAATTTAGGAGTAAGAAATATGAATCATACAGAAATACAAGATATGGAATTATATTCTAGTTTACATCATTGGTAATAGTAACATACTTCATTTCAAAGCAGCTCAGAACTTCACATAACTTATTTTGTTCCATACAGAAATTTTATGCTATAATTTTGTGCTATAAAGCATAAACTAATTTACCAGAAGAAATGGATAGTGTCTCATTTAACACTTGGGAGAAACAATGGCTGAGCAGCCTCCATTGTTGCTAATAAGAAGAGTGACAGAATGGGAATTAAAATTCAGAGCTCTTAAATGCTTAGTCTGTATATTGTAATTCCTCCTCAAACATGTATCCTTTCTGTTCCATATATCTATTTTATTCTCCTTTTACATCTGTCCTTTGTTGTCTAATATTTTCAAATCTTCACTGACTTGTTGCCTATATAAATGTAAGGACTATCAGAATTAGAAATTCTCCTACTTTAATGCTCTAGGAAAATGAAAAGAAACTATTTTATCTGTATGTAGCCAAGACCTTCCTATATCTTTTACCATGTAGATGAAATTCCATAAGGATCAGGGCACCCTTGCCATACAGTTGTGAGGTCACTACTTTGTATTTGCACATTGAGGTTCTCAGATATGCAGACAATACCACCTTTATGGCAGAAAGTGAAGAGGAACTAAAAAGCCTCTTGATGAAAGTGAAGGAGGAGAGTGAAAAAGTTGGCTTAAAGCTCAACATTCAGAAAACTAAGATCATGGTATCTGGTCCCATCACTTCATGGCAAATAGATGGAGAAACAATGGAAACACTGGCTGACTTTATTTTCTGGGCTCCAAAATCACTGCAGCTGGTGATTGCAGCCATGAAATTAAAAGACGCTTACTCCTTGGAAGGAAAGTTATTACCAACCTAGATAGCATATTCAAAAGCAGAGACATTACTTTGCCAAGAAAGGTCCATCTAGTCAAGGCTATGGTTTTTCCTATGGTCATGTATGGATGTGAGAGTTGGACGGTGAAGAAAGCTGAGCGTCGAAGAATTGATGCTTTTGAACTGTGGTGTTGGAAAAGACTCTTGAGAGTCCCTTGGACTGCAAGGAGATCCAACCAGTCCATCCTAAAGGAGATCAGTCCTGGGTGTTCATCGAAAGGACTGATGCTAAAGCTGAAACTCCAGTACTTTGGCTACCTCATGCGAAGAGTTGACTTATTAGAAAAGACCCTATTGATGGGAAGGATTGAGGGCAGGAGGAGAAGGGGACGACAGAGGATGAGATGGTTGGATGGCATCACCGACTTGATGAAGATGAGTTTAGGTAGACTCTGGGAGTTGGTGATGGACAGGGAGGCCTGGCGTGCTGCAGTTCATGGGGTCGCAAAGAGTCGGACGTGACTGAGCAACTTAACTGATTTGTTCTGCAGTAGTGAAGAAATTTAAGTGCCATGAAAGGAAGTCACACTAGGCAAAAAGTAGGCAGCATAACCTTTGGGCAATGATATCAACTGTGTGGATTCAAATTTGACCTCTGCCCTGGCTTACTGTGTGATCATGGGCAAATTGCTACATCTGTCTATGCCTCGGCTATAAAAGTAGCTACTTCAGAAGGATGTTGTGAGAATCAGACGAGTTAACAGGTGTCAAGTATTAATATAGTTCCTGATGCATAGTAAATACTCAGTAAGTGTTAGCCATTAATATTAATTTCAAATATGGGAATTTTTTTCTAATAGGTCCT
The DNA here is from genome assembly GCA_006410635.1 of Cephalophus harveyi. Lineage (NCBI taxonomy): Eukaryota > Metazoa > Chordata > Mammalia > Artiodactyla > Bovidae > Cephalophus > Cephalophus harveyi. The sequence continues at coordinate 13,909 of SJYT01019143.1, read as the reverse complement.
TGGCAAGATTATCAACATGAAGTTAAAGTTGTTCATGAACTGCAGGAGTAAACTTTCAGAAGCCCCTTTAAAGAGGTCGGTCTACGTGAACATAATTTCCTTTTGAAAAATTTGCACATGCTACAAGGGGAAAAATACTTAATTACTACACCTGTTTTTTCTTCACAAAATGCTTAGTTGACATAGATCAGAGATGGTTTATTGATATAAAATTAAGGTGACCTCACCAGTAAAATTCATCCAATGTAATTGCAGAATTTACATGAATTATGTTCATCTGTGGGTATTTTTAAAAACTTGATTTAGAAGTACCTATTTAGAAATATACAGTGGGTTGCAGCAACATGGATGTACTTTGAGATTATCATACTAGATGAAGTAAGTCAAAAGACAAATACCATATGATATCACTTATATGTGGAATCTAAAATATGACACAAATGAAGGTATAGGTTACATTTATTACCTTACTAAGATTTTTGTCCTCGTCATTCATTCAGTTTTCATACTTCTTATTTTTCTTTTGTATTTCAGATTTTATTATGTGTTTCTAAATCTCATTTTACCCACTAATTGAGAGGTCTTTCCATGAGTACAGAATTTTTACTCACACAAGTAGGAATCCTCTCCACAAAGTCTCTGTAGAGCTTTGGGATATATGATAAAGAGTGAGAATATTAAACATAATCTAGCACAGTTTGTTAGAAGGGAAAGAGCTTGACTTCTCTAAAGTTAAATAACACCTAAAATAGCAGATAGATGCTGCAAGTGGTTAATAACAGTGCACAAGACAAAAACTGTTAAATTTGTTTTAACCTATGAGTTCAACAGAATCTTACATACTTAGTAGCATATATTAAGGAAACTAGTTGACACGTTAATTCTGTTGACCAAAAACAAATAGATTGCTAGATATTTCTTCAGAAAAGATGGGTTTATTTAGGATCAGCAGAGAATTGCAATTCGTGGTCAGCAACCACAGAGTGCCATGTACAAATCTCTACCTAAGGCAGAGGAAGGAGAACTCTTAAAGAGGAAAGGAAGTCAGCATAGGGGGTTCTGTAGTAAACAGTGAGCCCATGGCTTCTCGTGTTTGAGTCCTTGCCAGGGAAGAAGAGGGGTCTTTCTTCTTCCTGATGGGCTGTGTTATCATCAGAGGCTGTGAGTACTCCCCAGTGTAGTCTCCTGACTATATTTGAGGTTTCTGTTTATTAACTTTTTTTTTTTTTATAATTCATAGACCTTAACTTATAAAATACTGTCTCATTCTTCTGAGAGATGACAGAGGTTATGGGCAGGAATTCTCTCAGTTCCTCCTGTCTCCTGTACCTTTCCAGGCTTCCTGTGCGGTATGGGAAGAGTTGTCATCTTTCCTCTTGGTTAAGGTGATCCTGTGTTTTACCATTTATTTCTAGATCCTTGCTTTTATCACATAGTTCCTTGTTCCATGTCTCTAACCTCTCTACTAGCCCTTTTCTTTCAGTCTCAGAAGTTATTCAGTTTTAAAAAATAAACTGCTCCCTTAACTTCCTCTCCCCTGGAGCCCTGCCTCTTCCTTCTCTTCTCCATTCTTGGTCATGTCAGGTTCTCTTTAAGTGTGGCCAACCCCCCTTTTCATCTCTCATTCACTTGTACCCCCCGCTGAAGTTAGTCTTTATCCTCTTTGCCACTGAATTATTTTTACTGATTCACAAATTGCTGCTTGTGAAGTCCATAGGATACTTCTTAATGACATTTCTGCTGCCTTTGATAGTACCCGGTACTTGGTTTGGACTGTGTTCTCTTCACCGTCTCCTCTTACTCTCTCTGTTTTGACTCTGCCTCTGGGGATTCACACCCTTCCTAGATTCTCCTTGAGTGCAGATTGTATGTGATGATTTGCTTCTAATGAATAGGATATAGCAAAAGTGAGGGAATGTCTCTTCTGCAATTAGGTTATAAGAGGTTGTGACTTCTGTCTTACTGGCATTATCTCTCTCCTGCTCTTGTGTGCTTCGCTAAGCTTGCTGGAAATGCTCTTGTGCTAAGGACTGAGTGCAGTTTCCAGCCAAGGATTAGTGCGGAGCTACAGTAGCCTGGGGGTGGATTCCTCCCCCAAGGAGTCTTGAGATAACCACAGCACAGCTGACACCTTGATTGTTGTCCCAAAATAGTGAAAGTCACTGTTCTTAGTGATATAACTATTTCTTACTATGTAAGACACTGGAAGGTAAGGTTAAAATACACTAATAATCGCTGATACTTCTGAAAGTTCTGTTAATAAGCAGCTACTTTGAACTCACTCCTGTTTGTTTTTAATTGCACTTTTTAAATTAGTACCAGAACTTTAGCTTAAATTTTACTTGCTTTCTGCTTATCATTTCTCTTAATATTATTAGTAGTGCTAAGAGCTAATGAAATCACTAAAAATAGACCATGGTCACATTTGAAGAAGGATCAGTGAGTGAATTCAGGTCATAAATTCCTGGAACCTGCATAAGTCAGTGTATCTTAAAGGGATTCATGTTCATTAAGAAATAATTAACAAGGGTATATAATATACACAGTCTTATAATAGATAATAGTATAAACAATAATAATGATTGTCTACCACTTACATAAGCATTAACTTCAGTAGAGTGTGTTTTTAGTCTTTTTAAGATTTTCTGGTCATGTTTTTAAGCCATTTGTGATTTTAAAATATTTTAGAAGAAATCTCAGTTTTGATCACAGTATATATTTTATCTGTTTTCTGCCAACAGCTTTTACCGTTTTGTTCTGGAACCGGAATTGACGTTAGCTAATGATATTACTGGACCAGTGGCAAAATTCTTGGATATCCCTGAATCACCCCTTCTAACCCTCAATATGATCACTCCTGAAGGCTGGTTGGTTGAAATAGTACACAGCAACTGTGACCTTGATAATATTCATTTAAAAGATGTAAGTTATAAAGTTATATAAAGAAAGACAAAATGCTGTAAGGATTATGGATACAGGTTAATGAAGTATATGAAGTTCATCACTAGAGTAGTAAGAACTCAACAACTGGTTAAGAGCCCAGCTAAAGTTATTGAAACAAGTACTGTTTTCAAGAAACTATTTATTTCTTGTTCTTAAAAACAGTAAACTGGACTCAGCGAGCACCCATCTGTGCTCACATCTCTTTTATGATTGTGGTGCGTATATGAGGATGGTGGAGTAGAGCTGGTATTACAGGAATATCAGAAGAATCATAAGCTTTAGTGTTGAAGAATTTCACTTAACTGTTAGGTTCACTCAGCTAAAAGGAAGACTTGAGACTGCTCCTGAAAATAGTTTGGCTAATAATAAAATAATCACATGTATTTATTACAGAATTTACATTATGATAATTACTAACCCCCAAACAATGACATATGTCCTCCTAGATTGAGAAAGCTGTCACAGCAGAATATGAACTAGAATATCTACTACTTGAAGGACATTGCTTTGACTTAACGACAGATCAACCTCCTCGGGGTCTGCAGTTTACGCTGGGCACAAAAAATAAACCTGTTGTAGTAGATACAATAGTGATGGCCAATCTCGTAAGTACATACATACTCAATTAGAACTTTTGGTGAAATCCTCTAAGTTTTCCTAATAATAAGATGAAATAATTTTTATCCTGCTGTTGTTGTATGGAGAAGGCGATGGCACCCGACTCCAGTACTCTTGCCTGGAAAACCCCATAGATGGAGGAGCCTGGTAGGCTGCACTCCATGGGGTCGCTAAGAGTCGAACACGACTGAGCAACTTCACTTTTAACTTTTCACTTTCATGCATTGGAGAAGGAAACGGCAACCCACTCCAGTGTTCTTGCTTGGAGAATCCCAGGGACGGGGGAGCCTGGTGGGCTGCCATTTATGGGGTCGCACAGAGTTGGACATGACTGAAGCGACTTAGCTGCAGCAGCAGCTGTTGTTGTATAGCTCCCAGGGGAAAAAATCCTTCAATATGGTAATTAAAAATGAAGGGGGTCGTACATTCAGAATATGCTTTTATAGGTTATTACAAAATCTTCTTTCTTGGAATTCATTTATGGAAATTATTCCACATTTAATGGAATACTGTTGGAGTGTTCATGAATAATATTTCTTGAACAGTTGGATGCTGTTTTCATTCATGTAACTGTGATCATATTTTTCTCATCTTAAAAGGGATATTTTCAATTAAAAGCAAACCCAGGTGCTTGGAAACTGAAATTACGCCAAGGAAGATCTGAAGATATTTATCAAATAGTTGGGTGAGTTATATAAACAACTTTAAAATTTTTATATAAAAGTTTTTAGTGTGACATAACAAAGATCGTCCAACTTGATGGACATGAGTTTGGGTGAACTCTGGGAGTTGGTGATGGACAGGGAGGCCTGGCGTGCTGCAATTCATGAGGTTGCAAAGAGTCGGACATGACTGAGCGACTGAACTGAACTGAAAAAAGATCATCAAAACAGCTAAAACATTCACAAATACCATTATTATAAAACAAAAACTACTTATAAAACTGTAACATTTATTCTTATTGTTTTATTTCAAAAATACAAAAGGTATGCCTAATATACATCTTGTATACATCTTGTTCTTTACTCCATCTCCTTATTATTTTCTATAGAATTTTCCATGTTAACACTGTAAACATATTTATTGTTTAATGATTATATAATATGTATGTCTTATCTAGAAAAGCCATTATCTATAAATTATGTTGTTTTTCATTTTTATAGATAAGAATTGGTGTCTCAGTAAATTTCCTACTCATCAATGAGCCTAGTACAAAGCAGATATCATATTTTTTAATAAGGAACCAATAGTAAATATTTACTGTTTGAGGGCACATATGATTTTTGCAAATACTGTTTTTTTTCAACAACCATTTTAAAATGTAAAAGCCATTTTTAGCGCAGGAGCCATATAAAACTCACCCACCAACTTGATTTTGCTCACCAGCCATAGTTTGCCAACACCTGTTGTTCAGTCGCTAAGTTGTGTCCATCTCTTTGCAGCCTCATGGACTGCAGCATGCCAGGCTCCTCCGTCCTCCACTGTATCCCCGAATTTGCTCAAATTCATGTCCTTGAGTTAGTGACGCTAGCTTACCATCTCACCCTCTGCTGTCCCCTTCTCCTTTTGCCTTTACTCTTTCCCAACATTAGGGTTTTTTCTAATGAGTTGGCTCTTTGCATCAGGTGGCCAAAGTATTGGAGTTTCAGCTCCAGTGTCAGTCCTTGCACTGAATATTCAGGGTTGATTTCCTTTAGGATTGACTGGTTTGATCTCCTTTCTGTTCAAGGGACTCTCAAGAGTCTTCTCCAACACCACAGTTCAGAAGTATCAATTCTTCTGCGGTCAACTTTCTTATGGTCCAACTCTCACATCTGTACATGACTGCTGTAAAAACTGTAGCTTTGACTATACAGATCTTTGTTGGCAAAGAGATGTCTCTACTTTTTAATTCACTGTCTAGGTTTGTCATAGCTTTCCTTCCAAGGAGCGAGCGTCTTTTAATTTCATGCTGCAGTCACCATCTGCAGTGATTTTGAAGCCCAAGAAAACAAAACCTGCCATTGTTTCCACTTTTTCTCCTTTTGTTTGCCATGAAGTGATGAGACTGTCTCAGGTGACCCTCCTGGGCATGGCTCATAGTACTGGGGTCCAGCCCCAGTGGATCCAGGGTAATTTGAAGGGTGGATGGTGTCGGCGTCTAGGAAAGAACTTACTTAATTATAGATATAAAGAGAGATTAGGAGAGGATAGTGTAGTAGGAAAAATTAGTGGAGAACAAAGGCTGAATAACTTGGTTTACATGGAAAACTAATAAAACTCCAAGAGAAGGAGCTTGCACCACCTACGTAGGCCACAGGTGTCTTCCTGTTCTCCCGAAGGAGAGGAGACACAAAGGCCTCCCCGGTCAGATCTTAGAAGCCCCAGCAAAATTAGTAGGCTTGGCGAGCCTCCATGCTCCAGATGGGAATTCAGCCAGAAGGTGAGAGAAAGAACGACATGAGGAAACCAGTCTTTCCAGGAACTGATCCATTTCTTTATTTTTCAGGTCTGCTTATATACTTTTTGTTATAC
>SJYT01019136.1:461467-594862 GCA_006410635.1 Cephalophus harveyi | reverse complement strand
CTCAGTCTTGTCTGACTCTTTGCAACCCCATGAACTGCAGCACGCCAGGCCTCCTTGTCCATCACCAACTCCCGGAGTTTACTCAAACTCATATCCATTGAGTTGGTGATGCCATCCAACCACCTCATCCTCTGTCATCCCCTTCTCCTCTGGCCTTCAATCTTTCCCAGCATCAGGATCGTTTCAAATGAGTCAGTTCTTCGCATCAGGTGGCCAAAGTATTGGAGTTTCAGCTTCAACATCAGTGCTTCCAATGAATATTCAGGACTGATCTCCTTTAGAATGAACTGGTTGGATCTCCTTGCTGTCCAAGGGATTCTCAAGAGTCTTCTCCAACACCTCAGTAAGGAAGGAGGAAATGAGAAAGTGGGTGGAGACTGGAGACTGTCTTTACTTATTTGCAGCATTGCCAGCGGCAGGTCCTGACCCCAGGGATTGAGAATTGCACATCCTTTGCCCCCATTCTAGTTGGTTTCCTGCCAGACACAGGTAGTTTCCAACAGTTAGATTGTTCCAGAGGTAGTCTTGGCTCCCATGGGAATCACAAGAGAATTCCAGCACTGCTGTGCAGGGGAAGTTTACATCATTTCCCCTGAGCTTGCCTACATTCTCTCTGTGTTTGGTATCCATTTATTCTGTATTTATTTGGCTGCATAGGGTCTTAGTTGCATCATGGGGGATTTTTTGCTCCAGTGCAGACTCTCTAGTTGTGACATATTGGTTCGGTAGTTGGGGCGCACAGGCTTAGTTACTTCACGGCTTGTGGGATCTTAGTTCCTCGACCAGGGATTGAACCCACGGTCGCCTGCATTGCAAGACAGATTCTTAACTACTGGACCACCAGGGAAGTCCCCTACATTCTCTTCTTTTATATTTTCATCCCTCTACTATCCTACGAGGGTTAAGTCCTCCCAACCAGAGAGTCAGGAGTAAGAGATGATATTAAATAGTCAAGGTATTTCACTGTGTAATTGCTTTCTTTCATCTTAAAAATTGCCTTCTATTTCTTCCTGTGTGCACATATTGGCTAAGTATGCTGTCATTTTTAATCTTTATTCTTGATGAGGCAAAGGAACCAGAAGCAAGGGGAGTGACATTTAACAGCAGGTTGTACCAGTGGAAAGGAAAAGCAAATCTCAAAAAGGTGAACTGGTATGCTGATCTGCTATTTCTGGCTGCAAAAATGTCATCAAAACAACAAAATCCAGCCAGAAGTTATTAAAACAATAGGAAAACCTTGTCATCTATGGAACAAAAAGTCTGTTAGATCAGTTTCAGAGTGTTTCATTCAAGTAGTTTGATGACATCAGTAAGGAACCAGGTTTTCTGTTTTGTTTTTTTTCTCTGAGAGGCATGGGGGAAAAAAGTGTTTCCTCTCTTTATTGGGAAGAAGATTTTTCCAGCAGACATCCCTTCACATCTCATTGGCCAGAAGTGTGTCACAGGCCTATGCTGGATCCAGTGACAGGCAAGAGGACTGGAATTTCCAGGGCTGATTTAGGCAAATCACGATTCACTTCCTGGGGATGGAAGATATGTAGCTTCCTGTGAACCACGTGGTTAGAGTTCTGTTGGCAGGGAAGAGCAAGTTGATGGCTGTGTCTACTAGGAGCAATCATGATTAACTGCTTTCAGGTTTAAATGCACCTTGAGCATTCTACCTTTTTCTACTTCTCCGCTCAAAATTGCACACATTCTTCAAGGCTCAACTCAAATGTCACCCTTCCCTTGAGATTTTCCCTTATACCTCCAGTCAGAGCTTATTATTTCTTCTTAAATATGCCCAGAACTTTGTCTCTCACACATAACACTTTTTACAGTCTGCATTGGGTTAAGAAATTTGCCCTCATTGTCTTCCCTAATTCTGAATTCCTTGAGAGGAAGGACCAATATGATTCACGTTTATGCGCTAACTCCAGCTACCAGCACATTTATTGTCTTTCGCCACAAGTTGATCCCCGTAAGACAGATTCACCTTGAGTCTGGGGACCGTTATTGTTGGTTCATCGTATACCCAGCAACTAGGGCAGTACCCGGTGCATGTAGGGGCCCAAAAGGTATTCTGAATAAATAGTAGAATAATAATAACTACTAATCTCTATTTCTGGTCAAGGTGGATGAGAAAAGGGGCTGGATTTACACTTCCACTTCAAACAGATAAACAAAAAAACAGACAAAATATATGAAACAACAGTTTCAAAGGCACTGGTCACCAGCAATGAAGGACACTAGAAATAAGTAAGGTGACTTCTACCATGGTCCCAGTTTGCTTTTGTTCACATATTTTCCAGGGTACAATTCAGAGAGGAGAAACTAAGATGAAGCCTAGCAGATGCCCCGAGTTGAAAAGAGAAAGGTGAGTGTCCAGGGACCAAATCAGCCACATTTCTTAGGAGACAGAACCAGACAGCGGACAGCTGCAAAGAGAGAGACCCCAAAGATCAGCAGAGGGTCCCCTTGAGTATTCAGTAGAGTACTGATCAGTGCATCCATGAGCCTGAGGAGTGAACCCTCTGAAAAGGTGAGAAGGAATAGTGAGAGTCAGGAATGATGCCTGTTCCCAGCAGCTGGACTGGAAAGACAGCTCCCGGGGCACTGGTAGAGTGTGTTCTCAGGAAGGTCTTGATTCAGTGGTGGGGAATAATTAGCCGCAGTCAGAGCACTACTCCAGAAAATGCGTAATGAGCACAAAAACAGGACTTGGAAAAAAAAAAAAAAAACATTTCCAAGTAACTGAACTTCATCCCAGGTAAAAACCTCAAGAAAAACCTTAGAGGAATGCAAAAAATATCCAGCACCCAACAAGATAAAGCACAGTTACTAGCATCCAGTCAGATACAAGAAGGCATGGAAACATGACCTGTAATGAAGAGAATTATCAATCACATAAAACTGGCCCAGAACAGACATGGATGTTAGAGTGAACAGGGAAGAACGTTGAAAGTTATTATAATTGTATTCAGTATGTCTAAAAGATTCAGAAGAGACAATGAAGATATAAAAATGACTCAAATTGAAACTCCGGAGGTTAAAAATTATACCTAAGATGAAAAATCCACTGCATGGTTATAAAGAAAAACTATTGCTTTCATTTACATTACATACTGAATACTCTCTGAATACCACTATATTTTGTCGCCTTTGACGCTTCTGACCACCAAATGTGTCGGGTTTTCCCAAGCAATTCTGCAGCACCACCAGGGTCCTACAGTTTCACTCAGCTCTGACATATCTACCCAGAGATGTCAGATCGCACAGGTTAAGTGTTCAATCTTACATGACTGTCTCCCCACCAACTTCAGATGTTGGTTAGAAGTCCAAGTTGTTACATGTGCTTCTGACTGTCTATAGATTGAATCCCCTCCTTGGTCCAATTAATTTCCTAAAATTTTTCACAGAACTCAGGAAAACATTTTATGTACTTGATTATAAAAGGGTGTAACTCAAGGATGGCCAGATGGAGGAGATGCATAGAGCAAGGGGTGTGGGAATGGACACGGAGTTTCCATGTGTCCCCTGGACTTACCATTCTCTGAGGACTTCTTTGTCTTTGCTGTCGTTCAGTCACTAGGTCATGTTTGACTCTTTGCAACCCCATGCACTGCAGCATGCCAGGCTTCCCTGTCCATTACCAACTCCCAGAGCTTGCTCAAACTCATGTCCATCGAGTCGGTGATGCCATCCAACCATCTCATCCTCTGTTGTCCCCTTCTCCTCCTGCCTTTAATCTTTTCCAGCCTCAGGGTCTTTTCCACTGAGTTCTTCACATCAGGTGGCCAAAGTGTTGGATTTTCAGCATCAGTTCTTCCAATGAATACCCAGGACTGATTTCCTTTACAATTGACTGGTTGGATCTCCTTGCATTTCAAGGGACTCTCATGAGTCTTCTCCAGCACCACAGCTCGAAAGCATCAATTCTTCAGCACTCAGTCTCCTTTATAGTCCAGCTCTCACATCTATACATGACTATTGGAAAACCCATAGCTTTGACATGCAGACCTTTGTTGGCAAAGTGATGTCTCTGCTTTTTAAATGTTGCCTAGGTTTGTCATAGATTTTCTTCCAAGAACCAAGCATCTTTTAATTTTCGTGGCTGCAGTCACACTCCGCAGTGATTTTGAAGCCCAAGAAAATAAAAATCTGTTACTGTTTCTACTTTTTTCCCATCTATTTGCCATGAAGTGGTGGAACCAGATGCCATGATCTTAGTTTTTTGAATGTTAATTAAGGCTTAAGCCAGCTTTTCCACCCTCCTCTTTCACTTTCATCAAGAAGCTCTTTAGTTCTTCTTCACTTTCTGCCATAAGAGTGGTGTCATCTGCATATCTGAGGTTATTGATATTTCTCCCAGCAATCTTGATTCCAGCTTGTGCTTCTTCCAGCCCAGTGTTTCTCATGATGTACTCTGAATATAAGTTAAATAAGCAGGGTGACAATATATAGCCTTGATGTACTCCTTTTCCAATTTTGAATCAGTCCATTGTTTCATGTCTAGTTCTAACTGTTGCTTCGTGACCTGCATACAGGTTTTTCAGGAGGCAGATAAGGTGATCTGGTATTCCCATCTCTTTAAGAATTTTCCAGGTTGTTGTGATCCACACTGTCAAAGGCTTTAGCATAGTCAGTGAAGCGGAAGTAGATGTTTTTCTGGAATTCCCTTGCTTTCTCTATGATTCAGCTGCTGCTGCTGCTAAGTCGCTTCAGTCATATCCGACTCTGTGCGACCCCAGAGATAGAAGCCCACCAGGCTCCCCTGTCCCTGGGATTCTCCAGGCAAGAACACTGGAGTGGGTTGCCATTTCCTTCTCCAATGCATGAAAGTGAAAAGTGAAAGTGAAGTTGCTCAGTTGCTGTTCCTCCGCCTTTTCTAAATCCAGCTTGTACATCTGGAAGTTCTCAGTTCATGTACTGTTGAAACCTAGCTGGAAGGACTTTGAGCATTACCTTGCTAGCATGTGAAATGAATGTTCAAAAGTAATTTGAACATCCTTTGGCATTGCCTTCCTTTGGGACTGGAATGAAGACTGGCCTTTTCCAGTCCTGTGGCCGTTGCTGAGTTTTCCAAATTTGCTGGCATATGGAGTGCAGTGCTTTCACAACATCAACTTAGATTTTAAACAGCTCAACTGGAATTCTATCACCTCCACTAGCTTTGTTTTTAGTAATGCTTCCTAAGGCCCACTTGACTTCGGATGTCTGGCTCTCTGTGAGTGACCACATCATTGTGGTTATCTGTGTCATTAAGCCTTTTTTTTTTTCATTAAGCCTTTTTTGGTATAGCTCTTCTGTGTATTCTTGCCACCTCTTCTTAACCTCTTCTGTTTCTGTTAGGTCCTTGTAGTTCACCAAACCCTTTCCTTTCGGGGCTTATGGAGGTTTCATTACATAGGCATGGTTGATTAAATTGGTGGCCATTAGTGATTGCCTCAAGTACCAGCCCCTTTCACCTCCTTGGAGTCTGGAAGTTGGGGGATATGGCTGAGAGTTCCAGTCCTATGATCACATGGCTAGTTCCCCCATCCTTCGGCACTTTACAAAATCATCTTATTAAATTAAACTCAGAGGTAGGTGAAAGGGACTTGTTACAAATAACAAAGGACACCTTTATAACTCTTATCATTTAGGAAAATCCAAGGGGTTTTAGCTCTGTGTCAAGGAGACAAAGACCGAATATATATTTCATAAAACAAATCACAATATCACAAAGGCATTAGAAAATATTAATGCACTTGAAGGCATAGCAATAGAAACTATCCTGAAGGAAAAACACAGAGAAACATGAATTTAAAAAATAGAGAATCAGTGATACCTGGGACAATTTCAAGTGGCCTATTATGTGACTCTGGTTTTGCTAAAGTTTCGGCATATGACTGACTCCTAGTGAAGGCCTGGTGACTCAGATGGTAAAGAATTTGCCTGCAATGCAGGAGACCCATTTCCATCCCTGGGTCGGGAAGATCCCCTGGAGAAGAGAATAGCTACACACTCCAGTATTCTTGCTTGGAGAATTCCAGAGGAGCCTCGAAGACTATAGCGCATGGGGCCACAAACAGTTGACATGACTGAGTGACTAACACTTTTACTTTTCACTTAGGAACTAACCTGATCAGTTTTCCTAAATAATCAGCATAGCACTGACTCCTAGTGAAGGCAAGAAACATACCCATTCATCACGTTATCTTGAAACCCAGTGTCTGAGGAATTTGGAGGGGAATTTTTGCAGCTTGTCAGCAATGTTTTTGAGATTTCTGGAAGACTTTGCTCTTATGGAGCAAGAATACGTGTACATGACCAGGCAGGGTGCTCTTTGGGGCTCCTTCGTTCTGAGGTATTCTGTACCTACAACGGTGGTTCCTCACCCAATAGATTAATTGAATTTGACTATGACTTTTACAGAAAGGGGGACAATAGGCAATTCTTTCTGACCTTTCCAGACCCATTCCTGTGAGATAGCCTTTGATTGTTGATGCATGTCTTTAATGTTGTATACTGCATCCTTTTCCTGTAGGTTTTTATAAACATTGTCATTTGGGGTCCTGTGAGTGTTCTTTAGCAATCAGCTCTGTAAACTTTCATTGCTAGTGTGAAAAAGTGTGCTTTCAACCCTAAAGCAATGCAAAATTATGAAAGCAAAGAGTTACAGCTAATGAGCCAACAATGGTCACAGAATGGAATTATAAAAATTACTCAATTAACCCTAAAGCAGAAGAGAGAGATTTGATTTGTTGCCATTTCCTTCTCCAGGGAATCTTCCCGACCCAGCAATCAAACCTGGAGCTTCTGCATTGCAGGCAGATTCTTTACCAACTGAGCCATCAGGGAAGCCCATATGTGTGTGTGTGTGTGTGTGTGTGTGTGTGTATAGGATATATACATATATATATGTGTGTGTATAAAATGCAAGCAACATTAAAAAAAAAATCCCAAAGCAGGTAGACAAAGAGAAAAGGGGGGAGGGAACCTAGAACAGATGAGACAAATAGAAAACAGATAGCAAGATGATAGAATCAAATCTAGCCATGTTAATGATCACATCAATGGTAATCATATAAACACCCCAGTTTAAAAGGCAGAGATTGTCAAATTGTGTAAAATAGTGATTACAGCTATGTGCTGCTACAGAAAATACACCCTAAATATTAAAAAGACCCTGATGCTAGGAAAGATTGAGGGCAGAAGGAGAGGGGACAACAGAGGATGAGATGGCTGGATGGCATCACCGACTTGATGGACGTGGGTTTGAGTAAACTCCGGGAGTTGGTGATGGACAGGGAAGCCTGAAGTGCTGCAGTCCATGGGGTTGCAAAGAGTCAGACACGACTGAGCGACTGAACTGAACTGAACTGATAAGGACACAAATGGGCTAAACAGTAGAAAGATGGGAAAAAATAACATACTGACACTAATCAAAGGAAAGTTGGAGTGTCAGAACAAAGAACATTGCTAAGAAAAAGGAAGTCTTATTATAATCATATAAGGGTCAATTAATCAAGAGAACATAACAATCCTAAATGTCTGTGTACCTAATGGCAAAACTGCAAAATAAATGAAGCAAAAAAAAAAAAAAGAGAGAGAGAGAGAGAGAAACAGACAAATACACAATTACAGAAATTTAAAAAAATGTTCTCTTAATAACTGATGGAACAAGTAGGCAGAAAATCAGCAAACAGTGGAGCTGAATAGCATTGACTATGCTTGAACCGATTGACATTTCAGAAAATTCTACCCAACAACAGTAGAATATACATTATTCTGAAATTCACAAAATTTGCCAAGATAGAACATCTTCTGGCTCATAAAATGTCTCAATAAATTTAAATGAATTCAAGTAACATAAAGTATGTTCTTGGAGTGGATGGGCTGGTTAACTACCAACTATTGGGTTTCATAATCAAAGCAAAACTTACTAAAGAAAAGACTAACTTCAGGCAATCCAAAAAATTAGCTTGCCTTGGGACTCTCAGTTTCAGATCCAACAATAAAAGAGCTTGGAAGCTGTCACTCCTGACCTTACAACAAGAAAAAAAGCTGAAAAGCAGGGACTTTTCTTGGACTCACCAGAAAAGTGAGGTTTCAGGGCAAACCACCACCATGAATCTGGAGAGACAAGTGGCTGCAGATACTCAAGGTCAAGATCAGCTTACCTGAGCAGAAGCTGCCAGAACCAGAACCTGGTAGAAACAGCAGAATAATCATGCTGATAAATGGCTGAGGCTGTGTGCGGACTAACAGGAGAGTGGGACTCCCCTGGCGGCTGTTATCTCGAGAGCAGGGGGCAGATGTTTTGTGGTTTTACCTCCAACAACCACACCAGGTGGTGAAGTGCCAAGAAAAAAATCATTTTATGTCTCGGCAGGTAGACAAGGAAAGGAACTATTTTGAAATATGCCCAGAGTATTCTCCATTACACAGGACCGACTACTCCCCAGTGAAAAAACTGTTCAGAGCCTCATCTCATCTTGGGAAAGAGCACTTAAAAAAACTTACTGGAATATATTTGATTTAAAGTGTTGTGTTAGTTTCTGCTATACAGCAAAATGAATCAGTTATACATATACATATATCCTCTCTTTTTCAGATTCTTGGGGAAATAGCATTTTCCTGTCTCCAGTCTCTCTAGCTTTTCTGTATCACCTAAGAGGGAAGGGATAGCAAAGAAACATTTGTTAAAGGTTGCAAGCCCACAGGAAGACTGAAATTTAATCATAAGTTTATAGAATGCTTCCCTTCCCCCACTCTTTGCCATCACATTAACAGGGCTCCTGTATAAGTGAATTACTGCTGAGAGAACTGTAAGGCTCAGACTGTTTTTCAGAAGGAGTTCTTAGGGAAACCCAAAGACAACAGAGGAGATTTTAAAAAAAGAACTCTGGAGAAATTTGAAGCCCCTGGTTTCCTTATGGTTATAGCAAATGTGAAACACAACCCAACTGCTGGCTGGGTTTACATAAAACTTCACTAAAAGATTACTTGCCTTAGTTCCTATTACCTAATGGGTCATGTCTGCCTTTCAATGGAAAATTACAAGACATGATAAAAGGGAAGAACAAATACAGTCTGAAGAGGCATGGCAAGATCAGAACTGGGTACAGATATGATGCAGATTGTGAAATGATTGATAGGCCATTTGAAACAACTATGGCAAAAATGTAAAGGCTCTAGTTGAAAAAGTAGACAACATACAAGAACAGTAGGTATAACGGCAGAGAGGAGGGAACCTTGAGAAGGAACCAAAAGGAAACGCTAACACACCAGGGAGTCCCTCTAAGACGCTACATACACAGGATCAGAGAAGAAAGAGTGCTCTGTGTGGGCAGCTCATTCCCAAGAAGCAGAGGAGAGGAAGGTCCTGGACCACCGATGTGGGGCTCTTTGGGGGGCAGCAGAGAGTGGAGGTCCGGAGTGTTACCTAGTGGCTGCAAAATGCATCAGAAGTGAAGAAATTTCTCCCAACATGGTGACTATGCAAGGTGTGGTTGGCTACAGCGTGAAGGGCAGGTTAAAAAGCAGAAAGATAAGTTAGGAAACTATTGCCAGTGTAACAAAGATCACAACTTTGATATCTTAGATCAAGTTATTTTTATCCTTGGTGCTATGGACTGCACCATGTGCCATCCCCCCAACACCCTGTAAATCATATGTTGACGTCCTTACTTCCAATGTGACTATATTTGAAGACAGGATTTTTAGGAGGTCATTAAGATTAAATGAGGTTTGAAGGGTGGGGCCTTCTTTCAGTAGGACTGGTAGCATAATAATAAAAAGAAAAGAGAACTTCCCTACCTCCACCCCTGTATGCCCACCCCTTGAAAAGGCCGTGCTAGGATATAGTGAGAGAGTGGTCATCTGCAAGCCAAGAAGATTGTTCTCACCAGAAACTAACCATCCTGGCACTCTGGTCCTGGACTTCTTGCATCCAGAACCATGAGAAAATTAATTTCTGTCATTGCGGCCACCCAGCCTGTGGTCGTCCGCTGTGGCAGCCAGCGCAGACTAATACACCTGGTAATTCTATTTCATGGTACAGCCAAGTTGTGTGTAGACAAAGAGGACACCAGTCAAAAAGGTATGAGCCTAAAAATGCAAGAAAGAGGAAGTGAGTGATGAAGAAAAGTCCTAGGTTGCCAGAGTCCTATGGGAAGTAGATGGAATCTAGAG
The DNA here is from genome assembly GCA_006410635.1 of Cephalophus harveyi. NCBI lineage: Eukaryota > Metazoa > Chordata > Mammalia > Artiodactyla > Bovidae > Cephalophus > Cephalophus harveyi. Next base: position 584,704 of record SJYT01019136.1, on the reverse strand, counting down.
ACTCTCAACTAAAAACTGACTTAAGGACAAAATTCTGCATTCATTTCAAAAGATTCATGGATCACCTGGAGTGCCTTGGGGACTCCACATGATCTTCTGAACCCTCACTTATAGAACCTCTGTCTTGGAGACTAACCAGGTGGGCTGAGACCTCCCTTCAAAGAGCTTTGAAGGGAGCTGCTGGGGCTGGGTGGGGGTTGGGGGGCTGTTGATAAGAGGAAATCAAATGATAACATTTGGAGGAGGAGGAAGGGCAGTTGTTGGACCTCACGTGTTAGGAGTCAGTGTCTCTGGAGTGTGAGGTGCTGGGGCAAGACAAGAATGGAAAAGGATTGAACTCACATTAGGGAACAAGAAATAAGTAGGAATGAGGAAAGGAAATTTAGTGTATAAGCACAGTCAGCTGAAGTCAGATTATATATGACTGCTGTAGAGTTCATCAGCCTGATGTGCAATTTTCACCAGCTCTAGCTGGAGGGTTTTAGCAACAGAAATAGTGACAGAAAAAAAAAATGGATTGGGGGTTTACTGCAAAATAAGGATTGTCCAGGAAAGTACGGGGATAGATTTGCTATAACTTAGGAATTATTTTAAATAAGGCCTAACTCCCAAATATTAGATAAGGAAAGAAAGAAAATAGAGAGGGAGGGAGGGCACTTCCTGAGTGATTGGGAGGGAGAGGAAATGGAGCAAGGAAGGAAGGAAGCTTAAAGAAAGAAAGTCCTTTCAGCCTTAGGAAGGATTAGCACCTTAGGTATCCTTGGCTTGCCCTGGGGCATTGAATTTCTTATTCTGAATATATGACATTTGACACCCTGTTAGTAAGAACTTAGAGGAAGGTTTCTTTTGTTTGTCCAAGAGTATAACTAAGCCCCACAGGCAGGAAGTTTCTAGAGGTGTCCTACTCTGCTCCCAGTTTCCCCATCCCTGTCTCTTAGGCTTCCCAGGCTCTAATGGTGGGCTGGGAAGACCACTGGTGTGAACTTCTCTTTTCAGGCTTGCCAGTTGAAATTAGACGGGTGTGTTCTTATACCTGCAACCCTTAGTGAGTCCTGGAAGAGGTGGTGTCCACATTGCCTGCACAGGATGCTGCAGGAATGACTTCTGGCGCCTTCCTCTGCAAAACATAATAAAAAAATATTCAGGATTTTTACCAACAAACCAAAGGATAGCCAAACCAAATGTACTATACAGCAAAGATTTTTTCTCCCTTTTGAACAATTATATGAGTGACATAAAATGAAAATTACGGCAAGTCTTACCACCCAGAGATAACCATGTCGGCATCTTGTTGTATATTAGACCTGACATTTTCATATGCAAATATAGAAATGCATGTTTTAGGAAAATGGTGTCATATTATACACATTATTTTTCAATCTTCTCCTCCTCCTACGGTTTATCAGTTTGCTGTGAACACTTCAAGTCCGTTTACAGTCAGCCCTTCCAATATGTAGGTTCTGTGTCCACGGATTCAACCAATAGATTGAAAAATACTTAAAAAACTTTTTTTTTTTTTTTAAAAAGTTCCAAAACACAAAAGTTGAATTTGCCATGTGCCAGCAACTATCTACACAACATTTTCATTGTATTATTTATTATAAGTAACCTAGAGAGGATATGCATAGATTATATGCAAATGCTGCTCCACTTTATGGGGCTGCCTTGGTGGCTCAGTGGTAAAGAATCAGCCTGCCAATGCAGGAGACACAGGTTCGAACCCTGGGTCAGCAAGATCCTCTGGAGAAAGAAATGGTAACCCACTCCAGTATTCTTGCCTGGGAAATCCCGTGGACAGAAGGAGCCTGGCGGGCTACAGTCCATGGGGTCACAAAAGAGTCAGACACAAGTAAAAAACTAAACAACAACAACACTCTGCTTTATACAAAGGACTTGAGTATTCTCTGATTATTATACCCCCGGGGATTTGGGAACCAATCCCCTCACTGATGCTGAGGGATGACTGTACATCTACACAGCATTCTTAAAAGTTGCATGATATTGCACCTTTCTTCAATTGTTGAATGTTTGAGCTGTAGTGCATCAGATATCCATTGACAAAATAATGCTATGTAGTGAGAAAACCACAAAATCTCAGTGGCATACAAAAATAAGCATTTGTTTATCGTACCAGGTCACAGGAGTTCAACTGGTCTGGGCTGGCCCGGCTGCTCTCTGCTGGTCTCGCTTCTGCCTCTTTGGCCAGCTGTGGTTGGCTGAGCGTCCTCCTCATTTTGACTTGCTCATGTGTCTGGGACTGGCTGGTTATCAGTCCCTTTAGGATGATCACAACTGAGACAACTAGGGCAGCTCCACTGTGGGCCAGGTGAGTTATCCTCCAGGAAGCTGGAGAATTCTGGAAGAGGCCCTGTTCGAGGGCAATGGTCCATTCTAAGTTCAGATTAGGCATGCTGAATTGGATACCTTTGGGATCTTCAAGGGGAGGTTTTGAGAGGTGGGGTATGCTATTCAGAGGACAAGTTTGGGCTGGAATGATTAATATTTTAGTCTTATGTATTTTAGGAATTATTTGAAATAGTAGATCTGGATTAAGTGACTTAATTTAATTTGAGAAGAGATTAAAGAGATATAGGAGAGAAGGGATATAGGAGAGAGGAGACTTAGAACCAGGCCTGGAGGACTGGAGCAGAGAAGACCTACAAACCCCTCTCTTGTCAGAGAAGTAGAAACAGAACAGAAAAATGGTTTGTTATGGGAGCAAGGAGACAGAGTTTCAAAAAGTGGATGGTTCACAAGGGCTTTGATAATTTTAAAATTTTATTTATTTGGCTGTGCCAGGCATTAGTTGTTTCAAACATGATCTTCAATCTTTGATGTAGCGTGCAGAGTCTTTAGTTGTGCCATGTGGGATCTAGTTCCCTGACCAGGAATCGAACCCAGACCCCCTGCCTTAGGAGTACAGAGTCTTAGCCACTGGACCACCAGGGAAGTCCCTCTGATAGTTGTTGGAAAGTCAAGTAGGACAGTTAGTCTCCAAAGATGGCCCTCAAATTAATTATGCCTCCTGAAATTCACACTTCGTGTAGTATCCTCCCAGCCTGAATGAGGCCTGGGTTCGTTCAACTAATAGAATTTGTGACTTTTCAGGAGAGGTCATATGAAGCTTGCAGTGTTAACCTTGGTCTCTTGACATGCTTGCTCAGAGGGATGCCAGCCACCGTGTAAAAAGTCTGTTTACCCTTAGACCATCATGCTGTGAAGAAGGCTAAACTGACTATGTGGATGCCACATGGAGAGAGAGAGAGATGATGCCTGGCCACCTCCCGGTTGTGGCAGCTGTTCCAACCTGGGTACCAAACATGTGAGGCATGATGACACCAGCCCTTTGAGACAACCCAAGTAAGACCTGCCCAGCTTATCCCAGTCAATTAAGAGAATCACAAGAAAGAAAAAATGAATCCTTGTTTGAAGCTACTAAATTTTATACTAGAATAACATGAAATTGAAATAAAATGTCTGCTTGATTTGGTGGCATGGAGGTCATTATTATTTCTAGGAGCTACAGTGCAGAAGCGAGACCAGACCTAAATGGGTGAAGAGTGGGTAGAAACTGAAGAAATTAAGAAAGCGTAGAGGACTGCTTTCTGGAGAACTTTGGCTATGGGTGCGGAAGAGATACAAAGGATGGTAGTTGGAAGAGGAAATGAGACAAGGCAGAGTTTTTCTGATAGTATCTAACATACACACAAACACACACACACAATGGGATGCTCAGTTCAGTTCAGTTCAGTCGCTCAGTTGTGTCCGACTCTTTGTGACCCCAAGAACCGCAGAACGCCAGGCCTACCTGTCCATCACCAACTCCCGGAGTCCAGCCAAACCCATGTTCATTGTGTCGGTGATGCCATCCAACCATCTCATCCTCTGTCATCCCCTTCTCCTGTCCTCAATGGGATGCTCCTTAGCCATAAAAAAGAAGGAAATCCTGCCATTTGCACCAGTATGGATGGACCTTGAAGGTATTATGCTAAGTGAAATAAATCAGACAAAGACAAATACCTTAAGTTTTCACTCAGATGTGGGATCTAAGAAAATGAATGAGCAAAATGAAAATAAAAACAAACTTGGACACAGAGAACAAATTAGTGGATACAAGAGGGGAAATTGGTTGTTGCGGGGGGAGGCTGTGAAACGGTGGGCCAATTGTATGGTGACAGATGGGAGCTAGACTTGTCATGGTGATCACTCTGTAGTGCATACAGATGTCAAATCATAATGCTGTACCCCTGAAACATATACATATATATAAATATATATAAGTTGCCCTTGCATGCTGGCTCAGTCATTTCTGACTCGCGACCCTCTATAGCTTCTCTGTTTCTTAATATATTTGAAATTTTCTATGATCAAAAGTTTTAAAAACTGTTCTGAAACATATTCTTCATTCTAGCAAGTATTTATAGATAACAAGTTAACATTCAGTTGTGGTAACTGAGTTTAAAATATGTCCTACTGATGCATACTTCTCCTAGGATATTGGAGAGAATTCCCCATTCCCGTGATACTCTACAGTGGAAGGAAAAAAGAGCCAGAGGGAAGGACTGGGTGGAGAGCGCAAGACTGGACATATAGGAGAGAGGAGGCCTATGGCACTGCGGAAGTTCCGAGAAGAAGGGTGGAGCGGGAGCCCGGATCCAGGTCAAGGTAGGGATGGGTCCAGTGGAGAGAGCGTTGTGAGGGTGGGTGGGGGAGGGGGTTGAAGCCTAGAGGAGGAGGGAAATCTCATTGTTGTTGTTCAGTCACTCAGTCGTGTCCAATTCTTTGTGACCGTATAGACTGGAGCACACCAGGCTTTTCTGTCCTTCAGTATCTTCTGGCGTTTGCTCAGATTCAAGTCCATTGAGTCGGTGATGCCATCCAACCACCTCTTCCTTTGTCACCCCCTTCTCCTCCTGCCCTCAATCTTTCTCAGCATCAGGGTCTTTTCCAATGAGTTGGCTCTTCACATCAGGTAGCCAAAGTATTGTAACTTCAGCTTCAGCATCAGTCCTTCCAATGACTATTCAAGATTGATTTCCTTTAGGATTGACTGGTTGGATCTCCTTGCAGTTCAAGGGACTCTCAAGAGTCTTCTCCAGCTCCACAGTTTGATGACATCAATTCTTCAGCACTCAGCCTTCTTTATGGTCCAACTCTCGCATCTGTACATGACTACTGGAAAAGCCATAGCTTTGACCATATAGACCTCTGTCAGAAAAGTGATGTTTCTGATTTTTAACATGCTGTCTAGGTTTGAAATAGCTTTTTCTCCAAAGAGCAAGGAATCCTCAATGGACAGCCTCTAAATTTTCAGAGATTAGGAGAAAAGTCAAATGCTACAAAGTGATGGGATTGGTAATAAGGAAATTGTAGTTGGAAGAGAATAGAAGAATAGAAGAAATATGTGGAGAAGGAAATGGCAACCCACTCCAGTACTCTTGCCTGGAGAATCCCATGGATAGAGGAGTCTGGTAGGCTACAGTCCATGGGGTCGCTGAGAGTCGGACACAACTGAGTGACTTCACTTTCACTGTTCACTTGTATGCATTGGAGAAGGAAATGGCAACCCACTCCAGTGTTCTTGCCTGGAGAATCCCAGGGATGGAGGAGCCTGGTGGGCTGCCATCTATGGGGTTGCACAGAGTTGGATATGACTGAAGCGACTTAGCAGCAGCAGCAGCAGCAGAAGAAGAAATATGATAAAGTTATTCAGGTGGGTGGAGAGTAAATTTACTGGGGCAACAGAATGGAATTGCAGGAAAGTTTAGAACTGAACAATAGACCAGGGACTTTTAGCAGGCTAAGGAGAACAATGAAAGGAAAATGTTAATGGACTGGGAGGGAAGAGAAGCCTTGCTAATCTGGCTGTACTGGTGATGGTGATGAATGAACCCACTTTGAGGGATGTGGTCTCAGGAAGGGGGTATAGGGAGCAGCCACCTGCATGTTTTAAGAGTCCAGGTGATTTGGATGCAACTGCAGGTGGTTTTTGAACCACTGTTTGAGAAACACTGCCCTGGGGGCTGGAAAGGGACTGAGGCTGGATTGGGGCAGGAGGGCTGTCATGGCCCAGTGGGGAAGCCCGTTGGACAGACAACAGGACACGAGTCTCTGTTGTTCCAGGTGGCCCTCTAGCTTCCTTGGCCCCTGGGAGGGGCTCAGACCCAAATGTGGGTGGCCTTCAAAGGAACCCTGCCTGTGCTTGCCCCAGGGACTTCTTATCCATGGACTGTCACAACTGGAGTTTTTGTTGTTTGTTTTTGCAACTTTTGATTCCAGAAATAAAAATAGGCTTTCAAAATCAACCAACGGACCAATCAACACTGTTGAAGTTGACACATTTGGGCTAATTGTTTTCCTTTTCATTTAGGCTTATTTCCTACCAAGTGTGGGGTAGCACTTTCAAGTAAATCTTTGGTAATTCCTAAGCATCAAGCAATTGCCTTCATTTCCCAGCAGGACATCCTAAAGTGGGCTCATCTGGAGAGAGAACAGGAATAGCAGTTTTTATAGCTTAAGGCCTGAAAGAAAACGGTTTTTTTTTTTCCCTTGACAATCATAATCCACTCATGCTTTAAAAATGCATTTCAAAATCAAAAGGACTCAGAGAGTTTGGAATGTGCTAGAAGGATGTAACAAGACATTTTATTAACCAGTTTACCTATAAGCTAGATAAACTTACGTCTTGTATCTCTTCTCTTGAAACTCAGCCATAGCCTCTCTGTGTTGCCTAGATGTCAAAGAATTAAGCCTGTGTTGAATTAACAGAAGTAACAGGGGTACAGAGGGAATTGCTTTCTTTTATCACGGTTTCCACTGTGACTCTCTGATTTTAATTTCCAGTGGCAGGATGAAGGAAAGGCCAGTACTCCGGGAGCGGAGCATGGCCTGAATAAAGGCCTGGAGGCCGGCAGGTCATGGGGCTGCTGTCTGCGCGGCCGGACTGAGGCAGAGAGGAAACAGGGCTGGTTTGATAGGGGAGCTGGATTAGGGAGGCTGAGCAGGGGGGGCTTTGAGTGGTGCCTGGGGAAATCCTGAGCCATTTAAATGAGCCATTTAAATCTGACAGGCAAATTGGTGTTTTAAGAAGATTTACCAGGCAGTGATGTGCAGGACGAGCTAGAGTGGGTGGGGGCAGTGTGTGTGTGTGTGTGTGTATGTGTGCGCGCGCATTGGGGGGTGGGGTGACAGAAGAGAGGGGAGAATGAAGCTAGGAGAATAAAGTTTCTGCTTTGAGACACACTTACTGAGCACCTACTCTTTATCTTGCCTTGTGCCGAGCACCAGCTTCACATGCGCGCTCTCTCAGTGAATACAACCAGCATCCGCTCTTTTGTCCAAGCTGGAACCTCCAAGGCCTCCCTGACATTTTCCTTCCCTTTTCTCCACAGTCTATCAAGCTGTCCCATCAGCTTCACGCCTCTCGCATCCGCCTCTTCTCTTGCATCCCCACCGCCTCTATCCCACTTCAGCCACTGCACCTCTCTCTGCTGAAGGGCCTCCCTGCCTCCATCTCCCCTCTGACTCCTTCTCCATCTGCTTGCTAGTGGTGGTGAGGATGGTCTTCCTGAAACACGTTGAATCAGGCCATGTCCCCCAACAGAAACCCTGCAGTGGGCTCCCCACCGCCTTCAAGGGAAAAGTCCGAATCCTCAGCAAAGTCGGGAGGTCCTTGGAACGTGGGTTTTGCTTCGTTCTCCCTGCTTCCCAGGGCTCTTGCCTCTCCCACCTTAAAGCCTGGGGTGTGGCCAAGTGAAAACGCTGTAGGTAATCCTGAGAAGTCTCTTCTCCCTTGTGATGACATCCTCCATTGTACCCCTCCCCTCTGACTCATTCTTCAGAATACATTTAGCCATCCCATCCTCTTGGCTCTTTCTGGCCACCGGTACCTCCTGGGTGCTTTCAAAGAACTGTTGCTATTGCTGTCCTAGAGCTTGCCACAACACATTGTCCCTGGTAGTTCTTTCCTCAGTATGTGAACTTCAAGAGGCACCTTCCAGGGATCGCATCTTCCTCTTCTCCCAGCACCCTCCTGACACATAAAAGGTGCTTAGTAAATATTCAACAAATGGGAATGGATGAAGGTACAAGAATCTGGGTGGTGGGGGTAGGGAGGGAGTGTTGGTTCCATTTTACAGATAAAGAAACTGAGGATCAGGGAGTGATTTAATAATCTGTCCAAGTCTTCTCAGCTTTGCAGCCCCAAATTCACTTCAGGGTCACTAATTTATTGTTTAGGATTTTTTCCTCTTTCTTGCAGTCACAAAATGGAAATTATCAAGGAAAAGAGCTCTGTGTAGCACCTTCGATTTTGGCTGATGGTTCAGAAAGCTAGCAGTAGGGCCACTTCAGGAGTGAGTGTAACAATAAATGAAAAGGCGTTGCTATATTAGTAGGGGATTTCATGAACTGGAGTATTATTAGGTTTGGGGATTGCAAAAGGCTAAGAGACCAAATGAACCATTTCCAACATAAATTGAATATTTATTTCACTGGAAATTATTCAAATCACAAATCCTCCCTGTTTCTGAAAGCTGAAAGAAGATCTGGTTGCATGTGTTCATTGCCATTTTTTTTTTCTCCAATAAATGTTCATTGCCTACTTTTTTTTTTTTTTTTTGATTGACTGGAAAAATCACATTGCAAAATGATAGATATTGTTCATTTAACTCCAGCATTTACTTTTCCCCTAAAGCAGAGTTCTGTTCATGACAGATCAGACTTCTCCCCCATTTAGTACCCATGTAAAACATTGCAAAAAATTGGGTCTGTGGCTCGAATAACATGTTTGCAGCAATCTGTTCAAGCCGCAGCGGGCATGGAAGCTCTTAATGAAATGTCGGTGGATATTAGGGTTTTATGGACTGGAAAACAGTACAAATCAAAGCACTTTGCTTACTGTTTATCTGTTTAGAACATTTTTATTTTCTAAACCTAGCAATGCTCATCTTTTTCATCCGGCATTTCGGTTTGGTTCTTTACATATTGATTTTCCTGTTCACTGGGATTCTCCGATGAAGTCGGAGCACCCAGGTGTGCTGTCTGAAGTGAGCAGTGGCTAGGGGTGCAGGACGGGGGGCATTCTCTGCCCTGAGACCCCTCAGCTCAAGGGCTGGAAGAGAGCAGGGTTCACTGTATAAGAAGATCACTGTAGGGACTTCGCTAGTGCTCCCAGTGCGGGGGGCCTGGCTTCCATCCCTGGTCTAGGAACTGGATCGCTACAACTAAAAGCCTGCACAACCAAGTAAGTTTTTTTAAAAAAGGATCACTACACCTTTCTATCCCCTGTGTGGTTTCCCCTTGAACCAGCATGGTTGATCTTCTATATTAGTTTCTTCTCAAAAGTTATGTACAAATCTTACAGTAAAAGTAGCCTTCTCTTCTTCAATTTTATGAGGAGATAAAATAGAAAGGGTCCCAGCAGGAAGCAAAAGCCATCAGAGCTGGTTTATCCAGGGGTCAGCAATTTTTTTTCTGTAATGGGCCAGAAAGTATTTTGGGCTTTTCAGGCCGCCTACAGTCTCTGTCACAACTGGCCACAGACAACACCTAAAGGATGGGCAGTGGGTGCAACCGTGGGCCAGCAAAACTGTCTTTACAAAAAGCGAGGGGGTGGTTATTGGCTTGTGGGCCAGAGTTCACTGACTCCTGGTTTAGATTAAAAGATTTTAAGGGACAATGTGCAGATAAGTGGGCAGCGTCAGTGGAACAGACAGGGGCACTGAGGTATCAAGATCACAGCAGCAGGAAGCTGTTACGGCCTCAAAGGCTGGAGGGCAGGAGAGAGGAGGTGGTGTGAGCCGTGAGAACGGGACCTGGGGAGGGACTAGACAGGCAGGGGGCAGGAAAAACACCCACTTCTTTCTCCCCCGCCTCCTCAGATCTGCTGCGCTTCTGCTCTGTCTGATCCAATCAATGGCCAGAGGCAAGGGGCCTGGAAGAAGCCTTGCAGAGACTGCATCTCAGAGCACAGTGTGTGGCTCAATTAAGCAAGGGTAGTGGGAGAATAGATGCGTTGTGTGTGTGTGTGTGTGTATGTGTGCGCGCGCATTGGGGGGTGGGGTGACAGAAGAGAGGGGAGAATGAAGCTAGGAGAATAAAGTTTCTGCTTTGAGACACACTTACTGAGCACCTACTCTTTATCTTGCCTTGTGCCGAGCACCAGCTTCACATGCGCGCTCTCTCAGTGAATACAACCAGCATCCGCTCTTTTGTCCAAGCTGGAACCTCCAAGGCCTCCCTGACATTTTCCTTCCCTTTTCTCCACAGTCTATCAAGCTGTCCCATCAGCTTCACGCCTCTCGCATCCGCCTCTTCTCTTGCATCCCCACCGCCTCTATCCCACTTCAGCCACTGCACCTCTCTCTGCTGAAGGGCCTCCCTGCCTCCATCTCCCCTCTGACTCCTTCTCCATCTGCTTGCTAGTGGTGGTGAGGATGGTCTTCCTGAAACACGTTGAATCAGGCCATGTCCCCCAACAGAAACCCTGCAGTGGGCTCCCCACCGCCTTCAAGGGAAAAGTCCGAATCCTCAGCAAAGTCGGGAGGTCCTTGGAACGTGGGTTTTGCTTCGTTCTCCCTGCTTCCCAGGGCTCTTGCCTCTCCCACCTTAAAGCCTGGGGTGTGGCCAAGTGAAAACGCTGTAGGTAATCCTGAGAAGTCTCTTCTCCCTTGTGATGACATCCTCCATTGTACCCCTCCCCTCTGACTCATTCTTCAGAATACATTTAGCCATCCCATCCTCTTGGCTCTTTCTGGCCACCGGTACCTCCTGGGTGCTTTCAAAGAACTGTTGCTATTGCTGTCCTAGAGCTTGCCACAACACATTGTCCCTGGTAGTTCTTTCCTCAGTATGTGAACTTCAAGAGGCACCTTCCAGGGATCGCATCTTCCTCTTCTCCCAGCACCCTCCTGACACATAAAAGGTGCTTAGTAAATATTCAACAAATGGGAATGGATGAAGGTACAAGAATCTGGGTGGTGGGGGTAGGGAGGGAGTGTTGGTTCCATTTTACAGATAAAGAAACTGAGGATCAGGGAGTGATTTAATAATCTGTCCAAGTCTTCTCAGCTTTGCAGCCCCAAATTCACTTCAGGGTCACTAATTTATTGTTTAGGATTTTTTCCTCTTTCTTGCAGTCACAAAATGGAAATTATCAAGGAAAAGAGCTCTGTGTAGCACCTTCGATTTTGGCTGATGGTTCAGAAAGCTAGCAGTAGGGCCACTTCAGGAGTGAGTGTAACAATAAATGAAAAGGCGTTGCTATATTAGTAGGGGATTTCATGAACTGGAGTATTATTAGGTTTGGGGATTGCAAAAGGCTAAGAGACCAAATGAACCATTTCCAACATAAATTGAATATTTATTTCACTGGAAATTATTCAAATCACAAATCCTCCCTGTTTCTGAAAGCTGAAAGAAGATCTGGTTGCATGTGTTCATTGCCATTTTTTTTTTCTCCAATAAATGTTCATTGCCTACTTTTTTTTTTTTTTTTTGATTGACTGGAAAAATCACATTGCAAAATGATAGATATTGTTCATTTAACTCCAGCATTTACTTTTCCCCTAAAGCAGAGTTCTGTTCATGACAGATCAGACTTCTCCCCCATTTAGTACCCATGTAAAACATTGCAAAAAATTGGGTCTGTGGCTCGAATAACATGTTTGCAGCAATCTGTTCAAGCCGCAGCGGGCATGGAAGCTCTTAATGAAATGTCGGTGGATATTAGGGTTTTATGGACTGGAAAACAGTACAAATCAAAGCACTTTGCTTACTGTTTATCTGTTTAGAACATTTTTATTTTCTAAACCTAGCAATGCTCATCTTTTTCATCCGGCATTTCGGTTTGGTTCTTTACATATTGATTTTCCTGTTCACTGGGATTCTCCGATGAAGTCGGAGCACCCAGGTGTGCTGTCTGAAGTGAGCAGTGGCTAGGGGTGCAGGACGGGGGGCATTCTCTGCCCTGAGACCCCTCAGCTCAAGGGCTGGAAGAGAGCAGGGTTCACTGTATAAGAAGATCACTGTAGGGACTTCGCTAGTGCTCCCAGTGCGGGGGGCCTGGCTTCCATCCCTGGTCTAGGAACTGGATCGCTACAACTAAAAGCCTGCACAACCAAGTAAGTTTTTTTAAAAAAGGATCACTACACCTTTCTATCCCCTGTGTGGTTTCCCCTTGAACCAGCATGGTTGATCTTCTATATTAGTTTCTTCTCAAAAGTTATGTACAAATCTTACAGTAAAAGTAGCCTTCTCTTCTTCAATTTTATGAGGAGATAAAATAGAAAGGGTCCCAGCAGGAAGCAAAAGCCATCAGAGCTGGTTTATCCAGGGGTCAGCAATTTTTTTTCTGTGATGGGCCAGAAAGTATTTTGGGCTTTTCAGGCCGCCTACAGTCTCTGTCACAACTGGCCACAGACAACACCTAAAGGATGGGCAGTGGGTGCAACCGTGGGCCAGCAAAACTGTCTTTACAAAAAGCGAGGGGGTGGTTATTGGCTTGTGGGCCAGAGTTCACTGACTCCTGGTTTAGATTAAAAGATTTTAAGGGACAATGTGCAGATAAGTGGGCAGCGTCAGTGGAACAGACAGGGGCACTGAGGTATCAAGATCACAGCAGCAGGAAGCTGTTACGGCCTCAAAGGCTGGAGGGCAGGAGAGAGGAGGTGGTGTGAGCCGTGAGAACGGGACCTGGGGAGGGACTAGACAGGCAGGGGGCAGGAAAAACACCCACTTCTTTCTCCCCCGCCTCCTCAGATCTGCTGCGCTTCTGCTCTGTCTGATCCAATCAATGGCCAGAGGCAAGGGGCCTGGAGGAAGCCTTGCAGAGACTGCATCTCAGAGCACAGTGTGTGGCTCAATTAAGCAAGGGTAGTGGGAGAATAGATGCGAGGGCGAGGGGAGGCAGAAGAATAAGCAGCCCAGGTGATGTCTCTCTCGCCGCTAACTTCTTAGATCCCTCTCCTTTGGGGAGAGAAAATGAGTTTGGCTGACTGCATCCCTTGACCCTGACTTTGTTCTAGAGCAGAAGTTCACAGCCATTTTGGCGTCAGGGACTGGTTTCATGGAAGGTGATTTTTCCACAGACTAGAGGGTGGGGCATGGTTTGGGAACGATTCAAGCACATTACATTTATTGTGTACTTTATTTCTAATCTAATGCCGCCACTGATCTGACAGGAGATGCTGGTCCGTGGCCTGGAGGTTGGGGATCCCGGTTCTAGAGAACCTGTGCTTCCCCACAGTACTGCTCCAGCTTTGGGCATGTCCCCAGGCACAGTGATAGGTTCAGAGATAGGCTTATGTGATGATCTAAGGCAGGCTGAGCAGACCTTTTGTTTGTTTGAACTGTGGAGGAGAGAAGCTCTCTTTTTTTTCCTGGTCAATCCAAGGCTTGAAATTTGGCAGCAAGCTGACCATGTGGTGAGGCCTTCCCGGGGGAACTCACAAGAGCAAGCAGATTGCCCGGGGGTGGTGCTCTATTTGCTCCATGACTCAGTAGTGTTCAACCCCCCAAGAGTCGTGTCCAACTCTTCTGCAACCCCACGAACTGTAGCCCACCAGGCTCCTCTGTCCGTGGGATTTTCCAGGCAAGAATACTGGAGTGGGTTGCCATTTCCTCCTCTAGGGGATCTTCTCGACCCAGTGATCAAACCCGCATCTCCTGTGTCTCCTGCATTGGCAGGTGGATTCCTTACCACTGAACCACCTGTCAAATCCTGATCCTAAGTCCCTGGATCAAGCCGTACCCGACACAAACACTCATTTATCAATGATGTGAGCCAATTCACTCTAGTTTAACTGAGACCACCAGTTTTCTGTTTGGAGCCAGAGAATCCTGGCTAAGAAAGAAAGTCCAGATTTATCACTGGAGCCAAGACCTGCTTTCCTATAACTGTGTGAAACTCATGTGAAGTCCACAAATCTAACCACCAAAGCATGCAAGAGACGATGATTCTTCTGTGTGTATGAGTATTTTCATGTGTGTGTGTGTGCAGCTGTGTTCGAGCAATGCCATTTATTGTCAGCATGTATACTTCTCAGGCACAAAAAACTTTCTTTTTTGAATATCTGTATGGCACGGACCTCATAAGTCTCAAAGATAGCAACTTCCAAGGTAATTACAGAGCTCTGGTGATAACCATAGCAACCCAGTGATTCTGAAATGCAACGGCACGCAGACCACTGAAGCTCAGAGACCCTGATGGCAACAGAGTACCTGCCCGGGTCTGTGGGGTCTTGCAGGGGCTTTTCTTTTGCTTGAACAGAAGGGCTTCTCACCACACAACACCTCCCACAATAATTCCCAAAGTTTTGAATTTTACGGGCCAGAAAAATGTCCAAAACAGAAGTACTGACATAAAGTTGCCAACTTTATTTTGCTAAGAACAGTTCACAAAAGAGATAAACAACCGCCATCTACTATTCGCATCATTTCATAAAAGAAAAGATATTTTCCCATGTCTAAAAGGAGAGACTAAAAGAGAAGCTCTTCAACAGAGCACATTTATCTTTAAGAGAAATGCATGACTTTGGGGATGCTGTGCCTGGTGGGGCACAGATGCATGGCGAGGCTGCCCGGAAGAGGGAGGTCCTCAGGGCCTAAAGCCACTCACTGCCTGCCAAGGCATGAGCCCAGCATGGGCTGTGTCCACTCGAATGAAGGGGCACTCTTTTTCTTGACACAAAGAGTCTTCTCGCTTGCCAAACTGTGTGCTGACGGGGCTGTATCTGCCAGAAAGGGCCACCTTTTCTAATCTGCACAGAGCACTTTTGGGGCTGGCAGTGGCTGTGCTTTTATTGAGCACATAGTAGGTGCTCAATAAATATGCACTCACTGGATGTTGCAGGGCTGACAGAAGCTCCATCAAGGGCCGTTCCCAGTCTGCTCGCTGACACCAGGGGCCAGGCAGTCCTTGGCTGCGCAGCTACAGGAAGCACGTTTCCTGTCTTTTCTCTCACAGTGTCTAAATGGACGTCAGTGGAGAGGAAGATTACAGCAGCCTCTCCTGCTTCTCGGTTCTTTTAGAGGACCAGAAAGAAACCAGCCTTGGTTATTTTTTGGTTTTTGTTTTGTTTGCTTGTTTAAATTCAAATCTTTATTGAATTTGTTACAATATTGCTTCCTTTTTTTTTTTTTTAATGTTTTGGTGTTTTGGCTATGAGGCATGTGAGTTCTTAGCTCCTTGACTAGGGATCAAACCCACACTTGCTGTGTTGGAAGGTGAAGTCTTAACCACTGGACAGCCAGGAAAGTCCTTGAAACCAGCCTTGTTTAAGTGCCTGCTCTGTGCCAGGTAGGACTTTGTCCTGTTAACCTCTTCAGCATGTTTTAAAGCTCAGGTGTGGAGCCTTTGAAGGGTTAAATAATATGCTCCAGGTCATCCAGTGGCCCACTGAGATTCTGACTGCAACATCTGTATCGCTAGGATTTGTGGAGTTTTGCCCTCCACACTGGGGTTTTGCCCTCAAGAAGTGCTCGGTGAATACGTGGAAGCCTGTCCTATGTTCCTTGGAAACTGCCCAGTCATGGGGTTCACGGTCAGCTTCCCATCTCACTGCTCAGTGTATCTGTCACTGCCGCTCCTCTATATCTGTCTCTTATACACATCTCTATGGCACTGCAGGAGTTCCGAGAAGAAGGGTGGAGCGGGAGCCCGGATCCAGGTCAAGGTAGGGATGGGTCCAGTGGAGAGAGCGTTGTGAGGGTGGGTGGGGGAGGGGGTTGAAGCCTAGAGGAGGAGGGAAATCTCATTGTTGTTGTTCAGTCACTCAGTCGTGTCCTATTCTTTGTGACCATATAGACTGGAGCACACCAGGCTTTTCTGTCCTTCAGTATCTTCTGGCGTTTGCTCAGATTCAAGTCCATTGAGTCGGTGATGCCATCCAACCACCTCTTCCTTTGTCACCCCCTTCTCCTCCTGCCCTCAATCTTTCTCAGCATCAGGGTCTTTTCCAATGAGTTGGCTCTTCACATCAGGTAGCCAAAGTATTGTAACTTCAGCTCCAGCATCAGTCCTTCCAATGACTATTCAAGATTGATTTCCTTTAGGATTGACTGGTTGGATCTCCTTGCAGTTCAAGGGACTCTCAAGAGTCTTCTCCAGCTCCACAGTTTGATGACATCAATTCTTCAGCACTCAGCCTTCTTTATGGTCCAACTCTCGCATCTGTACATGACTACTGGAAAAGCCATAGCTTTGACCATATAGACCTCTGTCAGAAAAGTGATGTTTCTGATTTTTAACATGCTGTCTAGGTTTGAAATAGCTTTTTCTCCAAAGAGCAAGGAATCCTCAATGGACAGCCTCTAAATTTTCAGAGATTAGGAGAAAAGTCAAATGCTACAAAGTGATGGGATTGGTAATAAGGAAATTGTAGTTGGAAGAGAATAGAAGAATAGAAGAAATATGTGGAGAAGGAAATGGCAACCCACTCCAGTACTCTTGCCTGGAGAATCCCATGGATAGAGGAGTCTGGTAGGCTACAGTCCATGGGGTCGCTGAGAGTCGGACACAACTGAGTGACTTCACTTTCACTGTTCACTTGTATGCATTGGAGAAGGAAATGGCAACCCACTCCAGTGTTCTTGCCTGGAGAATCCCAGGGATGGAGGAGCCTGGTGGGCTGCCATCTATGGGGTTGCACAGAGTTGGATATGACTGAAGCGACTTAGCAGCAGCAGCAGCAGCAGCAGAAGAAATATGATAAAGGTATTCAGGTGGGTGGAGAGTAAATTTACTGGGGCAACAGAATGGAATTGCAGGAAAGTTTAGAACTGAACAATAGACCAGGGACTTTTAGCAGGCTAAGGAGAACAATGAAAGGAAAATGTTAATGGACTGGGAGGGAAGAGAAGCCTTGCTAATCTGGCTGTACTGGTGATGGTGATGAATGAACCCACTTTGAGGGATGTGGTCTCAGGAAGGGGGTATAGGGAGCAGCCACCTGCATGTTTTAAGAGTCCAGGTGATTTGGATGCAACTGCAGGTGGTTTTTGAACCACTGTTTGAGAAACACTGCCCTGGGGGCTGGAAAGGGACTGAGGCTGGATTGGGGCAGGAGGGCTGTCATGGCCCAGTGGGGAAGCCCGTTGGACAGACAACAGGACACGAGTCTCTGTTGTTCCAGGTGGCCCTCTAGCTTCCTTGGCCCCTGGGAGGGGCTCAGACCCAAATGTGGGTGGCCTTCAAAGGAACCCTGCCTGTGCTTGCCCCAGGGACTTCTTATCCATGGACTGTCTCAACTGGAGTTTTTGTTGTTTGTTTTTGCAACTTTTGATTCCAGAAATAAAAATAGGCTTTCAAAATCAACCAACCGACCAATCAACACTGTTGAAGTTGACACATTTGGGCTAATTGTTTTCCTTTTCATTTAGGCTTATTTCCTACCAAGTGTGGGGTAGCACTTTCAAGTAAATCTTTGGTAATTCCTAAGCATCAAGCAATTGCCTTCATTTCCCAGCAGGACATCCTAAAGTGGGCTCATCTGGAGAGAGAACAGGAATAGCAGTTTTTATAGCTTAAGGCCTGAAAGAAAACGGTTTTTTTTTTTCCCTTGACAATCATAATCCACTCATGCTTTAAAAATGCATTTCAAAATCAAAAGGACTCAGAGAGTTTGGAATGTGCTAGAAGGATGTAACAAGACATTTTATTAACCAGTTTACCTATAAGCTAGATAAACTTACGTCTTGTATCTCTTCTCTTGAAACTCAGCCATAGCCTCTCTGTGTTGCCTAGATGTCAAAGAATTAAGCCTGTGTTGAATTAACAGAAGTAACAGGGGTACAGAGGGAATTGCTTTCTTTTATCACGGTTTCCACTGTGACTCTCTGATTTTAATTTCCAGTGGCAGGATGAAGGAAAGGCCAGTACTCCGGGAGCGGAGCATGGCCTGAATAAAGGCCTGGAGGCCGGCAGGTCATGGGGCTGCTGTCTGCGCGGCCGGACTGAGGCAGAGAGGAAACAGGGCTGGTTTGATAGGGGAGCTGGATTAGGGAGGCTGAGCAGGGGGGGCTTTGAGTGGTGCCTGGGGAAATCCTGAGCCATTTAAATGAGCCATTTAAATCTGACAGGCAAATTGGTGTTTTAAGAAGATTTACCAGGCAGTGATGTGCAGGACGAGCTAGAGTGGGTGGGGGGTGTGTGTGTGTGTGTGTGTATGTGTGCGCGCGCATTGGGGGGTGGGGTGACAGAAGAGAGGGGAGAATGAAGCTAGGAGAATAAAGTTTCTGCTTTGAGACACACTTACTGAGCACCTACTCTTTATCTTGCCTTGTGCCGAGCACCAGCTTCACATGCGCGCTCTCTCAGTGAATACAACCAGCATCCGCTCTTTTGTCCAAGCTGGAACCTCCAAGGCCTCCCTGACATTTTCCTTCCCTTTTCTCCACAGTCTGTCAAGCTGTCCCATCAGCTTCACGCCTCTCGCATCCGCCTCTTCTCTTGCATCCCCACCGCCTCTATCCCACTTCAGCCACTGCACCTCTCTCTGCTGAAGGGCCTCCCTGCCTCCATCTCCCCTCTGACTCCTTCTCCATCTGCTTGCTAGTGGTGGTGAGGATGGTCTTCCTGAAACACGTTGAATCAGGCCATGTCCCCCAACAGAAACCCTGCAGTGGGCTCCCCACCGCCTTCAAGGGAAAAGTCCGAATCCTCAGCAAAGTCGGGAGGTCCTTGGAACGTGGGTTTTGCTTCGTTCTCCCTGCTTCCCAGGGCTCTTGCCTCTCCCACCTTAAAGCCTGGGGTGTGGCCAAGTGAAAACGCTGTAGGTAATCCTGAGAAGTCTCTTCTCCCTTGTGATGACATCCTCCATTGTACCCCTCCCCTCTGACTCATTCTTCAGAATACATTTAGCCATCCCATCCTCTTGGCTCTTTCTGGCCACCGGTACCTCCTGGGTGCTTTCAAAGAACTGTTGCTATTGCTGTCCTAGAGCTTGCCACAACACATTGTCCCTGGTAGTTCTTTCCTCAGTATGTGAACTTCAAGAGGCACCTTCCAGGGATCGCATCTTCCTCTTCTCCCAGCACCCTCCTGACACATAAAAGGTGCTTAGTAAATATTCAACAAATGGGAATGGATGAAGGTACAAGAATCTGGGTGGTGGGGGTAGGGAGGGAGTGTTGGTTCCATTTTACAGATAAAGAAACTGAGGATCAGGGAGTGATTTAATAATCTGTCCAAGTCTTCTCAGCTTCGCAGCCCCAAATTCACTTCAGGGTCACTAATTTATTGTTTAGGATTTTTTCCTCTTTCTTGCAGTCACAAAATGGAAATTATCAAGGAAAAGAGCTCTGTGTAGCACCTTCGATTTTGGCTGATGGTTCAGAAAGCTAGCAGTAGGGCCACTTCAGGAGTGAGTGTAACAATAAATGAAAAGGCGTTGCTATATTAGTAGGGGATTTCATGAACTGGAGTATTATTAGGTTTGGGGATTGCAAAAGGCTAAGAGACCAAATGAACCATTTCCAACATAAATTGAATATTTATTTCACTGGAAATTATTCAAATCACAAATCCTCCCTGTTTCTGAAAGCTGAAAGAAGATCTGGTTGCATGTGTTCATTGCCATTTTTTTTTTCTCCAATAAATGTTCATTGCCTACTTTTTTTTTTTTTTTTTGATTGACTGGAAAAATCACATTGCAAAATGATAGATATTGTTCATTTAACTCCAGCATTTACTTTTCCCCTAAAGCAGAGTTCTGTTCATGACAGATCAGACTTCTCCCCCATTTAGTACCCATGTAAAACATTGCAAAAAATTGGGTCTGTGGCTCGAATAACATGTTTGCAGCAATCTGTTCAAGCCGCAGCGGGCATGGAAGCTCTTAATGAAATGTCGGTGGATATTAGGGTTTTATGGACTGGAAAACAGTACAAATCAAAGCACTTTGCTTACTGTTTATCTGTTTAGAACATTTTTATTTTCTAAACCTGGCAATGCTCATCTTTTTCATCCGGCATTTCGGTTTGGTTCTTTACATATTGATTTTCCTGTTCACTGGGATTCTCCGATGAAGTCGGAGCACCCAGGTGTGCTGTCTGAAGTGAGCAGTGGCTAGGGGTGCAGGACGGGGGGCATTCTCTGCCCTGAGACCCCTCAGCTCAAGGGCTGGAAGAGAGCAGGGTTCACTGTATAAGAAGATCACTGTAGGGACTTCGCTAGTGCTCCCAGTGCGGGGGGCCTGGCTTCCATCCCTGGTCTAGGAACTGGATCGCTACAACTAAAAGCCTGCACAACCAAGTAAGTTTTTTTAAAAAAGGATCACTACACCTTTCTATCCCCTGTGTGGTTTCCCCTTGAACCAGCATGGTTGATCTTCTATATTAGTTTCTTCTCAAAAGTTATGTACAAATCTTACAGTAAAAGTAGCCTTCTCTTCTTCAATTTTATGAGGAGATAAAATAGAAAGGGTCCCAGCAGGAAGCAAAAGCCATCAGAGCTGGTTTATCCAGGGGTCAGCAATTTTTTTTCTGTAATGGGCCAGAAAGTATTTTGGGCTTTTCAGGCCGCCTACAGTCTCTGTCACAACTGGCCACAGACAACACCTAAAGGATGGGCAGTGGGTGCAACCGTGGGCCAGCAAAACTGTCTTTACAAAAAGCGAGGGGGTGGTTATTGGCTTGTGGGCCAGAGTTCACTGACTCCTGGTTTAGATTAAAAGATTTTAAGGGACAATGTGCAGATAAGTGGGCAGCGTCAGTGGAACAGACAGGGGCACTGAGGTATCAAGATCACAGCAGCAGGAAGCTGTTACGGCCTCAAAGGCTGGAGGGCAGGAGAGAGGAGGTGGTGTGAGCCGTGAGAACGGGACCTGGGGAGGGACTAGACAGGCAGGGGGCAGGAAAAACACCCACTTCTTTCTCCCCCGCCTCCTCAGATCTGCTGCGCTTCTGCTCTGTCTGATCCAATCAATGGCCAGAGGCAAGGGGCCTGGAGGAAGCCTTGCAGAGACTGCATCTCAGAGCACAGTGTGTGGCTCAATTAAGCAAGGGTAGTGGGAGAATAGATGCGGGGGCGAGGGGAGGCAGAAGAATAAGCAGCCCAGGTGATGTCTCTCTCGCCGCTAACTTCTTAGATCCCTCTCCTTTGGGGAGAGAAAATGAGTTTGGCTGACTGCATCCCTTGACCCTGACTTTGTTCTAGAGCAGAAGTTCACAGCCATTTTGGCGTCAGGGACTGGTTTCATGGAAGGTGATTTTTCCACAGACTAGAGGGTGGGGCATGGTTTGGGAACGATTCAAGCACATTACATTTATTGTGTACTTTATTTCTAATCTAATGCCGCCACTGATCTGACAGGAGATGCTGGTCCGTGGCCTGGAGGTTGGGGATCCCGGTTCTAGAGAACCTGTGCTTCCCCACAGTACTGCTCCAGCTTTGGGCATGTCCCCAGGCACAGTGATAGGTTCAGAGATAGGCTTATGTGATGATCTAAGGCAGGCTGAGCAGACCTTTTGTTTGTTTGAACTGTGGAGGAGAGAAGCTCTCTTTTTTTTCCTGGTCAATCCAAGGCTTGAAATTTGGCAGCAAGCTGACCATGTGGTGAGGCCTTCCCGGGGGAACTCACAAGAGCAAGCAGATTGCCCGGGGGTGGTGCTCTATTTGCTCCATGACTCAGTAGTGTTCAACCCCCCAAGAGTCGTGTCCAACTCTTCTGCAACCCCACGAACTGTAGCCCACCAGGCTCCTCTGTCCGTGGGATTTTCCAGGCAAGAATACTGGAGTGGGTTGCCATTTCCTCCTCTAGGGGATCTTCTCGACCCAGTGATCAAACCCGCATCTCCTGTGTCTCCTGCATTGGCAGGTGGATTCCTTACCACTGAACCACCTGTCAAATCCTGATCCTAAGTCCCTGGATCAAGCCGTACCCGACACAAACACTCGTTTATCAATGATGTGAGCCAATTCACTCTAGTTTAACTGAGACCACCAGTTTTTTGTTTGGAGCCAGAGAATCCTGGCTAAGAAAGAAAGTCCAGATTTATCACTGGAGCCAAGACCTGCTTTCCTATAACTGTGTGAAACTCATGTGAAGTCCACAAATCTCACCACCAAAGCATGCAAGAGACGATGATTCTTCTGTGTGTATGAGTATTTTCATGTGTGTGTGTGTGCAGCTGTGTTCGAGCAATGCCATTTATTGTCAGCATGTATACTTCTCAGGCACAAAAAACTTTCTTTTTTGAATATCTGTATGGCACGGACCTCATAAGTCTCAAAGATAGCAACTTCCAAGGTAATTACAGAGCTCTGGTGATAACCATAGCAACCCAGTGATTCTGAAATGCAACGGCACGCAGACCACTGAAGCTCAGAGACCCTGATGGCAACAGAGTACCTGCCCGGGTCTGTGGGGTCTTGCAGGGGCTTTTCTTTTGCTTGAACAGAAGGGCTTCTCACCACACAACACCTCCCACAATAATTCCCAAAGTTTTGAATTTTACGGGCCAGAAAAATGTCCAAAACAGAAGTACTGACATAAAGTTGCCAACTTTATTTTGCTAAGAACAGTTCACAAAAGAAACAAACAACCGCCATCTACTATTCGCATCATTTCATAAAAGAAAAGATATTTTCCCATGTCTAAAAGGAGAGACTAAAAGAGAAGCTCTTCAACAGAGCACATTTATCTTTAAGAGAAATGCATGACTTTGGGGATGCTGTGCCTGGTGGGGCACAGATGCATGGCGAGGCTGCCCGGAAGAGGGAGGTCCTCAGGGCCTAAAGCCACTCACTGCCTGCCAAGGCATGAGCCCAGCATGGGCTGTGTCCACTCGAATGAAGGGGCACTCTTTTTCTTGACACAAAGAGTCTTCTCGCTTGCCAAACTGTGTGCTGACGGGGCTGTATCTGCCAGAAAGGGCCACCTTTTCTAATCTGCACAGAGCACTTTTGGGGCTGGCAGTGGCTGTGCTTTTATTGAGCACATAGTAGGTGCTCAATAAATATGCACTCACTGGATGTTGCAGGGCTGACAGAAGCTCCATCAAGGGCCGTTCCCAGTCTGCTCGCTGACACCAGGGGCCAGGCAGTCCTTGGCTGCGCAGCTACAGGAAGCACGTTTCCTGTCTTTCTCTCACAGTGTCTAAATGGACGTCAGTGGAGAGGAAGATTACAGCAGCCTCTCCTGCTTCTCGGTTCTTTTAGAGGACCAGAAAGAAACCAGCCTTGGTTATTTTTTGGTTTTTGTTTTGTTTGCTTGTTTAAATTCAAATCTTTATTGAATTTGTTACAATATTGCTTCCTTTTTTTTTTTTTTAATGTTTTGGTGTTTTGGCTATGAGGCATGTGAGTTCTTAGCTCCTTGACTAGGGATCAAACCCACACTTGCTGTGTTGGAAGGTGAAGTCTTAACCACTGGACAGCCAGGAAAGTCCTTGAAACCAGCCTTGTTTAAGTGCCTGCTCTGTGCCAGGTAGGACTTTGTCCTGTTAACCTCTTCAGCATGTTTTAAAGCTCAGGTGTGGAGCCTTTGAAGGGTTAAATAATATGCTCCAGGTCATCCAGTGGCCCACTGAGATTCTGACTGCAACATCTGTATCGCTAGGATTTGTGGAGTTTTGCCCTCCACACTGGGGTTTTGCCCTCAAGAAGTGCTCGGTGAATACGTGGAAGCCTGTCCTATGTTCCTTGGAAACTGCCCAGTCATGGGGTTCACGGTCAGCTTCCCATCTCACTGCTCAGTGTATCTGTCACTGCCGCTCCTCTATATCAGCTCCTGCCCCCATCTACCCTGGGTCAGCATGCTAAGTCTCATCAGTCATGTGAGACTGTGTGTGACCCCATGGACTACAGCTTGTAAGGCCCCTCTGTCCATGGCATTCTCCAGGCAAGAATACTGGAGTGGGTTGCCATGCCCTCCTCCAGGGGATCTTCCTACCCAGGGATTGAACCCTGCTCTCCTGCATTGCAGGCAGATTATTTACCGTGTGAGCCACCAGGGAAGCTATTTAGGCAGCAAGTGTGGGAGTCAANTTGTAAGGCCCCTCTGTCC
Organism: Cephalophus harveyi; assembly: GCA_006410635.1. Taxonomy (NCBI): domain Eukaryota; kingdom Metazoa; phylum Chordata; class Mammalia; order Artiodactyla; family Bovidae; genus Cephalophus; species Cephalophus harveyi. Next base: position 560,699 of record SJYT01019136.1, on the reverse strand, counting down.
ATGGCATTCTCCAGGCAAGAATACTGGAGTGGGTTGCCATGCCCTCCTCCAGGGGATCTTCCTACCCAGGGATTGAACCCTGCTCTCCTGCATTGCAGGCAGATTATTTACCGTGTGAGCCACCAGGGAAGCTATTTAGGCAGCAAGTGTGGGAGTCAATCCAGGTAGATTCTCTCCAGACCACATCTGACCACACAGCTCTCCTGCTGAAGGACCAGCAAGCCCAAACCAGTATTTCCATCAGAGAAGGCCAGGACTTGCAATCCAGACACGGCTGTTCACATGAAGCTGTTAGATTGCCTGCAGTATTGTTGGCAGTCACACCAGTGGGAAGAGAGTTCCTCTTTTTGTAAAAGTGAATTTAACCAGCTCAGCCCTCTTTGCAGCTATGCCACATCTCTGTCATTTTATATAGAATGTCCTTATGTAGAGGAAATATTGGTTTGCTTTACTATGTGTAGCTCATCATTGGACTTGGGACCTATTAATAAATTTGAAATATCTGATAGAGGGCTAAAGAGGGGAAGAAAAGGAAGACTGTTAAGGAGGAGTAACAATAAATACCCAGGGAACTGCATTTTCTGCTCAACCACATCTTGACTCTCAGTTGAGGTCGGTGGACTCTGGTCTCATGGGGATCTTAGTGCTCCTGGGTACCAGTGCTGCACAGAGGTATCTGTGGCCTATTCACTGCTAAGCCAGCCTGGAAACTCCTTTATCAGATCCTTTTCTTACCTTCCTCTGTGTTTGCAAGCCAGAGAACAGAGTGAAGAGTGAACAGACGGGGTACAGTCTGATTGATATAAAGATTCTGGTTTTAGAGGAAGAGAGAACAGGAGAACAATTCACACCTAACATTGATCCCAAGTCTACAGTTGTCAGATATGTTACATATTAATCTTCCTTATTCCATCTCACAGCTGAGGGAACTAAGGGCCAGAACGGTGAAATAACTTGTTTAAAATAAAACCTCTAGTAAGCAGGAAAGCAAGAACTTGAGCCCAAGTCTGTCTGGCTCAAGGCATGCCCTATGTGATTGATTTCAGAAGGCCCTAGTTCTTCTCTTCTCATCCCATCTGTTCTTCAGTATAGAGGTCAGGTACCTGGGCTCTGGAGGCAGAGTATAGGGGTTCAATCCCTGGTTCTGCCAACTCCAGTTCTGTTACCTGAGCTCCGAGTTGTGTAGACAGAGTATCACTATGGGTCACCATCACTGTAGGTCAATGTGGGACTGTGTCTAGGGGAGGTAGGGCCTGAGTCTGATTGACACGGGAAGACCTGTTAGATAAAGAAAGAGCTCAAATGAAAGATACTACTGTGGGAGGGGGAGGAGAATTGGCAAAGATGCTGAAGGTGGGAAACTCACACTGAAATTCACATGGAAGTGCCTACTGTGCTGGGCTTTCGATGGTGTCTCTTCATTCATCCACTTGCTCAGTGAGTGTTTCCATCGGAAACCCCTGATGGCAAGTCACAGAGAGACTTTTCTCAGACTGAACTAAGCATCGCGTTTTCCTGTTAGTAACTCAAGGGTTGGATTATTGGCTCAGGTAGCCAGGCATCCAGCAGTAGAGTGGGATTCACAGTTCTTACAGGAGGAGGAAGAAGCAGTCTAGAATCACGGAAAGCAATCCGAGAAGAAGGTGGGGAACTTCAAGAAGAGAACTCAAGAGTGAACCAAGAATTTAAAACTGCAGAAGACAATGAGTAAGTGGAAGACCTATTTTGCAAAAGTCCTGTTGTGATTTGTTTTTGCTGGTCGCTTCTCACCTGACTGGAGAGTTAAGGAGTTTATCCCCTATTGTCTACTCTCTTTGGGTTCCATCTGTCTGTAGGGAGCATAGGTGTGGCTTTGCTCTTAGGGTAGACAGGCAGTGGGACAAAGCCCGTGGCTTTTCCAGTGATGCCTGCTCTAGGGGAACACCTCTCTCCAGCTCCGGGGCTCAGGGCTGGGGGCCCGTGGTAATGCAGCTCACATGGGGCCAATGAAACATGAGCAGAGGTGATGTGGTCCTCTGGGTGGAAGCTCTGAGAGCTGGTGTGGGGCTTGCCATACTAGCATTTCCCTCTCTGCCACCAGGATTGGCAGTTTTCCAACTGCTGTGCTCCTGAGTGAAGCTGACACGGAGCCGAGCTTCAGCTGGCCCAAAGTGGACATGGGATGTGGACCAGAAATAACTCTTTATCTGCCACTCCTGGGTTGTTGCTGCAACATAAGCTCCCAGTCCTAATACAAGGCATATTGTTACTGCACATCTAAGCCATACTCTCCAGCAGTCATATCCGAGATGGATGGACATCTCCACCTGCTCCACTTTTTTTCCCTTTCCTCAAACTCTGATGGGATAGAGGCTCTTATTTCACCTCCCTTACACTCTGATAATGTCCAGTTTGCAGAACTCCAGGTGATAATAAATCCTGCACCTCAGTCAACAAAAAGGAAGGTTGGAAGCATCAGTAGAAAATGTATTGGTGAGTTCTAATGTTGTGAAGTGAGTGGAAGATTATTTAGATAAACGGATTAATCTGATTGAAATGGTTCCCAGAAGTAAATGTCAATGAACCAGATGTGGTAATTTCTTGCTCATGAAGTAGTGTTAGTATGCATGTGATTTGAAGTTTATGTTAAAACACAAGCACAAGATTGCCTCTTGGGCTATGGATGGTATAAATGGGATGGGGCCACCATGAATGAGAACTGTTTGTGTCAGATATGGTTAGCTCAAGCAGGATGATGAGTGGGAGTGGAGGTTCCTAGAATGTGGTGGTGAATCACGAACAATACGCCGAGGCCAGAAATATATATCTTTTGTACAGAAATTAACACGAAGCTATCTGTAAACATCTAAGCAGATTCCGAATGTGCTGGAGGTTTTGCTTCAGTGCTTCAGAATAACAAGTGTTGCCTTCAGAGGGAACAATTGTCCTCTTAAAATGTGTGTATGGGATCTAAGGAGAGAGAGAGTTACGCAGTCATGCACACATTTCCCAAATTGGATTGCTGTTAAAATGTCTGCTCAAAGAAGGGTTCTGTGATTCAAAAACAAACAAGCAAAAATTAAGGAAATATGGAGTTAAAGAAGTTTCTTTGCTGCAGAACTTCTCAAAGGCTCTAAAACATTAATGTTGGTTGTGATTCTCCAAAAGTAGGTAGTAATCATGGCTTCTGAACCTTTCTGACTGTGGAACTCACAGCTAGATTAAGAGATGGACAGAGGGGTGGAAGGATAGAAGGATGAAGGGATGAATATGGGTATAGATATATAAATATATTTCTCATTTCACACTGCTATTTGTAAATAAGGAAGAATGCTAAATGAACCTGTAAGTATACCTTTGACTGGATAAAGAGACCTCCTTTGATATGAGTTCTTAACAATGAAAATAAAATCAGCTAATTCGATTAGGATGCTTTTGAGTACAGGAAACAGACTTTCCTTTAAAGAGGATTTAATATCGGTTTTTTGCTTCCCCGGTGGCTCAGTGGGTAAAGAATCCCCCGGCATTGCAGGACACACAGGAGACAGGAGATGCATGTTCAGTCCCTGGGTTGGGAAGGTTCCCCCGGAGGAGTAAGTGGCAACTCACTTCAGCATTCTTGCCTGAAAACTCCCATGGACAGAGGAGGCTGGCAGGCTACATTCCAAAGGGTTACAAAGAGCCAGACACGACTGAGTGACTAAGAACTTACCTCAACAATAAGAATGTCTGTTATGTCACATAAGAAATCTGGAGGCAGGGTGATTTCTGGATGGTTAATTCAGCAGCTCTACAGTATTCTCGTGAATTCTGAATTCTTGTGTTTTGTTTCTTTCTGCTCTGCTTTGCTCAACACAAAGGCCATGTCTCCCTGCTGATGGCTAGACGTTACCGAGGTTTCTGGCACTGGGCAAGTGCAACTCTACCCAGAGCTGGAGGAAAACATTTCCCCTTGGGTGGCTCCTTTTCTAGGAAAGAAATGTTTCCTTGTAGCCCCTGGTAAACTCTCCTTTATGTTCAGGGTCTGCGTTGCTCACCTGTGCTCTGAATGTACTGGGAACTGGGAAGGTGAGGGTTTGGCATTTTGAGTCTCCATTGGGAGACACATTTTGGGCTTCCCTGTAGCTCAGGTGGTAAAGAATCTGCCTGCAATGCAGGAGACCTGGGTTTGATCCCTGGGTCGGGAAGATTCCCTGGAGAAGGGAAAGGCTACCCACTCCAGTATTCTGGCCTGGAGAATTCCATGTACTGTATAGTCCATGGGGTCACAAAAAGTTGACATGACTGAGCAACTTTCACATATATACGTTTTAAATGTGTATTTAAACACATGGGAGAATCCCATGGACAGAGTAGCCTGGCAGGTTACAGTCCATAGTTTCACAATACTGAGTTCAAGTTGTACATGCAAAGAGATTTAGTATAAGGAATTGGCTCACATGATTACAGAGGCTAGAAGTCTGAAGCCCTGCAGTTGGCAGTTTCATTGACTCTCTCTTATATGCTGCCAGAACTTCTGTTCCCTACAAATGCTGAGTCAAGGACTCCCAGGAGGTATCACACACAGACTCAGAAATTTGTCGTCTTTAAATTGCCGCACAGCCATGGTCATTCTCTCCTACCCTGGCCCCTTGCAGATGTCAGTTACCTGCACATTCACTTGAGATAAGAATATTGATATCCATGCCAGGGGTATATCTCTACTACTCCCAGGATGGCATCCTCAAGGATTCAAGAGCTGGGTTCTGAGCAGAAGTGAGCAAAAATCCCTTCAAGTTACATAGAATCTTCCATGAAAACCACTCCTCTAGCTTCTTCTGCAGCCCTTCTTTCCATAGCCCACTCATTTATTTAACAAACATTTAATGAGCATCTACTATATTCTAGCTGAACAGTGGCTCACAGATGGTTGGCAGCTGGGCTGAATCAAAGGTGCCTATTGTGTTGGCATTAGGATACTGGAGAGTCGGGCAGATTCTGCCTCTTCCTCAGACCCAAGTGCCCAGAGGCCACAGTGCTTGCTCTCCTGAAGACTGGGCAGCTAAAAGGATGAGGGCAGGAGGACACATAAGGATTATGCAATGATGACCTTTGACAGTAAGAACCATTGGATCTTCATTGGATCCTCTGCTGGCTTCTGGCTAGTATGTTATTTTGCAACAGAAATAGATTAAAACAAATAGAGCTTCTCCCTCTTTTCTTATCTGCCCTCTTCTGAGACTTTCTATCTATGCCTGGGCCTAAAAACACCAGAGGATGGGGAGCTGATAAGCTCTTTCTACCCAAACAGGACTATGTATTTTAAAGGAAAACAAGGTCCGCGTATTGGTCAACATAGCCAGGGATGGCACAGCTTAAGTTAGTTGGGTTCTAAATTTAGTGAGCAGAGTAAAGATCACTGGCCATTAAACTAACCCTTGAGAATTCAAAATCCCATAGGTATGGTTTTGTGGATCCCAAGCTATAACTTAATATGTCCAACACAGCAGTTTTTCTGTGAACATCGGAACAGTTTGTTATTTCTATACTTGCGCACCAGACGAGATACTCGGCTTCTGTTTAGGAATCATAATAAATGCAAAGTAGCTCTGCTTTTTGTTCTTTGTTTTATTTTAGCTAAGTGTGAGCAGTTTGCATATATTTAAATAAGTGTGTCAATGATGTGAACTCGCTGTAATGCCTACTGATAAATAATATGTCAGTTATTTTGTCATGTAACATTTAAAAAATAATTCAAAATCATTCTTATTTGCCACCCCCCATGTTTTTACTTTCAAAAATTTCAAACCTAGAGAATATTAGAAAACAATATAATGATAAGGCATACTCACAGATCCTTCACCTAGATTCATCAGTTGGTGGTATTTTGCCACATTAATGTTATCTCTCTCCCTAATACACACACACACACAGAGTGGACTCACTACAATAGGCTTTCACAAAGGGAATAAACTCTTGTAACAGGCACAGAGGTAAGAAATTGAACATCATCAGCATCCTGGAATTCTTTCTTGGGTGCCCCCTGACATCACTTCCTGAGGGAAATCACTGTCCTGGCTCCTAATACTTAAATGGGTTTTGTCTTCCAACTTTATGGAAATAGAATCATGTTTTATATACCCTTCTTGAACTTAGCTTCTCTTATTCAACACCGTGAGATTCATCCAAGTTGTGTGTGGTACTCTTTTCTGTTTAGCCCCTCTTTGTGGTTGCTGCTGTTCAGGGCACTGACTTTTTTGAAGAGTGCCCTGTGATCTGGACTTACCTGGTCCTTTTCTCTGAATTAGACTCAGCTTAAACATTTTGGTGGGCTTCCCTTGTGGCTCAGCTGGTAAAGAATCCACCTGCAATGTGGGAGACCTGGGTTCAGTCCCTGGGTTGGGAAGATCCCCTGGAGAAGGGAAAGGCTACCCACTCCAGTATTCTGCCCTGGAGAATACTGTATAGTCCATGAGGTCACAAAGAGTTGGAGTGACTTTCACTTTCTTAAACATTTTGGCAAGCACACAACAAAGGTGAGGTTGTGCACTTCCCATTGCATCTCACAAGAAGGCATGTAGCGTCATTGTGTCCCTTGGTCGCTGAGTGATGCTAAGCTTGATGGCTTCGTTAAGCAGCTCGCTGGCAGGTCTCTCCACTGTGAAGATACCTTCCCTTTGGTAATTAACGAGAAGTCTTTGGGAAGATACTCTGAGATCATGTAAACATCCTGATGACCAACCAACATTTTGTTGTTATTGTTTAGTCACCAAGTCCTGTCTGACTCTTTTGCAACCCCGTGGACTATAGCCCACCAGGCTTCTCTGTCCATGGGACTCTCCAGTCAAGAATATTGGAGCGGGTTGGCATTTCTTCTCCATGGGATCTTCCCGATCCAGGGATCGAACAGTGCATCTCCTGCATTGGCAGGCGGATTCTTTACCACTGAACTACCAGGGACGCCCAATCGGTATTTTATTTAATGGTTTTAGCATCTGTGGATGATCCCTGCTTGAGTCAATTATCTCATTGAAGTTGAAATTCTTAGGAGATTCTCTTATAAAATTAAAACACTCAAATATGTTCACTCTTCCAATCCCCCAGCTCTTGCAGAGATACAAGATGAACATGCAGGTTATCCTCTTTCTCCTCTGAGTTTCACTTTCTGCCTTAACTGTCCTATTTTGTCACCCTGGGAGGCTGACCCTGGATCCTGCACCACCTCAATTCCCTTGCAGCTGGGTTTCTGGTTGGGTGTGCCCATGGGAGCATGTTACTGGTAAGTCATCCAAGAGCAGGAGAAGAGAGAGGTCAGGGTGCCCCAACTCCCCTGCTTGATCACTGGAGGCCCCACCCTGCACTCTCCACAGTGCAGCTAGCTTCCGCCTCTTCAGGTCTGAGTGCTTCAGTATTTCTTGTTTGTATACAGTGAACACTGTCCATGAGTCCTTTTGTTAAAAAATCTCCTTAATTAAACCATCTGAGAAATCCTGCTTCCCGCCAGGACTCTGATTCAGTGAATTTCACTTCAGGTCCCCAGTTCTGATCTGAATGATAGAGTTTTAATTTTGTTTCTGTCAATCGGCATCACTTGACAAGGCTGAATCTGTCAGAGGAGTAAAGACAAACTTCAGGGAGAAACAAAGAAAAAAAAAGAAGAGCCAATAGTCCCAGTGAGCTTCCCTGGTGGCTCAGAGGTTAAAGCGTCTGCCTTTAATGCGGGAGACCAGGGTTCGATTCCTGGGTCGGGAAGATCCCCTGGAGAAGGAAATGGCAATCCACTCCAGTATTCTTGCCTGGAGAATCCCACGGACGGAGAAGCCTAGTAGGTTACAGTCCACGGGGTCGCAAAGAGTCGGACACGACTGAGCGACTGAACTGAACTGAACTGAACTGAATAGTCCCAGCAGTGGAGGTCTTAGATCCTGACTTTCCTGAGCTTGGATCCATGCATTTTTTCCCCGAAGTTGGAGTCCACGAACCAATAAGTTCACTTTTTTGATTTACGTCCATTTAAATTGAGTTTGTGTCATTGCATCCCAAGAGCCCTGATATTTGGGGACAGCACAAGGAGTCAGCAGTTTGCACGAGCAGAGAGATGGGAGGTTCTAGAAACATGCCATGTTCTCTTCTATTTGTTTGAAGAGTGTAACACTACAGTTCTTTACTTCTGTCTTGATTGTCTCTAGGTGCTTAAATAAAATATTAAATGACTTCTTATCTTCCATCTTTCTTGTGTCCGTTTCCCTGAAAGCAACCTTTGCCTGGTTGAACTGGGGCAGGTCTTCTCTGTGTTGTTCATTGCTCACAGGGAGGACGGGCTGCAGGGAAACTGCCAGAAAAGACAGGCAGTGCCCTAAGGCTGATAATAGTGAGCACTATGACTACCCTGAGCCTGAAGGGGCAAGGAGAGGGGCATCAGTAAAGCCTGGACACAGAGGGCAGTGTAGCCACTTGACGGGAGCTGTGACCTCCAGGTGAAGGGCACAGCCAGCTCCTGATAGCTCTGAAGTGAGGAAAGTGAAATGAAAGTCGCTCAGTCTGTCCGACTCTTTGCGACCCGATGGATTATCCAGCCAATGGAATTCTCCAGGCCAGCATACTGAAGTGGGTAGCCTTTCCCTTCCCCAGGGGATCTTCCCATCCCAGGAAGTAAGCCAGGATCTCCTGCACTGCAGGCAGATTTTTTACCAACTGAGCTATCAGGAAAGCCCAAAGTGAGAAAACTAGAAGAATAACCACTCCAGCCCCACGTGCCTCTCTCCCTCCTATTTCCTGCCACTGGAGCAAATTTTCCCAGAAAATATCTTGAGGTTGAAAGAATACTGGCTTTTTAACTGGAACACTGGGTTCAAATCCTCCACCATAAATGCTCTTCCTTTCCACGACCTTACTTCTTCTGAGCATCAGTTTCTTCACTATATGATGGAGTGCAAATACCCACTAATAGACTTAGATGAAGGCCAATGCAGATGAGATAAATGTACAAGAAATTGTTTTCTAACGCACAACCGCATTCTGCTAATGTAAGGAATTATAATGATGAACCCAGCAAAGAGTGTTCTGCGGCAAGCACTTTTCTGGTGAGCTTCCTTTCTGCTCTCTTGTTGACTCAGTACTCATCAACAGATGACTCCATTTTAACCTAAGTGTCCCTTGCCCAAGCTAATTGCTAATTTAGACTTAAACTGTGCCCAACTCACGATTAGAATTCAAACCTTGGAACTCCATTAGGGATGCATAATGCTACATTTTCCTTCACTGAAATTAATCAGCTGCAAATGATTAAATTACTATATATAGTGTGAAACACAACAAAGCTGTAATTTTTATATAAATTCCAGAATGTTACATTATTTCCCTTCAGCACTGACATCAGAATAATTCCTCCACAATCATTGCTTTGTCTTCTGTAAAAATAAAACTGTAAAAACCCATTGCTCTTCAAGCGTACCAGAGTCTGCATTCAATATTTAATATGATTAATGTTTACTGTATTTGTTGTGGGGTTGTCTGCTAATTGTGGCGTTAAGCCGCACCCCCTTCATCATCTTTGGGGGCTGAGGGATGTTGGTTCAGAACCACTGTTAGAAAAGTATCAATTAAAATTCAGCTTCGTTGAGCACATGAATCTTTTCTGTTGTTTGTTGTGGTGCCCGGCCTATCTGGGGGCAGCAGTCTGCTTCTCTGCCCCTCTCCTCGCTGCAGGAAGAGATTGAGATTCTAGGCAACTTCTCAGTGAGGATATAGCCTGTGGAAAAACCCAGGCTTGCTCAGCAGGCATGGGGGCACTGGGGTATCTAGCATGAAGTCCCAACTGCATGCTTCCCTGGCAAAACCCTCCACCATTGGAATGAGACCGGTGATTAAAGGAAGGTCTAGATGTAGGTGAGTCAAGCGAGGCATATCCAGGGGCTAAAGCTGAGATGGCCACCATCGCACATACATAACCAGGTGGGGAGCCACTTCACAGCCACCTCCCTCTTAAGGATCTCACCTCCTTACATACTGCTCCCCAGGAACTTCACTCGCATCCCACGCTGATTAAGAGGACCCACTTGAGAGTCAGGAAACCTGAATGGCGACCCCGTGTGCCCCGTATGGCCTATCGCCGTCATAGACCTCAGATTCATCTCTTAACCTCTCTGGGTCTTTGCTTTCTTATCTAGAAAGTGGCAGTGATCATCTCTGCTGGAAAGATTTAGGACTGACGCAGTGCTTTGTCAGCTGAAGGATGCCCTCCAGATGCAGGGGTCATGGTTAGAGTAGCCAGTCATTTCTCTGGCTAGCCTCCCCATCAGAGCAGGTCCCCTGGTTCCCATCTCCAAACCCCTACAGCTTTTTTGGGGGGCAGCCCTGGACAAAGTCTTGAAAATGCAGCTGACCAACAACTCTCAGGCCCCAGATGACCTCAAAGCCCAGGGACGGGGTCTCCCATGGCTGCTGACACCCACAGCACCTTCCAGATAGTGAGGCTCCATCCTTCTCTGGCTCTGAGGACCAACTGTGCCAGCCTGGGGCCGTGGCAGAGGTGCAGTGAGCTCTTCTCTCACCCTCCCCCATTCTTGTCAGTTCCAAAGGACAACTGCCTTGCTCTCCCAGGCTATCTCAAAGAATATGTGGACAAATTTCTCTCGGTAGCCTTGCTTACTCCGGAGCCCATACACGACCAGGAAAGCTGACTTCAGAGTCTTCTCTCTCATGAGTCTATTCCTTCCTCTCATCTCCCTTACCTCTGTTGAAACTTGCCCCCGGATACACGATCACTCCTTTCCACCCAGCACCTGAGTTCCACATTTGGTCTCACTGAGTATTGGCTGGGTGACTCTCTGATTTGGAGATACACAGAACCAGTCATGCTTCTCACCCCAAGAGCTCACCACGCATAGGGTAGTCCTCACGATCCCTGTGACTCACCAAGCCCACCTCAGAAGCTCCTCTCTGCATTCGTGGGGTTTCCTTTTTCATCCTTCCTCCTGGACTGTCAGCATCTAAAAGATAGGGCTCTGGAATATTTTAGCCTCCATCAGCTATAGAAGAGTAAGAACCAGCCCTCTGCCTTTTTGTTATTGATTTGTCCTTCCAGAATTGGGGAGAGATTTCTTCTGAATGAATTCATTTATTCTCCACTGATCTATTTTGCCAAAGAAGACATCTCTGTAAACAGGCTGTTCAGCCTGGCCAATGAACTGATGGACGTTTTGTTGCCCAGTCATGTCCAGCTCTTTGCAACCCCATGGACTGTAGCCCACTGGGCTCCTCTGTTCATGGGATTTTTCAGGCAAGAAAACTGGAGTGGGTTGCCATTTCCTCCTCCAGGGGATCTTCCCCATCCAGGGATTGAACCCGCATCTCTTGTGTCTCCTGAATTGCAGGCGGATTCTGTACCCACTGAGCCAGCAGGGAACCCTAATGGACAGATGGATGCCACATGAAAGCCAGCCAGGTGAGGGTGTGACTCAACTTTACACCTTGACCTAGAACGGATACTCAGCCAGGGTGCACCAGCCTGTCCACACAGGTTATTAACATGCTGAAATACTTCTGCAGTTGATCAGTAGCCACTGCCAAGCATCCGCATCTATTCTGCCAGCATCCACTGGGTCCCCTGGGTTTCCCACAGTCCAACAGAAGGGGCCTGGCCCCCTAGGGGTTATCTCGGCCTCCGGTCCAGCACTGCGGCCTGTGTTTTTTCCCGTGGGCTGGCACTCCTGCCATGTGGGTTGTTAATTAGTCTGAAGATCATCTGAAACCCTCCCAGCTAACTTATCACACAGCTGTCTGCTAGAGAGCCACTTGGAAAGTTGTGACAAGAAAAGCGCTGAGTTCTACTTGGAAACATACTAAATGTCTTAAATTATTTCAGTGACAAAAACTATTGTCCCTGGACACAGCTGCCTCTGATGAACTTTCCCCTTGGTGGAGGAGCCCCAGTTCAGCAATTTCAAACTGCCCCTCTATTCTGATGCTTTCAGAAGATAATAATAGTCAACATGTGCATAGCACCACTCAGTGCCTGGCACAGTGCTAAGTGCTCCATGGGCAGAATCTCACTGAATCCCCTCTGCAACATTGTGATGTATAGGTAACTTTATTGTCATTTAACAGGTGGAGCCCAAGATTCACAGAACTTAAGTAATTTGTTCAAAGTATCACACTAGAAAGTGGCAGGGCTGGGACTCAAACCCAGGCTGAGTGACTGCAAACTCTTAAACCTGAAGCTAAATTATTTGGTATACAGTCTCATTAGTTATCTAAGTTAGTTATCTTCTTGTTATATGATCTTCTCTATTCTAGTACCCTTAGGAATGCTTCTGTGTTTGTGTGTGTCTGCATGCGCGCGCGCGCATGCACGTGTGTATGTGTGTGTGTGTAAGAAAGAGAAAGAAAGAACAAGAGAGAAGAGGAATGGACATCTGTGTGGTGATGTTGTATAAGAAAGAAAGTGAAAGCACACGTTAGTCTCTCAGTCACGTCTGACTCTTCCACAACCCCACAGACAGTAGCCCACCAGGCTCCTCTGTCCATGGGATTTCCCAGGCAAGAATACTGGAGTGGGTTGCCATGCCCTTTTCCAGGGAATCTTCCTGTCCCAGGGATCAAACCTGGGTTCCCTGCATTGCGGGCAGATTCTTTACCATCTGAGCCACCAGAGAAGCCCATGTTACATATATACAGCCAGTATTGCCACGTCCCTGTTCCTCATCATTTTATGTGGTTCCTTCCAATTGTGTGGGTTGTCTGAGATTGAAAGCAACTCTGTGCCAAGGGCTTTGATTCACTCACTCAGAACCCAGATGGTGCCGCAGGAAAGCCAGTTGTCTGTGGAAGCATCTGGACCACAATAGGGCTGAAGATCAGTAAGTGAAAACTTCTGGGACCAAGCTGGAGAAACCCACTTAGCGTCTCTCTGCAAAGATGAGCTGAGATGGTCTTTTCCCTCCCTTCCTTTTCTCCAAGTCAACACCAAGAAGGACACTGAAGGCTCTGTGGAAGCATCTGGACCACAATAGGGCTGAAGATCAGTAAGTGAAAACTTCTGGGACCAAGCTGGAGAAACCCACTTAGCATCTCTCTGCAAAGATGAGCTGAGATGGTCTTTTCCCTCCCTTCCTTTTCTCCAAGTCAACACCAAGAAGGACACTGAAGGCTTATTGAAGAGCTATGAGAAACAGCAGCGAGGACCCAGAACATTCCATATCTCCAGACACTGTGCATCCTTGTGCGTCTGGGTGGAATGGGGACTATTTTGGTGGACTCTGACAGCTTTTATTTACATCCTGAATTCCCTTCAGAGTAGTTTTCTTGGGGGCAGTCAATTTAAAATGTAAAACAGAAGTAGAAAAGATGAAGTGGAGCTGGTTCTTCTGAGGGCTCTTCCCCTTCTGGACCAGGCAAAGGTCATGCCTCAGCTGTGACCCATTCATTCCCTGGGGGTGTCCAGGCCCAGAGGGACTCTGTTCCATTCAGTCCCTGGAAGCTGGTTAGCCAGGCTGCCAGGCTCCCTGCCTTCCCTCCCCCATGACTGACATTGGACCGAATGTCCACTATCTTTGTGAACAAGGTTTGCTGTTCATTAAAAATTGCCTTTCTTGTGAACAAGAAAATTACTTGCTTTTTTTTTTTTCCACCCTTTAGCTGACAGTCTCACTTACCATTAGGATTGGATGAGCTGCAAACCCAATCTAATCCAGAAATGCCCAGTAAGACTAATTTGAATTTTGTCCCAGGACAAATGATGGGGAAGAAGTAAGTGGAGAGAGGAACAGAAACCTCATCTCACTGCATTTCTAATTATGTTGTTTCTCCTAACGTGGGAAGAACGGAACCCTGGGCCAGGCAGCCCCTGGATCTGGGTGGTTTCATCCAGAGATTGAGTTCATCTGGAGTGAAACTCAGAGAGAGGCTCACATTGCCATTGCGCCACCTGCTGGAAGTTTGGAAAAAGAATCTGAAACTCAGGGTTTGGTTGTAACTGGTAACTTCACAATCCTAATGACTATACTACTTCTCATTTTGTCTTATTACACAAGTTACACAGAGTTTTTTGGAAGACAACTTAGGAAGTTCATATAACTAAAACAAAACAAGTCACTCATAATCCTGTCACCTAGAGATTACCACTGTTTATATTTTTTTAGCTTTCCTTCCATCCTTCCAGTCTTTTTTCTATGCTTTTTTCAAATTCATATACACTGTCTCATTCAATACCATTATTCTGTAGCCTAATTTACAGGCTTAACATTATGCATTAAATCTTTTTGCATGTCAACAGACTGGTTCCAAATAGGAAAAGGAGTATATCAAGGCTATATATCGTCACCCTGCTTATTTAACTTATATGCAGCTTCAGTCAGTTCAGTCGCTCAGTCGTGTCCGACTCTTTGCGACCCCATGAATCGCAGCACGCCAGGCCTCCCTGTCCATCACCATCTCTCGGAGTTCACTCAGACTCACATCCATTGAGTCAGTGATGCCATCCAGCCATCTCATCCTCGGTCGTCCCCTTCTCCTCCTGCCCCCAATCCCTCCCAGCATCAGAGTCTTTTCCAATGAGTCAACTCTTCGCATGAGGTGGCCAAAGTACTGGAGTTTCAGCTNTCTTGATGAAAGAGGAGAGTGACAAAGTTGGCTTAAAGCTCAACATTCAGAAAACTAAGATCATGACATCTGGTCCCATCACTTCATGGGAAATAGATGGGGAAACAGTGGAAACAGTGTCAGACTTTATTTTTCTGGGCTCCAAAATCACTGCAGATGGTGACTGCAGCCATGAAACTAAAAGATGCTTGCTCCTTGGAAGGAAAGTTATGACCAACCTAGATAGCATATTCAAAAGCAGAGACATTACTTTGTCAACAAAGGTCCGTCTAGTCAGAGCTATGGTTTTTTCCTGTGGTCATGTATGGATGTGAGAGTTGTACTGTGAAAAAAGCTGAGCGCCGAAGAATTGATGCTTTTGAACCGTGGTGTTGGAGAAGACTCTTGAGAGTCCCTTGGACTGCAAGGAGATCCAACCAGTCCATTCTGAAGGAGATCAGTCCTGGGTGTTCATTGGAAGGACTGATGCTGAGGCTGAAACTCCAATACTTTGGCCACCTCATGCAAAGAGTTGACTCACTGGAAAAGACCCTGATGCTGGGAGGGATTGGGGGCAGGAGGAGAAGGGAACGACAGAGGATGAGATGGCTGGATGGCATCACTGATGGCACATGAGTTTGGGTGAACTCTGGGAGTTGGTGATGGACAGGGAGGCCTGGCGTGGTGCGATTCATGGGGTTGCAAAGAGTTGGACATGACTGAGCGACTGAACTGAACTGAACTGAATTGTAATCTGCAACCTGACTTTTGTTGAGCAGTTTTTAAATATCTCTTTATCATAATTCTATTAATTACAGTTGTCTATGCTTTGAGTTTTTGCTAAATCTTTTCCCCCTCCCTTTTCTCCCCTTTTTTCTTTCTCCTTCATGCTTTCTTTCCTTCCTTCCAGCTTTACATCTTTACTTTTGTTTTCCCTCAGTAGAAAACTTTTTCCATAGCAGATGTTGTTTAAGGCAATTCTTAGCAGTATCTCTGGCCTCCCTCACCCCTTCATATGAGGGGCTCTAGAGTGTGTGGATCACAATAAACTGTGGAAAATTCTGAGAGAGATGGGAATACCAGACCACCTGACCTGCCTCTTGAGAAACCTGTATGCAGGTCAGGAAGCAACAGTTAGAACTGGACATGGAACAACAGACTGGTTCCAAACAGGAAAAGGAGTACGTCAAGGCTGTATATTGTCACCTTGCTTATTTAACTTATATGCAGAGTATATCATGAGAAACACTGGGCTGGAAGAAGCACAAGCTGGAATCGAGATTGCCGGGAGAAATAACAATAACCTCAGATATGCAGATGACATCACCCTTATGGCAGAAAGTGAAGAACAACTACAGAGCCTCTTGATGAAAGTGAAAGAGGCGAGTGAAAAAGTTGGCTTAAAGCTCAACATTCAGAAAACTAAGATCATGGCATCTGGTCCCATCATTTCATGGCAAATAGATGGGGAAACAGTGTAAACAGCGGCTGACTTTATCTTTCTGGGCTCCAAAATCACTGCAGATGGTGATTGCAGCCATGAAATTAAAAGACGCTTACTCCTTGGAAGGAAAGTTATGACCAACCTAGATAGCATATTGAAAAGCAGAGACATTACTTTGTCTAAGATCATGGCATCTGGTCCCATCATTTCATGGCAAATAGATGGGGAAACAGTGTAAACAGCGGCTGACTTTATCTTTCTGGGCTCCAAAATCACTGCAGATGGTGATTGCAGCCATGAAATTAAAAGACGCTTACTCCTTGGAAGGAAAGTCAGTCTAGACAGCATATTGAAAAGCAGAGACATTACTTTGTCAACAAAGGTCTGTCTAGTCAAGGCTCTGGTTTTTCCAGTGGTCATGTATGGATGTGAGAGTTAGACTATAAAGAAAGCTGAGCACCGAAGAATTGATGTTTTTGAACTGTGGTGTTGGAGAAGACTCTTGAGAATCCCTTGGACTGCAAGGAGATCCAACCAGTCCATCCTAAAGGAGATCAGTCATGGGTGTTCATTGGAGGGACTGATGTTGAAGCTGAGACTCCAATACTTTGGCCACCTGATGTGAAGAGCTGACTCATTTGAAAAGACCCCAATGTTGAGAAAGATTGAGGGCAAGAGGAGAAGGGGATGACAGAGGATGAGATGGTTGGATGGCATCACCGACTCAATGGACATGAGTTTGGGTAAATTCCGGGAGTTGGTGATGGACAGGGAGGCCTGGCGTGCTGCAGTTTATGGGGTTGCAAAGAGTCGGACACGACTGAGCGACTGAACTGAACTGAACTGAAAGACTTTCTACTGAGCCCTGGCTCTCTCCTGGGTGGGCTCTGCTGTCATGCCTTAGTAGACAAGGCCCTTTAAACTCTTGAGGTGGGCAAGAAAGATGGAATCCCAACTTAGTGCCTCCTCCAGTGTCGAAAAAATCTCCCAAAAGCTAAGCATTACTGACCACTTACTCTGTGCCAGCCAGGTTCCATCCTAAGAACATTACATGAATTATCCAGGTAATTATCATAAAACATTTATGAGATAGAGTACCTCTCCTTTTTTGTTTCCGTCTGCTGGACAGTTGAGGACCCCAAGCCAGAGAAAAGCAAAGGAACCTGCCCAAGGTCACCAGTTATTAGTCCCAAATCTCAATGTGCAGTGATGGTCTATTAAAAGGAAGCAAACCAAAAAAGGTTTCCAGATTCTCTTTGAAAAATTGGAACATCTAGTCATGCGGATTTGGTTTTCTTCCTCCCCCAGCAATAATCTGCTCAAGCAGAGTCGTGGTGCCCACTTCAGGCTAGCGTAGGCTGTCCAGTGGGACTATCTCCAGCTTTCACATGTTCTCCCCACAACAGAGGAGGGAGGTCTGCTGCCCGCTACACTGTGAGATGGACTGGCTTCACCAAACAGAACAAGGGAGCTTACAGAAGGCAACCATAGGCTCAGGGTTTTACAATTCCTGGCTTTCTCAGTCTGAGAACAAGGGTGTGTCTATGGTTTTCCTAAAACAGCCTCTTAACTCTCTCATCCATGAGTATGGGGATGGAATCTGAGGATGCTAGACCAGGAAAGGAGGAATGTAATTACAGATAAGAGTGGTTGCTATGGGTATTAGTACCAGATCCACTGGAATAAATGCACCACAGACACAAGTGATTGCCTTAGCATGGTTTGGTTGACGGGAACCAGAAAACATCCAAGGAGAACCTACTGTGTAGCCCAGAGAACTCTACTCAGTGCTTTGTGGTGACCTAAATGGGAAGGAAATACAAAAAAGAAGGGATATATATATATATCTGATTCACTTTGCTATACAACAGAAACTAACAAAACATTGTAAAGCAAGTATGCTCTAATAAAAAATTAATTAAAAAATAGAAGAGGGAAATGGAAACAAAAATAGTTACCAGTACTAAGTAAAGTTGGTATAATGCAGCACATTGGTAAATGTTTTCTGTAAAGGGACAGGCAAGTAAAACCTTTAGACTTTGCAAACCATACTGCCCTTGTTGCAATCACTCAACTCTGCTGTGGCAGCTGTAGATGATATGTAAATGAACAGGCATTGGCTGTGTTCCAATAAAACTTTATTTACAAAAACAAATGGTGGCTTTCTTTACAAAAGCAGACCATAGTTTGCTGTGCCCAATAACGACGAAGTGATATATAGACCTAGGAACAGAAGTGTTGGAAGGGGTTTATCCTGTGAAAGCCCTGCGCTAGTTAAACTAGGCAGATTCTATTTCCCAGGGTAGATTCAATTTTCTTCAACTGAACCTTCGCCTGTACATCATTTCTATTTTTCAGTGACTTTTGAAAACGGTCAAAATAACACGACTCCCTGGAAACAGTTTGGGATTGGGGATGGGAAAGCAGATATGGATTCTCTATACCTGAGTTATTTTCTAAGCTGTGTTAGTGATTGGATTCCCAGAAGATCAGAATCCTCCTGGGGGCTACACAAGTTATTAGATTGATTGAGCCAGACGAGGCAGAATCACCCTCACAGGACTGTGCCTGTTAGCTACCACTGTCCTTCAAATGCTTCCTACGAGGACCTGGCTGAACCATGTCATCTTAACACAGCAATTCCTAAGCGCTGAGTCAGGTGAGAGGGAAGTTAAACAATGACTCAGAAACCTGAGAAGCCTAGGCGTCTCTCATATGTCTAGAGACTCCAGACTTGAGGGTGAGGCTCAGAAGAAGATGAGAAAGTGGGTGAGGAGAAGACCAGTCAGAAAGAGAGAGACATCAGGAGAGGACCCTGTGTTCTACTTGATAAAACACTTGATATGTCAAGCGGTGTGTGTGGTGTAGAATAGACAGGGGGAAAGACTCTTATATGCTAACTTAGGATAGGTAGGCAAAATTCTGTAAAGTTAGAAGGGAAGAGGACTTAGGAATCCAGAAATCCCCACCATCACAGGGAACTCCCCCTCCTGTGCCTGTGGAAGACGTAGATGATTATGGCATTCATTTCCAGTGAGCACTGATGTGGTCTCATATCCTCCTGCAATCTGTCAGGGTCAAAACTTAATAATAGTAACAATAATTATAGCAACCAGTCCATTCTGAAGGAGATCAACCCTGGGATTTCTTTGGAAGGAATGATGCTAAAGCTGAAACTCCAGTACTCTGGCCACCTCATGCGAAGAGTTGACTCATTGGAAAAGACTCTGATGATGGGAGGGATTGGGGGCAGGAGGAGAAGGGGACGACCGAGGATGAGATGGCTGGATGGCATCATGGACTCGATGGACATGAGTCTGAGTGAACTCCGGGAGATGGTGATGAATAGGGAGGCCTGGCGTGCTGTGATTCATGGGGTCACAAAGAGTCGGACACGACTGAGTGACTGAACTGAACTGAACTGATAGAACTAATGAAAACCCAGATCTGTAAATAGCCAGTCCACTGTCTCACAATGATTCCTTGGTGGATACATGGTATGTTAGCATACTGGAGATGGTGATGAATAGGGAGGCCTGGCGTGCTGTGATTCATGGGGTCACAAAGAGTCGGACACGACTGAGTGACTGAACTGAACTGAACTGATAGAACTAATGAAAACCCAGATCTGTAAATAGCCAGTCCACTGTCTCACAATGATTCCTTGGTGGATACATGGTATGTTAGCATACAGGCTAAGCTGCTATAATAAAGAAACCCAAGAACACAATGGCTTAAATAAAAGTGTTTCATTTACCTCAACACATGGCCGAAGGTGAGTCATTCAAGACTGATGGGGTATCTCTGCTCCATCAGATAATTCAGGGACCCAGAATCTTTCCATCTTTTTGGTCCACCATCTCCTGGGCATAGTCTTAGGAGGACTGAGGCTGATTCAATTCCACATCTGCCTTCCAGTCTAGGAGAAGACAGAAAAGTCCAGGGCAAGTAGTGTCAACTTTAAGGGGAAAACCAAAAGGTTGCACAAGACGCTTCTCCACAGCCACTAACCTGACGTTAACTGTAAACAGTGTGACTTCCTACACCGCACCCCTCCCAGCCACAAGACAAGCTGAGAAACAGAGCGTCTTGCCAGGAGGGTCCAGCTAAAACTCATGTGTTCTATTACTAGGAAAAAGAGTCAGACAGGTAGAGAGTAGCCCAAAATTGCAGCCTGTCTAGTGAACTTGGTACGAGTCAAAATGTTAGCTTTCAACTAGCTTTCTTTCCCAGTTGCTCAGTCATGTCCAGGGAGTGTAGCTCGCCAGACTCCTCTGTCCATGGGATTCACCAGGCAAGAATACTGGAGTGGGTTGCCATTCCTTTCTTTTCCAGAGTCTAAAGCTGCAGTGTCCAAGATAGTAGCCAAGGGGACATGCAACTGTTAAAATGAAAATTAAAGTTAACTAAAATGAATAGTTTAGTTCCTCACTCACAATAACTGCATTCCAAGTGCTCATTAGCCATGTGCAGGTAAAGAATACTTACATCACTGCAGAAAGTCCTATTGCAGAGCACTGGTCTACAGACTGTGGATCCAAATGTAAAATACCTTGAAGCCACTGGAGTTTTATTTAATAGAGAGCATTGTGAAAGGAGATGGAACTTGTTGAGGGATGAGGCTTAAAGATTCTCTGCTGGGGACCTCCTGGTGGTTCAGAGGCTGGGACTCCACGGGGACTTGGAATTCTACATGCCATGTGGCACAGCCAAACATTAAAAGTAAAAATGCTCTGGATGAATTCTTGAGATTGGAGAAGCTGAGTCAAACTTGATATGTGGTCAGGCTAATGTTTTTAGCTGCTGTGTTCCAGGTACACCCACCCCCTTCCCCGCCCTCCCACACACTTTTTGAGATCAGTCACTGTTGTCACAGATAATTCTGCAGGATATGGTGAAATGGAAACCTTGGCAGGAGTTTGTGGCTAACATAATCCTAGTCTTCCCAGGGGCAGCATATTAAGGCCTCTTGTAAACATCTGTTGTTTTCACCTGACCACCGTCAACCCACCCTTCTTTTGGTAAGAGTAGTCCTATTTTCTTCTACGGAATTTTGCTCCCCTTCTCAGTGAATGTGGGTATGATGGACTCCGGGCTTGGTCACGTCACCTAGGCCTGGCCAATCAGAGTCGTGCTCATCAGCCCAAGGGTGGACACGTGTCCCAAGAAGGAGCAAGGAGAGTCAGCCTTGGATTTCTGTGGGAACCAGGCACTCTCCTTACAATGGAGCTGCTAAATAGATAAAATATGGGCCTAGAGTGAGTCTGCCCATTTCTACCACCACACAAGGAGAGTCTGAGAATAATAAAAACAACAGAGAAAACTAGAGTCTAGAAAACAGGAGAAACAGAATCCCAATGATTTGAGCCCAAGAATCTAGCTTATGAATGAAGGCAATCTACTCCTGGACTTTTAAATTTTGTAAGCCAATAAACTTACATTTTTGTTTAATAATTTATTTATTTATTTTAAATTTTTGATCGTGTTGGGTCTTCATTGCTGTGTGGACTTTCTCTAGTCGCGTTGAGTGGGGACTACTCTTCCTGGTGGAGTACGGGCTTCTCATTATGATGGCTTCTCGTTACGGTGGCTTCTCATTATGGTTGCTTCTCTTGTTGCAGAGCACTGGCTCTAGGCACATTGGTTTCGGTAGTTGAGACTCACAGGCTCTAGAGTTCAGTCTCAATAGTTGTGGCATAGGGGCTTAGCTGCTCTGAGGCGTGTGAAATCTTCCCGTACCAGGGATCAAACCTGTGTCCCCAGCATTGACAGGCAGATTCATATCCATTGTACTACCAAGGAAATTCTGCATTTTTGTTTAAAATTGTTTATGATGAGTTTCTCTTACTTGCAACCAAAAGAGTCCTAATAAATATTGGGTCATTTCCTCACTTTTCCTGGCATAGCTCAGTCATGAATCACAGCACTGATTCTGGAGAAGAAAGAAATTCTACTGAACTAAGAAAGTCCTGATGCTCTTAACTATGTCTTCAGCATCCCCTTCCCTCCCAAGCATCTCCTTAGCACTGCTCATACCTCTTTTCCCAAACTCTTGGGAAAGGCTACTCTTATATGACTCTTTTATTTTAACACATATGACAGTGATTCTCAAGCCTGAATTTTCATCAGAACAACCCAGAAGCCTTGGTAAACACGGATTTCTAGGCTCTACCCCTAGATTTTCTGATTCAGTAGATCTGGGTGGGGCCCAAGTGTTTGAGTTTCTAACAAGTTCCCAGTGGTGCTGCTGCTGCTGTGCAGGGTCTATACTTTGTAAACTGTTGACATATGAGGTCAGGGTAGAGTGGGGAGTAACGCCTGCCATTTTTAGAATGTCTTACAATTTGTAAAGACCTTTGCAGTTTGATTGAGCCTCATGGTGATCAAGATAGATAAGGCAACTATTATTGGCATACCTATTATTCCGACAAAGAAACTAAGGCTCAGAAGGATAAGCTGATTTACCAAGTTCACACAGCGAGGACTTGCAAAAGCTAAAGCCACAACTCAGATCTCCTGACTGTAGTATTTATTGCATTATTTAACATGCCATCTTGCATGAAAGTGAAGTCAATACTGAAGAAGGGAGGAAAGCAGCGGGGGAGGTGGGGGGTAATAAAAGGGGGATCTGGGGCAGACAGGACAGGAAAGGAGAGGGAAGGAGAGAAGAATCTGCAACTGAAACCCTGGGGTGTGAGGCTATCAAAACCATCATGCATTTGTCAGACCTGGATTTGTTCCTCTTATATCACCTTGAGCCTTAAGAACATTTCTTAATCTCCTTGATCTCCAATTACAAAACAGACATGATGAAACCTACCTTGAAATTATTATTTTTATTATTTAATGAAATCATGTATGTAAGCTTGGGGCCCTGTACACAGTCATGAAAGTGAAAGTGTTAGTTGCTCAATTGTATGTGACTCTTTGCGACCCCATGTAACCCCATGGATTATGTAGCCCACCAGGCTCCTCTGTCCATGGAATTCTCCAGGCAAGAATACTGGAGTGAATTGCCATTCCCTTCTCCAGGGGATCTTCCTGACCTAGGGATCAAATCCAGGTCTCTTGCATTGCAGGCAGATTCTTCACCATCTGAGTCACCAGGCAAGGCAGTAGCTCTGCATAAATGTTAACCTTTGGAATTTTACTTAATCCTCATAATCCTCTGAGTTAGATGTTGTATTAGTGAAGGGTAAGCTAGGTCAGTCTAACAAATTAACTCTCTAGATGGCTTACAGAATAAAAAGTTTATCTTTTTTTTCACATGACCATTTAAGGTAAGTGTTCTAAGATGATGGGCATCTCTGCTGCACCCAGTCATTCAGGGACTCGGGCTGATGGCAGTCTAACTCCTTCAATACTTGGCTTCTGAGATCTCTATTAACATCGCCATTCCAATCACTGGCCAATAGGAAGGGGAATCAGGGAGTAGATGAGGAATGGCCTGGTCTTCAGGTGTCACCCTAGAAGGCACACACATCTTCCCCTTTTATATTCTATTTCAGAGAACTAAGTCACACAGTCACATCTGATCTCAAAAGAGCTGTTAGGAATACTGTTTGGGTCTCTTGTGTTCTTATACATCTGGCTGGTGCATCAAGACTTAAAGGCCCTTGCTGCTCTTTTTCCAGGTCATTTTTCAGGCCATATTTTAATGCAGACAATACACTTAAGAAATGAAAAAGTATCTACCCATTCCACACACACAAACACACACACTGCTAGCGACAGTGATCATGCTTGCTCATTTCCTACCATAAAAATGGTGGCTTTCCCAAGCTCAGTGTTCCTCAGTTGTCACACAAACCCACTGGGTGCATAGCATCCATCCTGGTCAATCTCAACATCCCCATGAGACCCAGGGGCAAGAGAAACCGATGCAAATATGCTCATGAACTTGCCATATCATGAGTAGTAAAATCCTTTGTCTCTGACCTAGGAGCCTCATGTCTTCTATCAGCATCAATTAAACAGTATCAAGTTAATGTATTCGTTCATAGGAGAGTAAGATCAAATTCCGCAGGAAGCAGTTGGTTAGCAAAACTACGGAAGAAAGGCAAAGGGGACTTTGGTGATTAGCTAGCAGTCTCTTCCACAGGTGATCTTATCCCTAGTAGGAAATAGAAACTCAAAGATATGAAGTAACTTGCCTAAGGTCTGGCAAGCAGTAGAACTGGGATTTTAACACATGTCTGATAAATTCCTTCTACTAAGAATGAGAAACAGTCTTTTACTGCAGCCATACAAATGCCTACAGAGGCCTGTTTGCTTGAAGCTAATAATAACCCTGCGATTGCTGCTGCTAAGTCGCTTCAGTCGCGTCTGACTCTTTGTGACCCCATGGACCACAGCCCGCCAGGCTGCTCTGTCCGTGGGGTTCTCTAGGCAAGAATCCCGGAGTGGGTTGCCATGCCCTCCTCCAGTGGACCTTCCTGACCCAGGGATCACACCTGTATCTCTTATGTCTCCTGCACTGGCAGGCAGGTTCTTTACCACCAGCACCACTTGAAAGCCCTTGTGTCCACCTTAATCCTTACCCTAACCCTTCCAAGGCTCTGACAGGGGCCCTAGCAATGTGGTCACATGACACTGGATGCTGTACTAAGGAGGCCAAACTTTATCATACAGATAGTAGGAAGATACAAAGTTCTTAAGCAGGAATACAACCCTGTGACTGAAATATGGGAGATGAAATGGATGGAGGGAGACCCTGGAACAGGATACTGTTGTTATGGTGCCTGGCACCACAATAGGTACTCAGGGTCTGATGAATGAAAGCTCTGGTTAAAAGTGATAATGGCATGATCCAGTAGAAGGACAGAATGTGTGGGCTTAGCGGCAGATTATCCATTCATGTGACATCCTGTGCTTGAGAATGGTATACCACATTATATTCGAGACGGTAGTTACTTCTAGGGGCCAGGAATCAGTTGTGATTAGGGAAGAGATCAAAGGGGCCTCCACTCCATTGGTAATATTTTATATATTAAGATGGATGATGGGGGATTATTTGCCTTTTGTAAATCTGAAATAGTTTATAATTGTTGCTCAGTTGCGTCCAACTCTTTGCGACCCCATAAACTGCAGCATGCCAGGCTTCCTGCTCCTTCACCATCTCTGGGAGTTTGCAGGTGGGGCTATTTTATAATACAATTTGTAAAAGAGGGATTTTTCGCTGGACCAGCCACAGGGTGGTCCCGTGGCTCCATGCTCCCAGTGTAGGAGGCCCGGGTTCAATCCCTGGTTGAGGAGCTAGATCCCACTTGCCACAACTAAAAAAGATCCCACATGCTGCAATTAAGACCTGGCACAGCCAAATTCTTTAAAAAATTGTGAAAGACATTTCAGAGGCAGAATAGAAAGTTTGAATGTTTTGGAACAACATGTGTGTGCAGTCCCTTCCAGAGATCTGTGCACATTCAGGAGATAGTACATGAATATAAAGGAGAGAATGTTTAATGGAGGAATGTCTATTTTCAGCAACCTGTAGATGGGAAAGATATTTTAGGGCAAAGAAGAGTCTTTGGAGCCTGCCTGCAGTCACAAATGCATGACCGGCCCCGAGTGTTCTTCCCAAGGGCATACAAGGCTGGACGTGGGGAGCCATAGTGGGGAAGACTGTGCCTAGCCTCTGGAGGGGATCTTCTTGGCCGGCTGGCTGGTGTTTGCTCTGAGCTCACCCGAGGATCATGTTAGCAGCAGTCATTTTAATAGTCACACCTCTCACCCCCAAATGCCTGAGTTCTCTCTGTGAATTTTTCTGAATTTTTTTTTTTAAAGTCAAGATGAACGTGCTAATCTTTCTCCTCTCTGTGCTTCACATCAAGCCGTGGTGCATAGCCTTGCATTATTCATGAAGCTTTACATTAATCAAATGCTTCAAAGTTTCATAAAGTTTCTATTTTGGAGCACACATTCTTTGTAGAGTTGGCACTTAGTGGACAATGGGATCATATTTTGGAGACTCTCCAGCACTCTTAATTCCCATCTGCTTTATTTGCTGCAGCTGTTTTATTTCTTCCCCAGAGACCGAATCTCGGCATTCTGCAGCATGTAGACTATTTTCAAATAAATGCAAGCACCAAGGAGTGCTTTCTGGGTTGAATGAATGTAAAAAATGTTGAAAAAGTTACACTTGATTTATGTTCTCTGCTTAATGGTATCCTGTGATGTCCACATGGATGGCATTTTGGGGGGAGTGGGCTTCCCAGGTGGTGCTACCTGGGAATCCACCTGCCAAAGCAGGAGACCTCAATCCCTGGGTCGGGAAGATTCCCTGGAGTAGGAAATGGCAACCCCCTCCAGTATTTTTGCCTGGAAAATCCCATGGACAGAGGAGCCTGGTGGGCTACAGTCCATGGGATCGCTAAGAGTCGGACACGACTGAGCAACTTCACTTTCACCTTTCACTTTCATGCATTGGAAAAGGAAATGGCAACCCACTCCAGTGTTCTTGCCTGGAGAATCCCAGGGACGGGGGAGCCTGGTGGGCTGCCATCTATGGGGTCACACAGAGTCAGACATGACTAAAGCGACTTAGCAGCAGCAGCAGCAGCAAAGCACTCATGCACTATTCCTCCAGTACCCATTTTCTGTTTTTTCTTTAAAAATCAACCCCTAACTTGTAGTTTGAGGTGAGGTGAGGTGAAGTCGCTCAGTCGTGTCCGACTCTTTGCGACCCCATGGACTGTAACCTATTAGGCTTCTCCATGCATGGGATTCTCCAGGCAAGAATACTGGAGTGGATTGCCATTTCCTTCTCCAGGGGATCTTCCCGACCCAGGGATCGAACCCGGGTCTTCCGCATTGGAGGCAGACACTTTAACCTCTGAGCCACCAGGGAAGCCCTAACTTGTAGTTTAGCCGAGTAGAATAAAGACCGTTTCTCCGAGGCCCACAGCACTCCCCTGCGGTGGCTGTGTGCCCAAGTTCTGCCAACTCAGTGCAACAGGAGTCTTGCCCGTGATTTTCAGAGTTGGAGCGCCTCCACCCCATTTCCTCTCTGCCTTCCTACTCCCTGGAATGTTCTGTCACGGCTGGAACTTAGACTATAAGGCGGAATCAATGCACCGAGGATAGTAAAGCAAGACAGATAGACAGATGTCACTGAAAACCCTAACCTTCAGAATGGTTTACCCTCCCTGGACTGCCTAAAAGTGAGGAAGTGACCCTTGGGTATTCTGGGGGAGGGTGGGGGCTGAGAGGTAGGGAAGAATTGTGATACACAGGCTGAGCTAATCCTTACCAATTCACTCGTTAAAAAGACAAGGTCTTCTGAAAGTTTTGTAAGAAGCGCTTTAAATTAATATTTTACTTGTTTATATTGAAGGTCTGGAAAGGAATACATTAAGCTGGAAAGGAATACATTAAGTTGCCAAGTCCTGGAAGCATAAAGAACTTCCTGTGAGATATCAGACCAACTTCCTCCGTGTCTCGTTTAGCTGATACCCACATCACTAGCATTAATGCACACAGTCACCCAGAGGTGTTACCTACTGTACTTGAAGGAAACAGGACCTGATCCAGCAAAGTGAGAATAATGATGCCTCCAACATGGAAAATGGAAAGAAAGTGGAGTCGCTCAGTCGTGTCTGACTCTTTGTGACCCCATGGACTGTAGCCTACCAGGCTCCTCTGTCCATGGGATTTTCCAGGCAATAGTACTGGAGTGGGGTGCCATTGTCTTCTCCAGGAGATCTTCCCGACCCAGGGGCTGAACCCAGGTCTCCTGCATTGTAGACAGATGCTTTACTGTCTGAGCCACCAGTGACTGAGTTACAAATGATTGAATAATACTGGATTACTGGTGCTTTTCTCTTTGGGCTTCCCTGGTGGCTCAGATGATAAAGAATCTGCCTGCAATACAAGAGACCTGGGTTTGATCCCTGGGTTGGGAAGATCCTCTGGAGAAGGGAATGGCAACCCACACCAGTATTATTACCTGGAGAATTCCGCAGACAGAGGAGCCTGGCAGACTACAGTCTATGGGGTCACAAGGAGCTGGACACGACTGAGCAAATAACACACACTTATGCTGGTGTTTTTCTTATTATAAAAGCACAAAAATGAAAATCAACAATAGTTCCACCATCAAATTATCATTTTGATCTCAGATGATAAAGCGTCTGCCTGCAATTCAGGAGACCCAGGTTCGATCCCCCGGTCAGGAAGATCCCCTGGAGAAGGAAATGGCAACCCACTCCAGTACTCTTGCCTGGAAAATTCCATGGATGGAGGAGCCTGGTAGGCTACAGTCCATGGGGTCACAAAGAGTTGGACACGACTGAGCGACTTCACTTTCTTTCTTTACAGATGTTTATCTTTTCATAAATGGTGTTGTAAGATATATATTCTTCATAACTCCCCTTTACATCTTTTTATATAGTGGACATCTTCACAATCATTATGAATTCTTCTTTTAATAACATTTTTAATCACTTGTGCTCCAGAGTATCATATGCACTCTATTGTATAGTCTTAGATACATTTTCCTTCCCTCCTTTCTCCCTATTATAAATAACAATGGGATGAACATCCCTGTAGATAAATATTTGCACACATCCTGATTTTTTGCTAGGGAAAATTCCTAGAGTTGAAATCCAGGAGGATATAGCCACAGTCTCTACTTCTCTACTACCCTCTTTTGAAGACCCATTTTGATGTCACTGTCTCATCTGGTTTCCAGAACAATAACCCATTGTCTGATTCATGTTAAATAATAAGAGAACATGAACATTTCTTGTTCTGAAATATTCATAGGTTTTTGTTTTCATCTTCTACCATTGCAAGCAGTTAAAAACACAGCCTGGAGAAGTGGCATTTTTCTTTCAGAAAGTGAATTGGTAATTTATTCAAATGAGTCTGGGTAGTTGTTTTAAATTATTACCTTATACAAACCTCTAATGAAATGAAGTCAGTTTACATCTTTAATATTTGTACAAATAAATATCGCCATTTGATGATAATGGAAATTGTCAGAAATGTTCATTTTCTCACAGTTTAGCTCACTCACAAAGGCTGTCAGACAGCCAACTGATATGACGCAGAGCATCACTCGCCGTTTCAGCCGAAGACAGTGTTTCAAAGGTAAGGGAAAGGAGGTGCAGACGCTAATGAAGCTTTATTATCAGAACATAGAATTAGGATTGTGACAAGAGACGATGGGACCAATGACATATCGTTAGAGTGTTCAAGCTTGTGAAGTCTCTAGCTGAATCTCAGGGACGAAGATGTTGCAAAGGGTAGACTGATGAATTCCACGGGACGGAAACAGACCAGGTCTCAAGATTACTAGCTTAGAAAAAAGCAAAACCAAAAAATCCAGGAAGCACAAATAAATACAGATCCAAGCCAATCCACGATTTGTAAAATAAGCAGGGTGCAGGGTTGCATAATATCTGAAGGATATTCATATCCAAAGGACGAAGTTACTGTGTTTGAATGTGCTTGTTAAAATGCAGTAGTGAAGGCTGGCTCCAGTGGATCCAATACTGTGTTATCAGGGTTTTGTAACTATTTTGTACGAGAGGAGGAAGGGAGGTGAAGAGGAGAGAGTAGAAAAGGAGAGGAGGGACCATCTTCATCCAAAATGAAGCCCAGAAATGTCAATCTTGATGAGACGTCTACTTCAGAAGAGCCCTTAGCGTTTATCTTTCATTCATTTGCTCATTCGATATGTATTTATTGTCTACTAAGTGCCGCGCTTCCCTGGTGGCTTAGACAGTGAAGAATCTGCGTGCAGTGGAAGAGACCTGGGTTTGATGCCTGGGTTGGGAAGATTCCCTGGAGAAGGGAATGCAACCCACTCCAGTGTTCTTGCCTGGGAAATCCCATAGACAGAGGAACCTGGTGGGCTATAGTCCGTGGGGTCGCAGTCTGACTTGACTGAGTGCCTAACACTTTCAGTTTTCCTTTCAGGTGCCAGGCGCTGCTCCACTCAGCAAAGCGGTCACAGTGATGAATAAGACACGCGAGGCCCCTGTTCCCACAATTTGCGTTCTTCTGCAGGTTAGAGAAATAACAAACCAATAGGAAAAGATACCAGCTAGCACTGCATACTATGTTAAGAATTTTAAGAGAGTGAGCTGATGGAGGGCTTGGGAGGCTATTTCATCTATGGTATGAGGCAGTTTTAAAACAAGTCCACACATTCGTTGACACCCCTCCCGTTATGAGGGGGTTTCTAGGTCCCTTCCCCTGGTACCTTGGAGGCTTCTGTGATAGTCTGGAAGGATGAAGGGTACAGGAGGGGAACTCCACGCAGCTTCTGTTGGGTTTTCTCGGAACACTCACCCTGGGCATCTTCGGCTGAATGTAAGAAGTCAAGCTTCCACAAGGCCACCACATGGAGAGAATCCGCAGAGGGACCACACAGGGAAGGAGCCTTTCAGCCCCGCACCAGAGGCGGGAGGAGAATGCTTTCAAGGTGCCCATTGGACACTGACCATCTGGGGGACCAGCGTGAGAACCACCAAGCCAAGCCCCCAGCCCCTCAGATCCTAAGCCAAATAAATGATTATATTCCTGTTTTAAGCCACTCTTTGGGGGTGGTCTGTTATGCCGTCTAGAAGGCTCCTTTGGGGAGGTGATATTTGAGCTGAAGACCTGTGTTATGGAGGAGCCAGGGGAGGAAGAAGAATGTTTAATACAAAGATTCTAAGGCAGAGATGGATTCAACAACTCATGGGAAGAAAGCCATTAGGGACTTCCCTGGTAGTCCAGTGGCTAAGCCTCTGTACTCCCATGCCGGAGGCCTGGGTTCGATCCCTGGTTCAGAAACTAGATCTGACATCCACAGCTAAGGATCCCACATGCCAAAACTAAAACTCGGTGCAGCCAAATAAATAAATACTTAGAAAATAAAGATATATGGAGTTCGGGATGGACATGTACGCACTGCTGTATTTAAAATGGATAACCAACAAGGACATATGGTATGTCCTTGGAAGGACATGGAACTCTGCTCAGTGTAATGTGGCAGCCTGGATAGGAGGTGATTTGAGGGGAGAACGCACACGTGAGTATGTTTGGCTGAGTCCCTTTACTGTTCACTGTTGATCTGAAACAATCACAACATTGTTAACTGGCTATACCCCAATACAAAATAAAGTTTTACAAAATAAAAAATATTAGCCACCATTAACATTATTGACTGCCTTCTGGTGCTAGGTTCTCGCCTCAGAATTGAGCTGTATGAGTACAGTTTTCTGACCTTAAAGGAACTTTGCAGGATGGTGCAGACTCACCCAAATAATGTAGAATGATGTGGAGTGTGGCTATAGTCACCTTCCAAGTTCAATGGAGACGCTGCGATAGCTTGAACCCATTTCCTATCCTGTTCCAGGGGCATAGGCATGGTTGGTGTTAAAGAAACTTGCCCAAGCTTTATCTCATGCCACTGAAATTCAGGGGGAAAAGAAAGTGGATGTTTAGGTTCTGCACTTTTCCTTAAAAACTAGAGGATTTAGCACCTTCTTGTTAAAAAATAAATAATTCTTTAGATTAAGGAGTTTGGGCATAAAAAAGTTGAGAACAATACTATGTGGATAGATGTTTCAAAAGACTACAAACATGCCTGTGAATGTCTTTGAACTGTCAAATCACCTGGTCTTCAAAAGTCATTTTGCTATCTTTGCCTTCTTTAAACTAATAGTCTAACTTGTGGTTAATGTATAATCACACAATAGGCAATTATCAGAGGACACTGTCAGAAAGTCGAGAGAAGCAGTCTGAATCTATATTCTGTGGCAGTTAGAAATTCCCTCAAACTTGTAGACAAAGGAATCTCTGATCAAGGTGCATGGCCAATGAATTATGCATGGAAGACCCGCCCCAGTACAACCAGGCCCAAGTTGCAGAGATGGAAAATAGGAAATCATTCAATATTTTATTTAAACACCCAGAGAAAGTCAAGACAGGAGTAAAGAGCTATAGTAACACCCTCCTAGCAAACAGAAGAGAACATAGTGTGTCTTCGGAACCTCGGACTCCTTTGCGTGTGCAAACTGCTGACTCCTTGTGCCGTCCCCAAATATCAAGGCTCTTTGGATGCAAGTGACATGAAAGCGAAAGTGTTTGTTGCTTAGTGTGTCTGACGCTTTGTAACCCCAGGGATTATTTAGCCTGCCAGGCTTCTCTGTCCATGGGATTCTCCAGTCAATAATACTGGAGTGGGCTGCCATTCCCTTCTCCGGGGGATCTTACTGACCCAGGGATTGAATCTGTGTCGCTCACATTGTGGGCAGATTCTCTACCGTCTGAGACACTGCGGTTTGGGATTGGCAATTGGCTTAAGCAAAGAAGTGAACGGCATTAGTTCACAGAGCCAGCCTGTGAAAGAAGTAGAGTGGATCTGAGCTCAGGGAAGCCCGGATCCAGGACCTCCACCGCCCAGAGCATGAGCTGTCTTTGCCTTTTTGTTTCTCTCGAAACGCTGCCTTTACTCTCCAGACCAGATTCTCCAAGCGACAGGACACGTGACCTTGGGCTCCTCCAGGCTAACATTCTGACAGCTTGCTACCAAAGATGAAAAGCTGTTTCTTCCCAGCTTATATTTGAGAAAAATTCCCACAAATTCACTCTCATAGGCCTCGAGTCACTTGGCCACTTCTTCTGGTGAGTCACTACATCACTAGAAGGATTTACACAGGTAAGAGATGTTGGGCAGATGAAGATCTTAGCACCATCTTCCCAAAGAAAAAGCATTAGATGTTGCCTGAGATAGCCAGTCTGGTATCTCCCTGGTACCTCGCTCCCCTGCCCCAGACAGAAGACTTAGGACTTACCGGCTAGTGACACAGGAAAGGCACCGCGCTACCATTCAGCTCACTCAGGGTATGGCTTTCTCCTTGTAAAACACTTATATGTCAAGAACACAGATTTCACAGAAACATTGGCTTCTCAGATGAAAGAGATGCCTTAGCCCAACATCACTATTTTAGGATATAAGACATTCACACATAAGAATTCAGACATTTGAGGGAAGGTGGAGGAAATACACAGGAAGCAGCTGCCATACTTAGTTGGTTCTGCTGAGAAAAATGAGTGGAGAGAATCATCATTAGGACCCTCGCTGGAGGTCATGTTGGGCTTCCCAGGTGGCTCAGTGGTAAAGAATCTCCCTGCCAATGCAAGAGACCTGGGTTCGATCCCTGGGTCAGGAAGATCCCGTGGAGAAGGGCATGGCAACCCACTCCAGTATTCTTACCTGAAAATCCCTCTGACAGAGGAGGACCCTGGTGGGCTACAGTCCATAGGGTCACAAAGAGTCAGATGTGATTGAAGGATGAGCAAGCAACAGCTGGAGGTCATGCTCTGCTATTTTACCCCTCAGTGGTCCTTGAACTTTTTCAAGATTTTTTTTTCTCAGAATTGGGGTTGTGTTTAGAGACATCCCAATGTTAACAGTGGGTTGAAGCAGCCTAATTATAGTATCTGTAGTGTTATTAGTTCACTTGCTACCCCCCACCTCTTCCTGCCCCCTCAGCAGCAGCACCCACCACACAATGCACATCCTCACATATGCATCTTTGAGCAGCCACAAGCCCCAGTTTTTTGCTATGTTAATTCAGATAAAGGAGGGTGGTAGGAAACATGTGGAAACCAGCAAGGCAGCAATGTTTAAATTGGAAAGACAAAAAACTACAGCTCAGAGGAAGAGAATAGATAAGGAAGAGCGAATAGAATACAGTAGAATAGAATAGAATAGTTACTGTGAAGGGGAAGAAAGAGCCTCCTTGAGCTGTGAGTTTTAGGCAGTCTTTGGGGAAGCTTAAGAGTGAGGGCTTCCCAGGTGGCGCTAGTGGTAAAGAACCTGCCTGTCAATGCAGGAGATGCAAGAGACACAGGTTTGATCCTCTGGGTAAGGAAGATCCCCTAGAGGAGGGCATGGCAACCTACTCCAGTATTCTTACCTGGAGAATCTCATGGACTGGGATGCCTGGTGGGCTACAGTCCACAGGGTCGCAAAGAGTAATCACACGCACTCAAGAGTGAGGGAAGGAAAAACTTTGGAGGGTTCTGCTGTATAGCTAACAGATAGAATGAAAGAGGAAGGAAGTTAGAGAAAAGCAATCTCAAGACATTGTATTGTGTATTTTTAATGTAATCCGTTTCATTCCTAGATATATACTCAAGAGGATTGAGAACATATGTTCATACAAAATCTTGCACACAAATGTTCCTAGTAGTATTTATAACAGCCCACAGGTAGAAACAACCCAATGTTCATCAGCTGATGAATGGATTAAGAGTGGTATGTCCATACAGTGGTATGCTACTCAGCCCTAAAAAGAAATGAAGAGCTGATAACTGCTAAAGCATGGATGTACTTGAGAGCATTGAAACCATTATAAAAGAGCACATATTATATGGTTACACTTATATGAAATGTCCAGCATAGGCAAATCCTTAGAGACAGAAAGTAAATTTGTAAGTTGCCTGGGATGAGGGATCCAACCAATCCATCCTAAAGGAAATCAGTCCTGAATATTCATTGGAAGGACTGATGTTGAAGCTGAAACTCCAATACTCTGGTCACCTGATGCAAAGAGCTGACTCATTTGAAAAGACCCTGATGCTGGGAAAGATTGAAGGCAGGAGAAGGGGACAACAGAGGATGAGATGGTTGGATGAAATTGCCAACTCAATGCACATGAGTTTGAGTAAACTCCAGGAGTTGATGATGGACAGGGAGGCCTGGCGTGCTGCAGTCCATGGGGTCACAAAGAGTCAGACACGACTGAGCGACTGAACTGAACTGAACTAGAATGAGGGGAGCAGGAAGATTATTGCTAAGGGGTACAAAGTTTCTTTTTAGGAGGTGAAAATGTTCTAAAATGGATTGTGATGGTTGACTAATTCTGTGAGTATACTAAAAGTGATTGGCTTTTAAGTGGGTGAACTGGTCTGTGAGTAATATCTCAATAAAGCTGTCACAACGACGACAACCACACACACACACACCAGACTGACACGTGGGGGGAAAGTTCAGAATCAGTGTAGCTGTCTAAGTACAGCAGGTTTGAGTGAGAAAACGATCTTGATTGTAGGATCTGCACAGAAATGATTTATATGTGTGAGGCTTGGCTTGTAACTTGCAGTGGTTGTGGTTGCTGCTATAAAGCCACAGTGTGATGACCCAAAGTGAGGTGCCTACTAAAACAACATAAAACAAACAAACAGAAAACCAGGAGCTCCCGTGTCCAGGAATGGTCTTCCCTTGCCTCTTTTTATATCTCACATTCCATCACGGACGACGTTTTACAGTAACCAGTCATTTCATAAAATGTAGCTGCAGCCCACCAGGCTCCTCCGTCCATGGGATTTTCCAGGCAAGAGTACTGGAGTGGGGTGCCATTGCCTTCTCCGAGGTGCCTACTAAAACAACATAAAACAAACAAACAGAAAAACCAGTAGCTCCCATGTCCAGGGATGGTCTTCCCTTGCCTCTTTTTATATCTCACATTCCATCACAGACGACGTTTTACCGTAACCAGTCATTTCATAAAATGTAGCGCAATGTTTTTCTAAAACCACCTGCCTCATTGCTGGTGGTGGTGATGATAGTGGGGAGGGGTTTTGAGCTGTTTCCTCTGCCCAGATTCAAAGCAAATCATCTGGGGCACTTTTGGATTCCACCCGAGATAGAATCAGGTTTTTAGACCAAAATGTGAGGCTGCCACATAAAGCAATCATAGCAAGAATGAAATGAGTCTGTCTCTGTTGTTCATTTGCTGTGTTAACAAATGTAGTGTTCAGCATCCAAATGAAAATCTTGAATGTGTATTAGTCATTGTTACTTCCTCCACCAACTTTCTGACTAAGTGATATTAATAATCAATAGATTGGCTGCTGCAGCTGCTGCTGCTAATCATTTCAGTCGTGTCCGACTCTGTTCAACCCCATAGACGGCAGCCCACCAGGCTCCCGCGTCCCTGGGATTCTCCAGGCAAGAACACTGGAGTGGGTTGCCATTTCCTTCTCCAATGAATGAAAGTGAAAAGGGAAAGTGAAGTTGCTCAGTCGTGTCCGACTCTTCCAGATCCCATGGACTGCAGCCTACCAGGCTCCCCCATCCATGGGACTTTCCAGGCAAGAGTACTGGAGTGGGTTGCCATTGCCTTCTCCTAATAGGGTACAAATGAGAGCTTTAATTGTATTAAGCACCAAAAAGAAGAAATAATTTATTTTCTCATTTTAAAAGGTCAGAATTTCTCCTTTAGATTTGTAATCTTGTCACTTGTTAAGAGGAAAAAGTGTTAGTGTTAATTGCTAAAGTGAAACATAACCAAAACTTACAGTTGTATATATATGTATGATTGTAATCTGCTACTTAAATGAGTTTACTATTTCTAGTCCCTGAAAAGGGGCACTGACTGGAGAGAATATCAGTTCAGTCGCTCAGTCACATCCGACTCTTTGCAACCCCATGGACTGCAGCACGCCAGGCCTCCCTGTCCATAACCAACTCTCGGAGTTTACCCAAACTCATGTCCATTGAGTCAGTAATGCCATACAACCATCTCATCTTCTGCCGTCCCCTTCTCCTCCCACCCTCAATCTTTCCCAGCATCAGGGTTAGAATATAGGTGTTGCCTAAATGTTGTGTGAACCTTGACAGGTTGCTTAAACTCTGAGGTTTAGTTTCCTTAGCTCTCAAATAAAGATCATTATTTTTGAGCTGTGTATACACACACACATATAATTGTATAATTTTCCTATCCAAAGGCCCAGCTACCTCTTAAGTTATATTTTACATGGGGAAACATTCAGACAAAAAGATGATCTCTTCCAGAAATTTGAACTAAGAGAGGTGGATGTTGGTAGTTGGTGATACAAAGTGGAGCTGAGGATTTTCCCAACGGCTCAGTGGTAAAGAATCTACCTGCAATGAAGGAGACACAGGAGATGTGGAAAAATCCCATGGACAAAGAAGCCTGGTGGGCTACAGTCCAAAGGTTCGCCAAGAGAAGAACACAACAGAGCTACTAAGCATGAAGCAGAGCTGAGGAGCTGTGATGGCTGCCATATTGAACCATGTGTCACATGAGGAAGAAGGGGAATCGGAGAGAGGATTAGGAGCAGAAACCCACAGAGATTCAGAGAGAAATGGAGACCAGCTGGGTGCTAGCGGGAAAACAGCTCTGGTCTCAGCTTTCCCATCCTAGTTCATTTGAAGCCTACTTGTGCTCTGATTGCTATCCTTGGATTCCTTGAGGCTTCTAAATGTGTACGCTGAACTTCACTTTTACTCACTTTGATCAAGTTTGAATATGTTCTGTTTCTTGCAAAAAAAAAAGTATATGGCAGGAAAGGTGTGGTGTAGCCTTGTTTAAAGCACTTTTGTTGCTACCTTATAAAATTAGATTAAGGATCAAATGATTTCCTTTGATTGAATGTGAGTGGGAACCATGCCTTTGAAATATAGATGTTACTATTAATAAAATGTCTGCTTAATTGAACTGAAATTGGTAAAATGTATGAAGATACTTTGAAAACTGCAAAGCACAGTGCTGATAGAGAACATAAAGGATTATTAATAATCTGATTAGGATTTTATGAAATCCTCATTAGTCAGCTTTGTGTATCTGCCACAATGAATCAAGCCAAGAGAAACAGCTCAAATATATAGAAATGGGATGAAATTTTACTACTTCATCAGAGCAGTTTTAACTTTAACCCCCTTCTAAAGTAAAAGTAGAATTTAAGGGAGCTTTCAGCTGATGAACAAGATGTTCAGGTCTCTTCGGGCAGAAAGCATGTTTGGTTCATAAACTTTCTAGTGTGGAGCTGTCAGAAATCAAGGGAAAAAAACAGATTTAGACAAATTCCTGGTGCCTCTGCTGGGGATGAAGTACAAGAGGGAGTGAAGGGTTGCGTTTACCTGCTTCACAAATCTCCATTTAGTGCACATGAGCATTAAGACAATAACTAAAGACCCTGTTCTTGAAGAAGTGTTCTGAAAATGCTCAGTTGTCCAGATTACCCGGGTTGGTCAACTTCACCCTCTTTACTCACTTTACTTGTGTAACCCTCAGGCTACATATTTAAAACACGGAGAAGAGAGGACGCATGACAGAAGATGAAGGGAAACGTGGACTCCTCTCTGTTGCGTGGCTCCCTATCTAAACTTCTGGTTCTCATTTTGCAGCAGCAGCAGCAGCAGAAGTCCTAGCTGCTAGGATGCTGTGAGGAGCACGTCCCCTTTCAGATCAGTGCCTACCAGCTGACCGACCCCCAGGGCTCTCTGTGGCCTCCTTGAGGCTCACACTGCTCCTTGCTGTCCTCAGTCCAGTCAAGCCCAACCTCCCAACCACCACCATGCTTTATGAGGCAAAGACACACATCGGCTAGGATGGACAGGAGGGACCACATTTCAAATGTCTGCAAACAACCTCTCCCCGTTTCTGATACAACCTTCTGCGTTTTAATTACTCCCCGAGAGTGAGTGCCATCCCAGGGTCCTTCGGTGACATTTTCCAGTATCCTGTCGGCTCCACTTATGAGAAACAAATGGGCTGGCTGGCCTCCCTCTAGATTGAGTTTTTCATGAAGTCATTACTTCTGTCACGGGGAGTATTTTCAAATTGAAAAATCTGAAACAATAAATGATGGTGAAGCAGTTAATAACTGTTAAGAAATCACATTTGGAAAATTGCATTTAAGCAATAACCTTTCTCCCTGTAATTAAATGACAGAAAGGTCCTGGTTTTAATTAAGTCAGCAATTTATAGTTATGAAGCTATACTTCACTATGCAGATTAGCAAATGGTAGGTCACAGAACACCCTGAGTGCATTTTGAGTGGGCCTGATATGGTAATTACTCCACTGTTCAGTGGTGACCACATTGAACCGTATCTCTAGATGAAACAATTTTCTTTTCCTTGCTCCATGATGTATAACTAGGATGACTAAATGGACCACGAGCACTGCCTTGTGCATCTTTAAATTAAAATGGATTTTAAATGAGGGGGGCAGGAGCAGAGAGAGCGTGTTTGAAGAACGGCCCCGGCAGCGAATGGCCCTGCTCCTTGATGCCCAAGAGCCAAGAATATATCATTGTTTTACAGGGCTTTCTATCTTGTGCCTGAGTGTTTGCTGCAGATTTATGAGCAAGTAAAATGCTAATGTTAGTGTATTTATAAACATATGATGGGGGTTTCATCTATAATTTATTTGCCAGCCCTAACTCTCTGCCTCCTTGGCAAGGAAAATGAAATGCTATGTTGGACAGCCCCAAGGGGTCATTAATACGGCTTTCACATTTTATTTAACTAACCCCCAGCTCATATTACACATTGATGATCACATTGTGAGATGGTTTTTGAAATGCTTCTTGTGTCTTGTCTCCTGTCTGCCCCAACCTCAACTATGCAGAGTTCCCACAGTTACCAAAGGTCTTCAAATAGCCTAGTGGCAACCCGCTAGTGAACCGTCGTATGTGTGAGTGCACGTGTGTGTGTCAGGGGCCTTGGAGGGAAAGGAAGGCACAGCTGAAAATCATGTCTTTTTTCATTTATCTTCAAGTTTGATGAACATCTGAACTGTAGGAAAAGACTTCAGGTGTTTGCTTTCTTCCTCAAACCCTGTATTTCCTTGCATCTCTTCATTAAAACACATTTCCACCCAAACACATGGAGAATGTAGGCTGCAGAGAAAGAAATTAGAACATCAAAACGAGCATCAAAAGGCAGGAACATGCCACATGGCAGAGAGGACTGAGGACAGAACGTTTATGTGGTGGCAGTATTTCTCCCGGGTGGAAACACAGGCTGCTCTGTTTATCAACACTCTCTTTATGCCCTCTGTTCCCCACACTGCACACACAAGTAAAGAGGTGAAATGAATCAGAATTGATTCAAGCTGACCGGTAAATCACTGAAAGCATCACAATTTGTAGTGATTCACTAACAGTGAATCCTTGTTCCAAAGAATCAGAAACAAACCAAGATTCTTCTAAGAGTTTCATATTTATAAACAGTGATTCTTCTTTTAGAGGGGGAAAAAAAATACAAATGCACTTCCCACTCATCCTCTCTAGAGGTTTATGGAACTCTAGAGGTGACATCAAAATTGCGGTGTTCCCAGAAAAATTATATTATATTTAAAAGGAAAAAATATCACTGTAGCATTTTAAAGAATCATGCTATGCATGCTGAATTCAAATGTCAGCTACATGGATATTCCCACATCATCCAGACTGCCAGGGACTTGCTGGCCTCTGAGATTTTTTTTGTCTCGAAGCCTTGTTCAACTTCTGGAAGGGAAACACAGAGCAGGGGATGGTTCTTGGGGTTGACTCGGGTTTTCCAGTTACCTCTGATCTGAATTCCTGATTTTGCTGAATTCTACAACCCCTCTCTGTTTTGCTTTTCATGTAAACCACCTCTTTTCTGCTCTGGGTCACCCCATTAGGCATCATCTCAATTTCTTCCCCAGGGTGCTCTGGTTCAAGGCTTGAGAGGAAGCCAGTGCCTCCTGAAGGTTTGAGGCAATGGAGGGAATGACCTCACTTTCTGCAAATAGCTTGTTGTTGTTTAGTTACTTAGCTGTGTCCAATTCTTTGCAGGCCCATGGACTGCAGCGTGCCAGGCTTCCCCGTCCTTCACCATCTCCCAGAGTTTGCTCAAACTTAGGTCCATTGAATCAGGGATGCCATTCAACCATCTTCTCCTCTGTCACCCCTTTCTTCTCCTGCCCTCAACCTTTCCAAGCATCAGGGTCTTTTCCAATGGGTAGGCTCTTTGCATCAAGTGGCCATAGTACTGGAGCTTCAGAATTGACCTTTGGACAATGTTCTTAAAAGTCCTTTGCATGTTCCTGCTATGGTGAAGTTCTAGAAAGAGAACCCATTTGTGTTGCTATGTTGATCTCCATCTCCCTTCACTTATCCAACTTGCTCCTCTCTGCCAAATTCCTGTCTCTCACTTAGACCACACTCTGCGGTTCTCTCTTTGCCCTCCTTCCCAGTGCACTCCTGCCCTGCCCAGAGGACCTCATCCTTGAGATCTAACCACCCCTCTCTTTCTGAGAGGAATCCTGCCCACGTAGTTTCTTGCCAACCACAAAGAAACAATAAAACCCTCACTGCGGGAGCAGCACGTCTGTGAGTGCAGTGCTGGGCATCCCGAGGAGAGCAGTGGGGCCCAGACTCTGTCCAGCTGGTAACACTTCTGAGACACTCCGTGTCATTAGCTGTCTTCCTGGAAGATGCTGTTCTGCAATTGTTGTCTTTCCTCTACCCCAGATCCAAGAAGCGAGTTGCCTTCTGAGCTCATACATGTTTCCTTGAAACCTCAGCCTGTGTCAAAGCCCCAATACATGTGTCAAAATTATGTCTGGTCCCTGGCACCAGCTTAGGGTGCAATTTGGCAAGAA
This sequence comes from Cephalophus harveyi, assembly GCA_006410635.1. Classification (NCBI taxonomy): domain Eukaryota; kingdom Metazoa; phylum Chordata; class Mammalia; order Artiodactyla; family Bovidae; genus Cephalophus; species Cephalophus harveyi. Next base: position 519,336 of record SJYT01019136.1, on the reverse strand, counting down.
TCTCCAGGCCCAACAGGAAGAAAGTGCTGGCCAGCGTTCCCTTCAGATTAACCCATGTGAGTGGGCCAGATCCCAAGGCCGAGTCCCTGCTGGCTGGGTGGAGTGCAGAGAAGGGACGTGGGGCAGGAGAAAAGGAGTCATCCTTGCTTTTGCAGACTTGGTTTCAGAACTGAGTCCCCTTTATTTACAAAATCAAGGATAACAGCACATGTCCAATCTGACTGGAGATACATTTATTTGGGAGAAGGTGAGAGAAAGATTTTTTTCAATTTCTCGTAGGAATCTTTTCTTGGAAATTGTCCCACAGTTGGGTGGCTCAGAGGTTAAAGCATCTGCCTCCAATGTGGGAGACCTGAGTTCAATCCCTGGGTCAGGAAGATCCCCCTGGAGAAGGCAATGGCAACCCACTCCAGTATTCTTGCCTGGAAAATCCCATGGGTGGAGGAGCCTGGTGGGCTACAGTCCACGGGGTCGCAAAGAGTTGGACACGACTGAGCGACTTCACCTCACCTGGGTCACCTTATATAGATAAGCCACATCTGTGGCTGAATTTCTGAGTTAATAGAGACATATATGAGGGATTCCTCTTCCTCCTCTTTGTAGATTTAATACATCTTCAACCAGAATTAGAATAGAGATTTCATATGAACCAGTGACTGTGGCAGGAAGAGCTACCCCATGGAGCTACTTCTCACTGATTGAGCACCTGCCATTTGCTATGTGCTGTGCCCTGGGCTGGGCAATAGGGGTATGAGAATGGAGAAGACCAATGCACTGGGGTCCCAGCAGGAGCGGGGTCAAGGAGGAAGCAGAAGGGCAGCAGACACAGAAACAGATCATGATAACATTCTGTCAAAGAGTGTTTAAGAGTGAGGCTTGGAGTCAGACCACCTGAGATCAAACTCTACTTCTAGTACTTATGTTGGCTGTTTGATCTTGGTCAAGTCACTTAACCAAGTGCTTTGTTTCATCTTCCTCATCATTAAAGTGAGGATAATCATAGTATCTACCCCATAAGGTCATGAGAAAGACTGAATAAAATGAAATATATAACATTCATTGTGCATAATAAGTACTCAGATATTAGATATTATAACAGCATATGAGCTATAGAACAAGGAGATGCACAAGACACTATATAAGTGCACAGAGGAAGGGCAGATCTCTAACTCAACCTGCAGGAATCGGAGAAGGCTTTTTATTTGTTATTTATTTATTTTTAATTAATTTTAATTGGAGTATAGTTGCTTTATGATGTTATGTTAGCTTCTACTGTACAGCAAAATGAATCAGCTATACCTATACACATACCCCTCTCTTTTGGATATCCTTCCCATTTAGGTCACCACAGAGCACTGAGTAGGCTTCTCTGAGCCACCCAGTCAGTTCTCATTAGTTATCTATTTATACAGAGTGTCAAGAGTGTATATATGTCAATCCTAATCTCCTGATTCATCCCAGCCTCCTTTCTCTCCTTGGTGTCCATATATTTATTTTCTATGCCTGTATTTCTATTTCTGTTTTGCAAATAAGATCATCTATACCATTTCTAGATTCCACATATATGCGTTTAAGAAAAGCTTTTTTAGACACCATTATTTAACTTTAAAATTTGATGGCTGTTCAAGGGTGCATTCAGTTAAGGGGTAGTGGGCTAAATATTCATGGAACAAGTGGGAAAACTTGAATTTTACCCTAAGATTCTAATTCTGAGCAATCCATCAACAAATTTTATTTCACTTATTTCTTATTGGAAATTACTGGAGTTACGGCTAATGTTTTGGGGAAGGGAAAGCAACGTTTTTGGTTTGGTTGCTATAAAGAAACCCTCATCAGTGCTTCTTCTTTCATTATACCCCAACAAGTGGTCATTAAAGCCTCCTCTAATGCTGAATTCTGTGAGTGCATCGGGTGAGTAAATTCCGAGACATCAAGGACACAAAGTATGTCTCTTGCTCCTGGAAAGGCAATATGAGATATTTTCCTATCCTGTGCACCAGTATAAGAATTCTCCCCAAAGGATTGCCAAGGCAAACAGAAGTTTAACTTCCCCATCATCTTTAATACTCCAGTGAATTATTATCAAGTGGAAATGCATGTAATTAAGGTGGGCGGAAGGCGGGACTTGAATTATGATAAAACTCATGCCCGCTGATGTGTTTGATGACAGAGGAGAAAATCATAAAGGGAAAGATGATGAATTTCTGTCTTTTCTCTGGGAATAACTGACTTAGAATCAATGTAATGAAAAATTGTCAAGTGAACACTGAATGGCATGAGGAAAGGATAAGTTTCTGATGGAAATACACTAGCTCACAGCCTAGCCACACTTTCGATTTTGATCTCTGGGAGGAAAATACCACCAAAAATGTATTATTTGGAGAACAACTATGATCATGTCACTTTTCTTTTTTTACTAAAGCTTCCAGTGACTTTTCCTCATCTCCTACAGAATAAAGTTCAAAGTCCTGAGCACAGTATTCCAGGACTGTTATGACTGACCAAAATCTCCCTCTTCAAACTAATATCCTACTCTGCCTAATGGTCACATATGGACGTGTGTGTGCATGTTTGCACAAACACATGAATGCATACATCCTAGTACATTCCAGACCATGTACATTACTTCTTTTTCCTTAAACATGATGTATTCAGGTACTTTACTCATCTCATTCTGCCCTGCCACCAATCTCCAATGATCAGATTCCAACCCCGCCTAAGGTCCAGTTTAAATATCTTTTCTTCCATCAAGTCTTCTCCCAGAGCTAGAATTAATCTCTCTGCTCTCACTGTTGCCATGCATTTTCTGTAGATGGTAATTAATAGTGCTTGTGTTATTTAATAATACCTCATATTACTATTACTATCATTATTGATGTTTTTCCTCTTTTTATCTTATAAGATCTTTCAGAGCAGAAACCATGTCTTACTCATGTTTGCAGCTTTCTCAGTGTCTGGTATAGTGCATTGAGTGATGTTGGCTTTAAAAACAGGAAGCTCAGAACTACATTTTGGGCTCAATTATAGTAGCTCTTTGTTTAGATTTTCTTCACTTCCTTACTTGGATCTTATCCTTGAACTCTTCTTTAATTGTTCTAGTGTATAAGACCTTCTATTATAAGCTCCCCAAATCCATCTGGAAGTAGACTAGTAGAAAAATAATAGATATAAAGTTTGAACTGGAATCAGTAATGTTTGATGAAGTTAAATGCAGACTTAAGTTATCAGACATTAGTGTTGTCCAGGGGACTGACTAGGGAGGTAAGAAATGAAAAACCAATCAGATAAAGAAAATAATGACATCTACAATGAGATTTTCAGCCCTTCAGGATTACTTTACATTTGCTCTTCCCAGAATTGTGCAAAGTTGTATGAGATAGGAATCTTCATTTAATCCATTTGGCATGGATTGAGGCAGATTGAGGCTCAGAGAGGTTAAGTGTCTTGCTCAAGGGCACACAGTCAAATAGAAACTGTGTTAGGTATAGCTCTTTGAAGATCTTTTTTCAAGTCTCTTGATGTGAGTAGCAAGCACAAAGGGTGAAGTCTGGCCAGTGAAAATCCTTCAGAAGGCCTGATGTGCTCCAAACTGGGCTCAGGATGGGAGTTGCTGTTCACTGTTAATACAGTTGAGATTTCTGGCCTCCTCCATTTTTTTTCCCACCTGAATTCCAGCCTGTGTTGGAGAAGAGTTTTCTCCTTGGCTCGCTTCAAAGAGCAATTATCACTGGGGTAAGTCAGTTAGGAAACTTTCCGCTGTAAGTAACTGAAAATGCAACTCAAGTGGTCAGAAAGATATAGTTGTTGATTGACTCCCAAACTTGAAGTCTAGGAGTCAGGCGGGCTTCAAGGTGCATTTCGTTCAGTAGCATCTACTTTCTGTTACTCTCTTCACTGCACTCTCTTCCCTGTGATGGCTTCATCCTCAGGTCAGTAGCAAGATGGTAGCAATTTTTCTGGGCCTCAAAAGAGGAAAGAAAATCACTTTCGGGGGGCTCTCCTAGGACAGGAAAACTCTCAGAAGTCCCCAGCAAACTTTTTGTACCCTACTGACCCCAGTGAATCGTTCGATCATTGCTGAACCAATCACTTGCAAGAGGATGGAATTATCCTCAGCTAATAAGCCCACCTGGGGTTGGAGTCAGTTTCTTCAGAGTAATCAGGGGAGGCGATTGTGGGAGGTGGGGGATGTGTAGGGGATGGGGGGAAAAATGATCTGATTAAAATTTGAGTATTGAGGTTAATACTCTTCCTTGCAGACATATCAAATCTTTTCCACTCTCTCATTGGGCTATGCCTTTTTCTATCTATAGCCCTTTTTAGTCGATTTATTTTCTTTCTGTTCTTCTGTCCCTTCCTCCCACTCTTCCTTCCTTCTTTTCATTCATTCATTAAATATCCTTTGCATAAGGCCCTGGGCCGGACACTGGAGGCACCTAGATGGTCAAGACACCACTGTTCACATGGGCAGCTCCCTCCTGTCACTCGGGGTCAGTGTCCAGCATCTCCAGTGAGTTGCCTCCTGAGGTGTCCCATGGAGGTTATCAGAACTAGGAGGACACGAGCAGTCCTGAGAGTTATGATGCTAATCAGGAAGTTTGTTTCATTTAAAAGAGAGAGCAGCGAGGCAAGGAAGACTGATTTTTGTCCACCCAGAACCGAAATACCACATTAAACTGCCTCCTAGCTCGGAGAGGTTTGTCCATTAAATTTAATTAAGCTTTCTTGTCTCGGAAAATCTACTACACCCAGGGGACAAAGCATTTGCTTTTGCCAGCCTTTGCCTTGCTCTTCGCGTTATTCTTTCTGACCAGAAAGCCCCCGTGCCTCTATTGTGTAGCAGTGATCATATTTAACGGCCAAATTCTAGGCATGTGAATTGCGGAAATTCTTGCACAAGCTACCCACAGTTTCTGGCTTCATCAGCCTCTTCGGTGAGAGCCTTGAGGTCCAGAAGCTTGATTTTCACTCTTAAACTGGAATGTCTTTAACAGAGATTTGCACTGTTTCAAAGACAGTGTCCCTGAGTCTCTGAGATTCTTGTATCTTTCCAGCAGATCAGACACTCTGGAGGCCGAGACTCCCTCATAGGGACCAGCTGGGAGAGGCATGTGCGCCAGCCAGCCTCCAAGTGGGTGTGAATTCCTCAGTTCCCAAAAGGAGCAATTCTGTCTGCTGGGCTGTCTGTGCCAATGCTTACCCTGGCAACTTTCTTGGAAGTGAAGCCTGGCATGCTGCAGGGGAAATATTTCCGTGTTTCCCGTCCTTCTGCACTTGGAGGGATATGCCACTCAGAGCTGCTGTGTTAAAGCTGCTACTGAAAGCAGCCGTCGACACCCAGAGTGACAGTGTGAAACGTGCTGGTACACTCATCCCTCTCTCTTATCCTCCAAATCCCGATGCAGAAAGTTGAGGGGGGGGTGAGGGCTCCAGCCTTCAGCCTCCACTTTCCCTGGGGTGTTCCTAGAACGTTAGTTTGTGTTGCAGGGGCTGGGGGGTGGGGAGGAGGCTCCATAGTCAAATGGCCCAAGACATAATGGATTAAACAGAAATAAAAAGGTTTATGGCAGGACTTACAGAACCTTTAATGTGCTAAAGGGTTAATAGGTGTGAGAGAAGAGAAATTAGGGTATTGGTGTTTACAAAAGTAATTTGACCACAGAATTTTTTTTTTTCTTGGAACTTTACCAGGGAGTGGTATTAAAAGGAACATCCTTTTTTAAAAAGTTAAAATTCATTTTTTTAAAGACATATGGACCATTAAAAAAATCTTTATTGAATTTGCTGCAACACTGTCCCAGTTTTATGTTTTGATGTTTTGACTGTGAGGCATATGGATCTTAGCTCCCCAGCCAGGGATCAAACCCACAATCCCTGCATTGAGTGTGAAGTCCTGACCTCTGGACCATCCAGGGAAGTCAGTCCTGGAACATAATTTTTGGAACATAATCAAGGAAATCGTCCTTGATTCTTCCTTGTTCTTCTTTCTACAAGCAAGACACTCAGTCTTCCTTGTTTCTTTGTTGTTTAGAAGCAGAGGTCCTGGGTGTGTCTAGTGAACCAGGGTGGGGTCTGTTAAAGATTTCTGTGCAAGAGAAATGAGTGGCCTCCAGGAGGGAAGAAGGAATATGCATCTTAGGGAAGAAAAAATGCACAGGACAAGCTTGACCCAGTGGCAGAGCCTGGGTCAGCAGAAGGAAGGTGCAAAATAGAGCCGGGAGGGATCTCTCTATCTGGCTTTGTCCTCTGTGCACCACTGAACACAAGCCTTAGAACCAAGGAGGACAGCAGGGCTGGAAGTAAGCACTCTGGGGAGCTCAAGCAGCACTGCTACGGGCCTCTCGCAGAATTTAACACACAGGAAGGAAGGGGACTTTCTCTCCTATTTTGCAGCAGGACCCTGTTTGACTCTGGTCTGTGCCTCCTCTGGGTTGGAGGGAGCCGTATCCAATGGAAGGATTGGGGGGGACCAGGAAGAAGTGGCAGATGACATGTGCTGACTGACAAGGGAGCTGATGTATTTGCTTGTACACCTGTATGATGCTTCTGGGGGTCTCAGGGATCCTATTGGCACAATACTGTAGCAGTAAATGGGGACAAAAGATATTTGTACATTATTTGCAAGGACATTCGATTTGCGCTACTAGGCGGGTGAGGCTTGACAAATCATTAGTTAGGATGTTCATCTTTCAGCCTTAATAGAGACCTAAGTAACAGTGTCATTTAAAAATAGAAAGTATTGTCTGAGCTAAGTTGTTTCAGTAGTGTCCGACCTTTTGTGATCCTGTGGACTGTAGCCTACCACAGGAGATTCTCTAGGAAAGAATACTGGAATGGATTGCTATGCCCTCCTCCGGGGGATCTTCCTGACCCAGGGATTGATCCCACATCTCACAGTCTCCTGCACTGGCAGCTGGGTTCTTTACCACTAGCGCCACCTGGGAATTCCAGAAAGTATTAATATTTTGGAAACTTTTGTCTCCTGCAGAATTTCAAACCAATTGTTGGTTCAGGAGGTGGCTCTGCTCTCAAGGTGTCCCAGGGGCCCAGGTCTCTTCTCTCTGGTTGCTTCCCAACCCCACAGGGTCTCTTCCTGGGTCAGGGGATCAAAGCCACATCAGTACCACCTCTCCATCCCATCAACAGGGTAGAGAAAGAAGTGGAAGATAAACAATTTCCTTTTAAAAAATTAATTTTGAAAAATTTCAAACATACATAAAGTAGAAAAACTTAACTGTATATTGTTCAGTTACTCAGTCATGTCCGACTCTTTGACCCCATGGACTGTAGCATGCCAGGCTCCCCTGTCCTTCACTATCTCCCGGAGCTTGCTCAAACTCATGTCCATTGAGTTGGTGATGCCATCCAGCATCCTCATCCTCTGTCATCCCCTTCTCCTCCTGCCTTCAGTCTTTCCCAACATCAGAGTCTTTTCTAAAGAGTTGGCTGTTTGCATCAGGTGGCCAAAGTATTGGAGTGTTATCTTCAGCATCAGTCCTTCCAATGAATATTTAGGACTGATTTCTTTTAGGATTGACTGGTTTGATCAACTTGGAGTCCAAGGGACTCTCAAGAGTTTCCAACACCACAGTTTCAAAGCATCAGTTCTTCTGTCCTTAGCCTTCTTTAGGGTCCAACTCTCACATCCATACATGGCTACTGGAAAAACCATAGCTTTGACTAGATGGGCCTTTGTTGGCAAATTGATGTCTCTGCTTTTTAACTGGAGAGTTAAAAAGTTGAAGAGTTCTCTAGTGTTTCCCATTCTATTGTTTTTCTCTGTCTCTTTGCATTGATCACTTAGAAAGGCTTTCTTATCTCTCCTTGCTATTCTTTGGAACTCTACATTGGGATGGATATATCTTTCCTTTTCTCCTTTGACTTTTGCCTCTCTTCTTTTCTCAGCTATTTGTAAGGCCTCCTCAAATAACCATTTTGCCTTTTTGCATCTACTTTACTCAAATTGAACAATTATGAAAACTTTAACAGCATCCTTGTAAAGATTGATCTGAAAGTTGTACATATCACTTCTCCTTATATCCCACTAGGAAGAATTTTGTCACATGGCTACACTGACCTGCAGAAAACCTGGAGATGAGAATTCTGCATGGATCCAGGCAGTTCAGTCGCTCAGTCATGTCCGACTCTTTGCGACCCCATGAATCGCAGCACGCCAGGCCTCCCTGTCCATCACCATCTCTCGGAGTTCACTCAGACTCACATCCATCGAGTCAGTGATGCCATCAAGCCATCTCATCCTCGGTCGTCCCCTTCTCCTCCTGCCCCCAATCCCTCCCAGCATCAGAGTCTTTTCCAATGAGTCAACTCTTCGCATGAGGTGGTCAAAGTACTGGAGTTTCAGCTTTAGCATCATTCCTTCCAAAGAAATCCCAGGGTTGATCTCCTTCAGAATGGACTGGTTGGATCTCCTTGCAGTCCAAGGGACTCTCAAGAGTCTTCTCCAACACCACAGTTCAAAAGTATCAATTCTTTGGTGCTCAGCCTTCTTCATAGTCCAACTCTCACATCCATACATGACCACAGGAAAAACCATAGCCTTGACTAGACAGACTTAGTCGGCAAAGTAATGTCTCTGCTTTTGAAAATGCTGTCTAGGTTGGACATAACTTTTCTTCCAAAGAGTAAGCGTCTTCTAATTTCATGGCTGCAGTCACCATCTGCAGTGATTTTGGAGCCCCAAAAAATAAAGTCTGACACTGTTTCCACTGTTTCCCCATCTACTTATGGAATGAAGCAGGGCAAAGACTAATAGAGTTTTGCCAAGAAAATGCACTGGCCATAGCAAACACCCTCTTCCAACAACACAAGAGAAGGCTCTACACATGGACATCACCAGATGGTCAACACCAAAATCAGATTGATTATATTCTATGCAGCCAAAGATGGAGAAGCTCTATACAGTCAACAAAAACAAGACCAGGAGCTGACTGTGGTTCAGATCATGAACTCCTTATTACCAAATTCAGACTCAAATTGAAGAAAGTAGGGAAAACTGCTAGATCATTCAGGATCCATGTATACTGCCAAATAAAAGAAAGGGAGATACCTTTATGGCTGATAATCCTATCAAGTGCTACAAAGACAAAATTGACTTATGTGTGCCCCCTGAAGCAAGATTTCAGGATTAGTATTCTTTTCCATCAACAGACCCAAGGTAGGAGGTTGTGTGACTTTGGACCTCAATTTAGGCTCAGCTATATCAACAGAGATCAATGCATATACTTTTCTGAGTGGACTGCCAATATTTTAGAAACACTATTTGGATACTGGAATGACTGGACGTTAGACATTCTTATGCAGAAAGCAAGAAAGCTGAAAGCTAAGTGGGGTCATATTTCTGGGCAAGTTTTAGGTCATCTGCTCTTTAGAATTTGGGTCTGTTTCCTAGTCCATGGAGTAGAATGGTTGATGATGGTCTTACCTTGGAAGAGAAGGTTCTATTGAAATCTTTTGAGACACTATCGCAATAATGTGGGAATTAGGTCAAAGAAATGGTTGTGGCTGGTATTGTTTAGGATGTGTTATAGACTGAATGTTTTTGTCTCCACCCCTCCATTCATACATTGGAAGCCCTAACCCTCAGTGTGATGGTATGTGGAGATGGAGACTGTGGGGAGTAATTAAGGTTACATGAGGTCATAAAAATGGGGACTCTCATAATGGGATTAGAGCCCTTAGAAGAAGAGACCCCCGAGAGCAGGCTGCACCCCTGCCTCCCCGCTCTCTGCCATGTGGGGATGAGAAGGCGGCCATCTGCAAGGCAGGAAGAGAGCCCTCACAAGGAGCTGAATCAGCCAGCACCTTGATCTTGGACTTCTCAGCCTCCAGGACTGTGAAAAAGCTAATTTCTGTTGTTCAAGCCACCCAGTCTATGGTATTTTGTTATGGCAGCCTGAGCTGACTAATGTAGGATGCTTAGATTACAGTGATAAAAACTCGAAGTGGCTTCCGCAATAAGAAAATGTGTTGGTTCGTGTGTCGATGTAGCAGCAGTCATTCCAGGCCTGGAACTCCAAGCAGGGCAGCATCCACACACAGACTGGCTTTCCTGCAGCCATCTCCTAAAAGCAAGGACATACTTTTCCTGGATGCCTACATAACTTACTGGCCCCAGTGAGACCCATGCCTATTCTTGTACTGGTTCTTCAGGCCAGGAGAATGCCATGATCTGATTACATTAGATGACTGCTCTTAAACTGAAATGAAGTTGCTCAGTCGTGTCCGACTCTTTGCGACCCCATGGACTGTAGCCTACCAGGCTCTGAGGAGCCTCTCAGTCTATGGAATTTTCCAGGCAAGAGTACTGGAGTGGGTTGCCATTTCCTTCTCCAGACTGCTCCTTAACCAGAGGGCAAAGGGTTCCGCTGGCAGTTGGCTTGGACTGTTCAGAACCCAACCCTAGAGCAAGAATCAGCTCCCAAGCCACTACACTGTGCACAGTGGGGAGGGGAATAGCGGTGTTCAAGAGAGAATGAAAGTGCTTATTTCATAATCCTTTGATTTTACTTTATTAAAAGGATTTAAGAATCTAACCCAGAAGAAAACTTAAGCCAATATCCTATAAACAACATCATTAAAATCTTCATCCCCAGATCTGTAAATTATTCTTTATTGCAAAGAGGATAATATATCATAATGATATTGCTAGTGAATCACCAAAATGAATGTTACAAAAGGCTTAATGTTCAGCTATTGGCCAACAAAGGAAAACATGAATTTAGCAAAAAATATTATGCATGCTTTTGACAAGTTATGGTTTATTCCTTGCCAACAGATTTTTTTCCTCCTGAAATTAACTCATTTGTGCAGGGATTTTGCTGCCTTGTTTAAAAACTATCCAAGGCTTGTAATATCTAAATATCAGAGAACAATAGGCTGCATGCATCTTGACTGCTACAGCAATTCGTACAAACCAAGGGGAAAAATTACTGATGGGACAGATACTGCAGGTGAATAAGTAAGTTTTGGGGTACCTTGAAGACTTCAGAGGGATATTAGCTTTCCATGGTTATTAAATAGATAACATTTCACTTCCTGCATCCTAGAAATCAGAAAATGGAGGCAGGCAGGTGGAGATGAAGGTACAGGCTTTGTCACTTGCTAGCTTGTGACTTTAGGCAAGTCGCTTAAGCACCGTGGGTCTCGGTCTGTCCCTCTGTAACATGGGAGGGGTCTCTACTTCTGAAGGTTTTGTGAAGATAAAAGGTGAGGTGCGTAGCTTAGCACAGTATTTGGAACTCAGTGTTTAAATGTGATAGCTCTTATTAAAATACCCAGGGTATTCCAGAGACCTCTAGATGCTCCAGGAAGCAGAAGGGAAGCATTCTTTCAGGGGAATCTTGGCTTGCTTGATCAATTAGCTCTTTGTTGGTTCTATCAAGGGCTTCCCATGTGGCACAGTGAAAGAATCTGCCTGGCAATGCAGGAGATGCAAGAGACTCAGGTTTGATCCTTGGGTCAGAATGATCCCCTGGAGTAGGAAATGGCAACTCACTCCAGTATTCTTGCCTGGAGAATCCCATGGACAGAGGAGCCTGGTGGGCTACCGTCCATGAGGCCTCACTGTCCATAGGAACGTGACTGAGCAAGCACAGACAGACTCTATCAGGCCGGAGACTGAGTTAGTGATCTCTCTTCTTCCATCCACAGTGACTGTAAATTGGGAAATGTCTTGAGCCTGAGTTTTTCATGTAGATTCATGAGATGGACCAAAGTTTTCTGTTAAACATAGCAGCATTTGATCAAAAAGGAGAAATAGTGCTAAAACTGAGAAGCCTGTTGTCTGCTGTGATCTTTCTGGGTTTGTTTTCTTTAGACTCCTTCATGGTTCCTCGGCTGATGGAATGGAGACTGCATGTGAAAAATTCTTTCATTTTGTTCTTTTACAAATTTTCAGCTATCTAAAAATTATTTTTGAAAATGCACTGTACACTGTGAAAAATTAAGCAATATGAAGTACATGAAAATCTCTCCATGATGAAGATTCCTTTGAAGACTGGTTTATATCATTCTTCTAGAACTTTTAAGCAAATGTAGATATACTGAAACTATGTAGATTTCAATATAAGTGGGAAAATACTCTATATATTAGGTTAAAGAGCAAGAGGAAAAGAGAGGGGTAGAGAAGAAATTATGCTATTCTATGAAGTACATCTTTTCTACTTGATGAACACCATTCAATATTAATGCTTTAAAGGCCTATCTTTTTTAATAGCAAGCTCTTAGATTTTGGTTGTTTCCAACACTTCATTATTAAGAAGAAGAAAGGTGTGAACATTTTTTGTGTACAATATTGTTTTGAAGTAGCTTGTCAAATATTTGAAAATACAAAATACATCTTTGAAGAAAGTCTCCATTTGTCTGTATCAAATGTTCATCTGACAGACTGTGGACAAATGACCAAGCTGATGTGAGAAAAGCAAGTTGAGATGCTTGAGCTTAGCTGAAATCCCACCAAGCCTCTGGCCTTGCTGGTCAAAAGGTCATCTTTGTGGGCCAGAGAGATCTTGTTCAATGTACTGGGGCTCCCAAAGAGTCTGGAAATTACTATCACCTGGTTCATTTCCAGAACCACCTGGTCAATCCTTCTCTACTGGGCTCTGTCCACCAGGTACGTCAAAGTGGGCTGGAACACACCGGACATTCTCTGTCTCCCAGAGGTTTTATACAACTACACAATAGAAGGCTGCTGTGGTGAGTTTTGGAGCAATTTATTCTTTTTGATATCAGCATGTTAATTAATTTTTGGTATGGATATATGTTTATTTATACAAGATCATGGCATCTGGTCCCATCACTTCATGGGAAATAGATGGGGAAACAGTGGAAACAGTGTCAGAGTTTAATTTTTTGGACTCCAAAATCACTGCAGGTGGTGACTGCAGCCATGAAATTAAAAGACGCTTACTCCTTGGAAGGAAAGTTATGACCAACCTAGGTAGCATATTCAAAAGCAGAGACATTACTTTGCCGACTAATGTCCATCTAGTCAAGGCTATGGTTTTTCCTGTGGTCATGTATGGATGTGAGAGTTGGACTATGAAGAAGGCTGAGTGCTGAAGAATTGATGCTTTTGAACTGTGGTGTTGGAGAAGACTCTTGAGAGTCCCTTGGACTGCAAGGAGATCCAACCAGTCCATTCTGAAGGAGATCAACCCTGGGATTTCTCTGGAAGGAATGATGCTAAAGCTGAAACTCCAGTACTTTGGCCACCTCATGCGAAAAGTTGACTCATTGGAAAAGACTCTGATGCTGGGAGGGACTGGGGGCAGGAGGAGAAGGGGACGACCGAGGATGAGATGGCTGGATGGCATCACGGACTCGATGGACGTGAGTCTGAGTGAACTCTGGGACATGGTGATGGACAGGGAGGCCTGGCGTGCTGCGATTCATGGGGTCACAAAGAGTCGGACACGATTGAGCGACTAAACTGAACTGATACCTCTATTTACCTGTGTGTCTATCGTCTCCCTTTCTTTAAATATACACACCCATACAGGGACATAGAGTATCTTTCCTATTTTTTTTCTGAGCTTCCTGCCATTTCAGAAATATCACTGACCAAAGATATTACCCTAAGTCAAAATGTACTTCCCAGTACACTATTCCTCCATATTGATAACGGAATTTTCACGGTAGTCCTTCTAAGATCAAAGCCTCAGCTCTCACAGCATACTACAAAAAACATATTATTTCCTTCTGGTACATTAATTTTTGGATTACTCTGGGGGACAAAACACCACCAAAGTAGTGGTTTGGCTATAAACTCCCTTGACATCTGGCCAAACTTCTAAATAATAAGGATGTAATTGCTTTCAAGCTCTCACCACTGAGATTTTCTGGCTACTTCTTACATAAATGAGAAAGTTAGCACTGATATTTTTGTGGTAATAAAACCACAACTTTCATAATATTTACCAAGCTGCAATCAGATAAGAGCTCGTTTTGGGGGCATCAGGGATAATATTTAGCATGGTCAATTAGGGAGTGGTGAGTGTTGCCAGAAGTGACTTTTTAGAGAACTTGTGGGATTTCAGCTTCTCTCAGGATACTAGGAAAGGCATGGAGACAGCTTCAAGGTCCTGCCACTCACAACTTTCATAAGTTAGTGTTTGAGACATTGCTTAAGGTGAGCAGAAAGTTCAGGGTGAGCTTGTGGTGATTAATTTGGGTTTCTCTCAGCTCTTCCTTTCTGTATTTTCAGAAATATGACCACCCTCCCATGGAGTGTTCTTCTCTAGGACAGTGTTTTTCAGACAATCTCCTCTAGAGGCAGTAATAGTAATGGTTGCATGCGTGTGAAGTCCCTTCAGTCGTGTCCAACTCTTTGCGACCCTGTGGACCGTAGCTCACCAGGCTCCTCGGCCCATGGGATTCTGCATGCAAGAATACTGGAGTGGGTAGCCATGCCCTCCTCCAGGGGCTCTTCCTGACCTAGAGATCAAACCCACGACTCTTATGTCTCCTGCATTGACAGTGAGTTCTCTACCACTAGTGCCACCTGAGAAGCACCCCAAACTGCTGTGCAGAGCACTTTACACCAACATTTTCATATTTAATCATTCTTAAGACCACTCAGAGGCTTCTCCGGTGGCACTAATAGTTAAGAATCTGCCTGCAATGTAGGAGACACAGGAGATGGTGAGTTTGATCCCTGGGATGGGAAGATCCCTGGAGGAGGAAATGGCAACCCACTCCAGTATTTTTGCCTGGAGAATCCCATGGAGAGAGAAGCCTGGTGGGCTACAGTCTATGGGATCACAAAGAGACAAGACTGAGCATGCATGCACACAAGCTCAATCAAGTATTAATATCATTATCCCCACTGAAAGATGCAGAGACAGGCTCATACAGATGATCCAGAGTGACATGTTAGTCTGTGAAAAAGTTGAAAGTTACCTGCTACTGTCTGAGGTCAAGGTAAAGCCTTTGACGGCTACACCTTCCCACTGCCATCTCCCCACCCTGTTTTTGATTGCCTTGTAGCCGTCCAGGAGGGTATATTCCACAGTAGAGGTTCTCAGCATTAGCTGTGGCATGAAATCAACTGGGAAACTTGGAATAAAAAACATATTCTGAGGCCCCATGTCCAAACTTTTCTGCTGGTGCTGAATCACTGGTGTTCTCAAAGCTCCTCAAGTGACACGTATGTGTAGCCAGGGCTGAAAGGCAGTGCTCCTTAAGTTGACTTGATCCGTGATTTCTCTGTTGTTGGAAGTGCAGGGCTGCACTGATGTTCCAACCAAGCTGCTAATAATTTAAAACAAAGCAGGGTCTGGCCATCCTGCAAAGGCCAATTTCCACGTTCATAAACTTTTCACTGGCACTCAGTTGAAAGCAAACATCAATCGCTTTACTTATGATATCTGGTGAGGGTAATGTGGGCCAATAGATGGGTGGAAGCTGGTATCCAGGGTCCCAAGTGTGAGTACCCAAACCTTGGCCATGCACAGAATATTTCAGGTCACTGGTCTGTGTATGCCTGAATGAGTACTTAATTTCCTTTTTTAGACCTCAGTAATTTCTAGCAGAGTGTATAGAGTTCATGACACAAACACATCTGGATTTGGGGGTGTGGATCTGAAATATTCGCCGGCCAATATGTTGGGAGCAGCTGTTGCCTTGGCAGCCGGGGAGGCTGGGGGTGATCTCATTGGAGGCCCCATCTGGGGCTTCGCTTGCCATCACACAGCTTCCCCTGCTGATTTCAGCTGTGCTTCCAAGCTGGGTGCTCCCTCTCCTGCCCAAAGGCATCTTGTAGCCTTCTCCCTTGCGATGAGGGGGTGCCCAGAGCCTTGACACTGCTGCATCTCATGCAGAAAATGCCAAGAGGGTGGAAATCCTTCGATTCTTAAAGGAGACTGTGTCATCAATCGAGGCAGATCTGTGCCAGACTCCATGCCTGCCCAGAAAGGAGCTCCTAAAAGCCAGCAGTGAGAGGCAGGCCCTCCTTCTTCAATCTGGCGTGGAGGGTGGATCAAGGGTCAAGGAGCCAGGCAGAGCTGGGTCTGAACACACATTCTACTGCCTTCTAGCCTTTTGACCTTTCTTAGACAAGCCACTTCTCTGAGACTCTGTTTTCTTGCCTGTAAAGTGGAGACATGAAAGCTCATTCACTGGATTGTTTGGGAAATTAGATGAGTGGCTGGCACATACAGCAGAGGCTTTTGCCCCTTTCTTCCCATCATGCAGCTGGTTCTAGATTGCATGTTGTCATCTGAGCAAGACCCATTTGCCAAGGTCAAGCTAGCAATTTAGCAAGCAGTTTACGGAACTTCTATGTGCCATTCACCGTAGTACTCACTGCTGCGTGTACTTTCCTGTCTCTGAGCTGTCCCTCACGCTCTGCCCTCTGCCTTGAAAGCTTTTCTCCCATATTCCCTCCTGTTCTTCTCCAACTAGTTCGGTTCTCACCTTCTCACATTGATTCTCTTGGCTGCATGTCATCTCTCGCCTTCGAGATCACCAATGTGCTCAGGCCAGAGGCTCTCATACAAGGGACACCCAAAATGGTTAATGCTCTAAGCTCACTGTCCACATGCACAAAATAGAGATAAATATACTATTACCCTTTTCCAAATTGTTTGTGAGGCTTAGATAACATGTAGGGTGTAAAATATTTAGAGCAGTGTTGGACACAGTAGATGCAAAACAAACATTAGCTAACAGAAATATAATGAAAAATACCTTACAATAAGTAGTCATAGTATTACATAATGTGGGCTTCCCCTGGTGGTTGAGAAGTAAAGAGTCTACCTGCAATTCAGGAGCCACAGGAGATGCAGGTTCGATCCTTGGGTCAGGAAGATCCCCTGGTTGAGAGTATGGCAACCCACTCCAGGATTCTAGCCTGCAGAATCCCACGGACAGAGGAGCCTGGTGGGCTACAGCCCATAGCATCCCAAAGAGTCAGACACAACTGAATCGACTTAGCAAGCACAGTACACAATGTAACAAATTTTGACAATAAGAAGAGGAGGGGAAAACACTACAGGGCTGGCAGTTGAAAGAAGAGGATTGTAAAAATCCAAATGGATTCCCAGTCCCCAGCTTCTTCCGGAAATATGACTACACTCTTAGAGTTAATGAGTTTCTAGAGTAAGTTCTACGTGGAGGGAAGAGGTTTCAAGTGCCAAGTTCTATCCACTCCAATTCTCATGCATTGTAACCCTTGGCAAATCTTCTTCACCCAAGAGTTCTGATTTTGGCTCAGCTTTCTAGCAAGGTACCAGTTAATTATGGTAATCAGATCAGGCATTCTTGGGCAGCAGAGATGCTGGACGAATGTGGGACAGCAATGTTGGCAGCAAGGGGTTTATTGTTTATTATAAGCCAAACAAATGCCATCAGGGGATTGATGAGGAAGCCCATGTCCACTGTGGGGGAAGCTAAGGTCTGGCAGGGTGGGTGGAGTGGTGACGGCTCCTAAGGAAGACTGGAGAGGATATTGGAACCATTACTATTGTTTCATGGGATGGGGAATCCTGACCCCTCCATTCAAACCGCTCAGTCTCAGCCCATCCTGAGGCCTCTCTCTGGTGACCTTGGAGCATGCATGGGGTCCTAGGATCCAGAGCTCTCTGAGATGTCAAACAGCAGTAATTCCTTTGTCTTTGACAGCCCGAGTCACATTTCTTCGTTCAGCATGTGATTTGGAATAGGCAGTGCGTGAGTGCTAAGTCGCTTCAGTGGTGTCCGAGTCCAGGAGACCCCATGAACTGTAGCCCACCAACCTCCCCTGTCCATGGGATTCTGCAGGCAAGAATACTGGGGTGGGTTGCGGTGCCCTCCTCCAGGGGATCTTCCCGACCCAGGGATCAAAGCCCCGTCTCTTAAGTCTCCTGCACTGGCAGGTGGGTTCTTTACCATTAGCGCCACCTGGGAAGACTTGAGCAGAAATCTCAGCCTTGCCGTTCCCTTGTTCTCACTTTGCACCAAGGACCTCACCTCGCCAACTTCCAGGTTCCTTGACTGTAATGTGGGGATCTTTACATTTACCTTACACTGTGGTTTTTCAGAGAGAATGGGGAAGCTGTAGAATAGAATGGAGTGGGGGAGGCTGTGGTTGGAAAAATAAGATCTGTCTTAGCAACTAACAAGCTGAGAGCTGATTAGTTCATTTCATTTAATCCTCCCAACCATTCTGTACCTTGATTTCCATTTTACAGATGAGGAAACAATGGCTCAGAGGGGCAAAGTAACCTGTTTTGGGCCTCAGGAGGAGAAAGTGGCCGCACTGAGATTTGAACCCAGGTTTCTAAGACTCCACTGTGCTCTGCCTCCCAACCAAGTACATAACACATCTGTAGGTTATCTCGTTTCTGAGCACAGCCAACGTGGGCTGCTCTGCTGGGCGCAAAGAAACCTTCTTGACTTGCTAAACTCACACTACAAGCCCTGCTTCTTGCCCTTTCTCTTCTCATTTATCCACAGACTCCCAGATGGCCATGGAGGTAGCCAGGTGGCCAAGAATTTCAGTTAGAGGAAATTCCATTTGCTTCCTATCCAAGATAACTGTGCATTTTCCAGGTAAAGTTGGGTATCCCTAATGCACGAGAGCAGATGAGAGTGGCCTGGGCGGCCCCTTCATTTCTGAGCCAGTCCCAGCAGAGAGCTCGCCGGTGTTGTTATGTGTCCTTATTCGTTAAGGATTCTCTGTATTGAGATGCAACCTAATTAGGGCTGAGCTCAAAGCCTGTTCTTTCGGGGGCTTAGTTCATAAAAGATTAATGTTCATTTTCCTTGGGCTTTGTTGCAGAATTCAGCTGGAAAAAATCCAGGGTGCACTTCTTCCAAGAGAAGTAGCACTTTGGTGGTTTGTGAAAATCCCTTTTCCCTCATGTCAAAACCTTGTGTTTTTTATGGCCCATTCCCCTTCCCCAACGTGAGCATTTTAGTTTCTGAAGATGTATAAGAGAAAAAAAAAGGGACTTCTGTAAACAGAGAAATCTGTTGGAGATATTATTCACAAGGAACAAATTTGATTATAGATAATTTAAAAACAGGTAGCAAATAAAAAGTGCACAATAGAAAACAGTTCTGCATTCATTCATTTATTCCAGTATTCAGCGAACATTTATTGAGCACCTGTTATATGTCGACACCAAGTATTTACATCTTGTATTTCATCTGACTTTTCTGTTTGTGATTTGCTTGAGCAATTTAACTCCATCCTTAGAGCACTAACAGGAAGTGCTTCCTGCATATGAATAGGTAGCTTCTGACGGTCTTCTGCCAATAGGAAAACCTACCTATCCAGGTTTTAAAAAATTAACTATTTTCGGATAACAAAAGTTAGCCATATGTCAATGGTAAAAAATGCCCAAGCATATGGGTTGATGAAGAAGTAACAACCATTTATAATCCCAACCCCTGGAGACTTTCTTTGTTAATAGATTGGTGTCTATTCTTCCAGGTTTATTTTTAAGCAATAAACTATGATAACAACATAATTTTACTTACAAAAATGAGAAACAGACAGTACTTCTGTTCTGCAACTTGTGTTATTCACAAAGTTAATATAACTTATCCTATCATGGTGATATTTTCACATCAGCCTAGAGAGAACTTCCTCGCTGTTTCAGTGTCTGCATAATATTCCACTGTGTAAATTCCATGTCATTTACCAGCTCCCCATTCAAGATATTTTGATTGTTTCTCCTTTGCTTTCATCATAGCAATGCTTCAGTGGACTCTTTGTAGCTACGTTTGGGTATTTCTGTGAGTTTTTCTGTGGGTAGAGTCTTAGAATTGGAATATACTGAGTCAAAATGATGAACTACCTTTTTTTCTCAGTTCCCAACTTTATGAAATGTCAAGATCCTTCACACACTGAAAAATTTCTCTTCTGTAATCCTTTCCCTCGCTCACCCTCTTTTATCTAATTTCATTCCTCTCAAAATATTTTTAAAGCAAGACCTAAATGGTAACAAGTGTTTGGGGAAATGGCGCTCTAATTTTGAAAGGAAGAAAAAGTAGAACATAGCCAAATCTGCATTGCTCTGAACAGCTCTGGCTGCCTGTGAGTATGCAAAAATAGCCTCTCCTCTTCCCTTGAGTTGCAATCTCAGAAGTTCTTGAGCTGATTGTTCCTCCAGAAGAGGCAAAGCCCAGGTTTGCTTTTCTTTACTTTCTATGGGTGACCTGGGTAGTAGAAAACAATAACAGTCACGGGTATTTGTAGAAGAGAGCATCATTTCAGTATAGGAAATTATCATATTGCTGAAGGAAAGCATAGAAGTTTGACTGATTCACTAAAACTCAGCAAAGTAATAATATCATCACAGGACACAGCATCTTAGTGAAACGGGCTGAGTCATTTCTGTCTTGAGTGAGCTTAGGAATAAAATAGTTCTCTTCTCAGTTCTCCAATTTGCTGCTGCTCAGTCACTTCAGCCATGTCTGACTCTGCGATCCCATGGGCTGTAGCCCACCAGGCTCCTCTGTCCATGGGATTCTCCAGGCAAGAATACTGGAGTGGGTTGCCATGCCCTCCTCCAGGGCTTCTCCAATTTAACAAATTTATTGACTCTTATCTTCCCCAAAAACCTGTATCTTACAAATTTTGACATTTTCCTCTTTGTTAAAACTGAAAACCCGTAGCCAGATATAGCATAGAAATGCAAATCTTATTTTGTGGACATGTCTGACGTTTTAACTTCTGCTTTACCTGCTAAGTCACTTCAGTCGTGTCCGTCTCTGTGCGACCCCACAGACGGCAGCCCACCAGGCTCCCCCGGTCCTGGGATTCTCCAAGCAAGAACACTGGAGTGGGTTGCCATTTCCTTCTCCAGTGCGCGAAAGTGAAAAGTCGCTCAGTCGTGTCCGACCCTCAGCGACCCAATGGACTGCAGCCCTCCAGGCTCCTCCGTCCATGGGATTTTCCAGGCAAGAGTACTGGAGTGGGGTGCCATTGCCTTCTCCGCTTTACCTGGGCTACGCTAAATGGGAGCCCTGTGTTGCCTCAGTTAAAAGACCGCCCCCGCAAAGGTGG
Source organism: Cephalophus harveyi (assembly GCA_006410635.1). Lineage (NCBI taxonomy): Eukaryota > Metazoa > Chordata > Mammalia > Artiodactyla > Bovidae > Cephalophus > Cephalophus harveyi. Next base: position 498,323 of record SJYT01019136.1, on the reverse strand, counting down.
CTTTCTCCTAAAAGTTCTGGGACGACTTTGCTGACTCTGTCCAATAGAGGGCAGTACGTTTCTCTCATTGACCTGCTCAAGTTTGAAAAATACACGGTAAAAACAGAAGACTCAGTATCTTAGAATCCAAACACCTTTCTCTTTACTAGTCACTCCCAGCACACTTCTGATAACAATACACCTGTGAATATTTCAAACGTAGGAGGAGCACAAGGGATTTAAGTATTCCTTGTGCTAGAAATAGTGGTTTTGCTTAGGTTCAAATCTATGAATGGAGTAAAAGTGTTTTCTAAATGTCCTGAAGCTGTTCCTTTTTACTGCTTTGATTTGCTTAAACTTTTTTTTTAAAGTCTCACTATCCTGGAAGATCAGGAAAATTGATTTTGAAGAACTTGTAATTATAATCGAATCTCTTTCCGACACTATTCATTATTACTTTTTTTTTTCAATTTGAATATTTCTTAGGGAGAACAAAGAAAACTTAGAGACCTGATGAGCTCTGGCAAGGAAGGGGACCAGGAGCAAGTACACCATTCTGTGCAGATGGAAGGGCCTGCCACTCTTGGCAAAAGGAATTTTCCGTCAATTACAAACAATCCCATACAGTTTCCCTTAGATGGTCACAATGATTTTCAACATAATGAAGAGCTGGGTCCAATGCTACTGTCTGATTGTCCAGTCACTATCTGATTGCCAGTTAGACTTTCCATCCTTCAAATTCCACCACAAGGCAAAGAAGAAATAACGTCCCAGAGAAGTGTGGGAGGAGAGGGGGAGAAAAGGCAGAGGAAGGAAACAGGCATTGCCCATGCTTGAACTTTGCCGCCCCTGGATCAGTCTCCGGAGACGGAAGTCAGCATCCTGAAGAGACTGTGTTGGGTGGCCTGCTCCCTGAGAGAGCAGCTGAGATCCAGGCGGGGTTTCTGTTGTTTTCATTCCGCTGGTACCTTGTCTCCCAAGCTTGCCCCTGTGACCAGGGAACTAGATGTTTGTACCCTTGTGAGTCCTCTCTCACCCCTCCCTGGAACCTGAATTGGACCTGTGACTCACTTCTATCAATAAGATGTGACGAGAATGGCACTGTGCTCATTTCTGGCTTTAAGAAAGCTTGGCAGCTTCCACTTGTGTGCTCTTACCATGTAAGAAGTCCAGTTACCCTGCTGGAGAGGGCCCACCTGGAGAGGCCCTGGAGGGTTTCTTCTCATGGAAAAAGAACCCACAAGAAAGTCAACAAGGTACCAGATGTGTGAGTGAGAAAGCCATTCTAGCCCAGCCGAGTCTCCAGAACTCCAGCTCCACTTGCCCTCTGATGGCAACTTCATGAGCAATTCCCAAGCCAGACCAGCAGGAGAACCATCCGGCTGAGTCCAGTGAGCTCATGGAATCATGATAATAATTTCTGATTTTAAGCCACTGTGTCTGAGTTCTTTGTTACACAGCCTTAGATAACTGAAGTACCTGGATTACTTTGGCACTTTCTGCGTGGATGGTGTTGCTGTCCTACAAGGCATGGAGTCTGGTTGCACTGGGAACCAGGCTTCCTGCTCTGCCAGCACAAAGGAAGAGAATGAAGGTGGTACCTGTGAGACAGGGAATGAGTCCCCTGCTGTAACCAGGAGGCCTTAGGTCTAGATCTTGCTCTAGTGCCAACTAGTTGTGTGACCTTGTGGAAATAGGTTGACTCATTTGAAAGAGGTGATGGTTGTACTATTAAGGAAGCAAATAAGAAGCCACCACTTTTCCTTTCTTTGTCTATGGCAGACATCATGAATCCACTGTGGCTTTACTGAGCCTAGTCTTGGCCTCAGAATCCTTCTCAACACAGACAGCTGCAACCTTCTGATCAGAATTAACTCATCAGATGAACCCTGTTTGCTAACCTCATTAAATGGTAAGTCCCCTTCTACCACAGTTGGATAAATGTTAGGCAGGTGACTTATGAATAAATTAATAAAATAGTTAATTACAGCCAATTAATTTATTAGTCTTTTGGGAGAGCCTTGTGTTTGTTTTTGGGCTCCAGCATCCTCAGCAAAGGATGAATATAAGCTTTGGTGGTTCTGAGCTTTGCAACTAAAGCCCAACCAAAGGTAAACCCAGTAGTGTCCATAGTCATTGAAAGTTTCTGATTGATGTCACCTTAGATGAGGGTCATAAGCTCAAATGCTGTTGGGAAGTAGACAGGTAAAGGGAAGAGTGAAGTGAACACACCCCATGCAAAGACGCCAGCCCCTGGGGGCCTCCCGCTGGTGGTCGCCATGGGGGGCTGTGAGTATCTAGGAGGGTCTGTGTTGGTCCTGTGCTCAGTCTGTCCCTGGCATCCAGAAGAGCATCTGTCACTAAGATGTTTATTGAAGAAATGAATGAGCCTGCTTCCCTGTGGAAAACCATCAGCAGAATCAGCAAAGCAGAAAAAGAGGTGAAGAGGAAGCGGTGGAAAAAGAGACCAACACAAACTGCAATTCACTGAGCATCGACTAAGTGCTCAGGTGCTACAAGAGTTCTACCTGCATTATCCCATCAAACCCTTACAGCAAGTGCATGAGCCAGATTTTAAGATCCCTCTATAACAAATGAGAGTTCTGAAGCTCAGAGAGGTTAAGTTTATTGTCCAAGGTCACAGAGCTAGCAAGTGGCTGAACTGAGGTTTAAACTCAGCTCTGTCTGCCTTTCCCCGTTTCACATTTAGACAGCTCAAAGCTCCTTTTCCATCTTCTTAGGTTTGACTATGTGACCTTGTTATTCAGATTTTTCATCTGTAAAATGAGGATAATAATACTGCCTGAATCATAGGATTGTTGTAAGGATGAAATGAGTTAAAACATGTAGAGTGCTTAGAATAGGATATAGCATATAGTGGCACTCAATAAAAAATTAGCTTTCTGTTCATTTCTGATGTTTTCTTTTTTACTCTACCACTAAACATAGTCCCACATTGATTGTACAAGAAGTTATGTTGCACTCAAAATAAGTTGCCCAAATCAGAAAATGCTGTCTGTTTGTGTATCTTATTTAATGTCCCCCAGCAATTTGTCCCCTGGTCTTGTTGTTATTGTCTTTGTTTATTTGCCGCCTGTTTTTAAAGATCCATCTTAACATATAGTCTAGCTGGTCAGAATCACATCTTCTAACAATGAACTGGTGGAGGAAAGTTTTGGCATATGAGATATTTTCAGAAATTAGAAATGGCAATGGTCTTGGAGTGAGAATACCTGGCTTGCTGTGTGACCCTAAAAAGAGACACCATTTATCAGAGACTCAGTCTTCTCATCTGTAAAATGAAAACAATAGTTAGCTACTTAAAACCTCTCTTTGCTGTGACAAGCAGTGGTGCCTGGGACTGCACAGTGATGTGGACAAGTGAGAGGCTAGCCCAGGATGCTGCAGTGTCCCAGAAGCTGGTGCAACCCCGGAGCAGGACAGCAGCCTTCGTAAGAAGCCTGAGCATCTGAATAATGAACATGTTATTTAAATGGAGCTGTGGTCTCATGGAGCGCTGAGAAATCATTTTCCACACTTCACTATTCTTCTAGTCAATGGGGCTTGACTTGATTATTCTCCCTCGAGGCTTCAGGAGATGTGGGGAATGTTTGAGATTTGTTTAAAAATTAGCTAAATAAAATTTCCCCTCCTCCCCAGCAATAGTTTCTGTGACTGATGGCGCTTTCACTGGGTAATGTCTTAGGTGGATGTAAATCTGAGCATAGAAAATACACTTCATATGTCTGTATATGTAAGGTTGTGTATGTATGTGAATAGAATTTTTCATATTTGGGGGGGTGGAAACAAAACAAAGACCTTGAATAGGAGCTTCTAAGCAAGAGTCAGCCTTATCACCCTGATTTCATGGAAGCTGCCAAGTACCCATCCCTCAGATTTCACCCCCATTTGGCAACTGTCTGTCAAACAGACATCATGCTAGTATTTTTATTATTACGTGTATTCACATAATAACTTGAAAATTTTAAACAAAGAATAAATGAATTTAAAATAAATTCATTAAAATGTTATTTAAAATAAAATTTTATATAAAGAAATGACTATTTTCAGATTCTAAAAGTGCCCTGTGAAAAAATATAAAATGCAAGAAATAAAAATCGCCAGAACCATCCCACTCAAAAATAACATTTCAAGCATTTTCTTTCCATCTCTTTAATGCACTCATAAATACATAGAAATGCATGGGCACAATTGGATCAGGCTGGATATATGATTTTCTACATTGTTTTTTTCACCTACCATGATATATGCTTCTCTCCCCCCATTGTTGAATAGCTTTCAAAATCATGATTCTTAATGGTTGTGTAATTTCACCAAATGGATGGAGGATGATTTAAACACTCTCTGGTTGTTGGAAATTTCAGTTGAATTGCAGTAACTTTTCAATGAGAGAGAAAAAAAAAACCACGATGCTAGCTATTTATGAGACAACAATGATTTCTTGCCCTGCATGGGCAGCCAGCAATAAAAGTCAGCCAGACAATCTGGTATGTGATGAAAGGTCCAGAAATGGCCAGGAAATGGATGGAGAAACTGTGAGGGATGAAGTGAGTTATTAGTGTTTATTATTTATATGGTACAGTAAATATATACAGCTGAGGACCAAGCATTCACTTGTCAGCAACTTGTAACCAGTCAATGGACCCTCAGAGTTTAGACGTGATTAAATCCAAGGCAGTACCATTAGGGGATGTGATGAGTCAGCCATTCCTGATGGAGGGGCTCCTACTGGACCATCTCAAAGCAAGTATGTTCCCTTTGCCTTAGGGTGACTTTTATTTCTGAGAAAAATACCTACAGCTTCTTGACAACTTTATTTTTACTTATTTATTTGCCTGTGCTGGGTCTTAGTTGCAACATATGGGACCTAGTTCTTTGACTAGGGATCAAACCTGGGCCCCCTGCATTGGGAACGTGGAATCTTAGCCACTGGACCACCAGGGAAGTCCCTCCTGACAACTTTAGAGAGAAAGAGAGTATGTGTGGGAAGAAGCAGGGGTGAGCTGTTTCCTTTATATTTTCTATAGTTTCACCTCCTGGGATAACAGCTTTCCATGGCCACATCCTGACCCTTGCTTACTTTTTTTTTTTAAGTTTAATTTATTCATTTTAATTGGAGGATAATTACTTTACAATATTGTAATGGAGAGGACACATGTATACCTATGGCCAGATTGTATTGGTGTATGGCAATCACCCTTGCTTATTATTCTGAGAGTTCAGCAGACAAGAAAGCTCATGTACATGAGGCAGAAATCATTATTTCCAATTTACAGGTAAAGAAAGTCGAAAGTGACTCAATCAAGATTGCTCTTTGCAAATGACACACTAGGACTAAAGACCACACTCCAACTATTACCATAGGACAGCATTTGTGAATGAATATCTTCCAGACTCTGCTTCCTTTTCTTGTTTCTACTTATTTGGAAGTAAAAATCTCTTTGGTGAAGTAGGAAGAGGGAATTGGAGAAAGAAACTCTTTCTCATTCTTACAAATGGGGCTTCCCTTCAATCCTCTCCTTCCAACACTCTTGATCCCTCTTCCCTGCATGTTTTCCTTAAAGCACATATCCCATATAACTAACACAGTTTAGTTTTCACTTAGAAATCAAAATGTCTCCCCATCAAAAGTAGGCTCCACTAGAAATAAGTCTTTTCAGAACAGGGTTGAGACAGTAGAATAGAATGGTAATAGCTATGATTTTCTGAGTAGCCACTATGTGTCAAAAGGGATTCCCTGTAGCTCAGCTGGTAGAGAATCCTCCTGCAAGGCAGGAGACCCCAGTTCAATTCCTGGGTCAGGAAGATCCACTGGAGAAGGGATAGGCTATCCACTCCAGTATTCTTTGGCTTCTCTGGTGGCTCAGCTGTTAAAGAATCCACCTGCCATGCGGGAAACCTGGGTTCGATCCCTGGGTTGGGAAGATCCCCTGGAGAAGGGAATGGCTATGCACTCCAGTATTCTGGCCTGGAGAATTCCATGGACTGTATAGTCCATGGGGTTGCAAAGAGTTGGACATGACTGAACGATTTTCACTTCACTTTTCTTTACGTGTCAAAAACTTTTCAGACCTTAACTTCAACTTTTGGAATACCTCAGAGGAAGTAAGTATCTTTATTACATTTTTACAGGTGAAGAAAACCACAGCTTGGAAGGGTGACTGGAGAACCTCAGGGTCACAGAGGCCATACGGAGCTGGGCTGTAAACCGAGAGAGCATGTGTTCAAAGCTGTTTCCCCTCACGCTGAGCTGGCCTTAGAGCATTGCGGAGGGACAGCTGGGTCACTCTGGCATCCAGCTAGGTCTTCCCCGCCTGGGTCTAGGTGATGAGTTGAGGGTGCAGAGCGGGTCCTAGTTTCCAGGCTTCTGGGAAGAGCGCCTCATCCCCCAGGCTTCTCAGTCACCATTTCCTCCCAGCTGGCAAATCCCTTGGCTTCCTTCTCTCTCTGAAGCCACTGTTTGTCCCTTTAAGGCACAAACTCACACGCTCTCGAAGTTACTTATGAATGGACTTGTCTGATTCTGCTCTGGGGGCCAAGAGCCAGAGAGCCCTTGGTAGTCCTGAAAGGAGCTCATTGAAAACACTGGGCAACATGGAAGTCAAATTCCCACCGCTTCTACATGGCCCTCTGAACTGCAAACAAGTCTGTGATACAAACGTATTCCAAGGTAGAGAGTTTTTGCAAAATGGCTAGAGCATCTGAAGCTGTCCAGTTTCTACAGAGACATGAGATGTGCACATAATACATGCATGATTAACTCAGTGGCAAGCAGGCAGTTCCTTGGGGAGCTCTATCTGGATCCCTCCCCTTACCCTTTACCAGCTCCTTTGACTGTGTTGATAAATGTCTTGAACTCTCCCTCTCCTTTTTATTGAATTGCACCTGAAGATTTTCAGCAAACAAAATCTTACTTTGCAATCCAGTCAGTATGCACATCAAAGCAAGTTGGAAAGACATGGGCAGGGGGTGGAAGTCTCTCCAATAGGCAGCCCAGTCATGCTTTATCCCCCACTCCTTCATGTCTTCTCCTCACCAGATCTTCAGGAAACCCTGGGAACACTGCCATAAGTCATCTGAGTCTGGAAAAGATGCCCAGAAGTGGCTCAAGGGGACCTCACAGGTCTCCATCTCTGTTATGGGTAGTGAAAAAAACCACTGGATAAATTCAGATGGACAGCAGTTGTGACTCTGCAAAGTGGCACAGTCCCTGTGTCTCAGACTATCTGAAATGCCAGCAGCAATTTTACTGGGTAACCTACACAGGGCAGAGGGGCGCCAGAAGGGGACATATTATCTGAATATGGAATTGGTAGTTTCTCCATGACATGGCTCTCAATTTTTTATTCTATTTTGCCATGAACTTCATAATGCTTATATGGACTCAGAGAAGAAAAAATCCTGGATTAAATCTTATAATTTAACAGCTGATTTTATTCACGCGTTTACACCAGAAATATTGAGTGCTACAATGTGCCAAGTCCTGTCCTAGACCCAGGAGTGTGTGTGTGTGCTGTGTGCTCAGTCGTGTCAGACTCTTTGGGACCCCATGGACTATCTGGGGCTCTTCCAGGCTCTTCCAGCCCTCCAGGCTCCTCTGTCCATGGGCCTTTCCTGGCAACAATACTGGAGTGCGTTGCCATTTCCTCCTCCAGGGATCAAACTCACATCTCCTGCGTCTCTTACACTGGTGGATTCTTTACCACTGTGAAACAGGAGAAATAATAGCAAACAAGACAGATGAAAATCATGTAAGTTTTATAGATCAATCCTATTTCTGACAATTACAAACAATATTTTTCCTCTGGGTAGTTGGGGTGCACGTCCCCCAATACCGTCCCCCAAGTAAATGCTCAAAATTTGGCTTCTTTCCTCCTAGAAGGGTATTTTTTTTGCTCTGAACTTTATGCCAACAAATTGGTTATTTTAAACTGCTCTTTAAAAGAAGGGATATATTCAGATTTGTTGCGCTACTTGTAACACAAATTTAAAACAGTTTATAATCAAATAGCATTTTTTAATTTGTCTTGATTCATGTGAAAGTAATTTGGATTCACATTAGTATTCTGGAAACTGATCATTAACACTTTTTAACTGATTTTGTAAACACATTTTGCTTCCAAAATAAACATAAACAGGCCAGGAGAATGCTCAGTGTAGCTGAGGCATGAAGATACACACACATTAAGGGGAAGGGCAGGATCCCCAGCGTAAAATGGTGAAGGCATTGAGAGTCATTTCATCACCAGCTCGCTTCATGAAAAATCGGCAAGAAAAATGTGAATAATTTCATATTTGCCCGATGGGGGGATTTCAAGTTGCAGAGTTGTTTGTGTGTCTATTACGGATCATTGCAAATAATTAAGATGGGGTGAGGTGGGGACTGACTAATGTTTGGTAAGGCAGGAGAGGAACAACATGTGGCAGGAATGAGCAAAGTGTTGAGGCTGCTCCAAACTCAGTCAGGGTGGGAGATTCAGAGATACACAGTCGGAAAGGTGTGATGGTCCAGTCCTCCTCATGTCAATGCTAGGATCCCCTCACCAGCATCCCCAGCCTCTGCCTCAAGACCCCTAGGTCAGCTCGGCTCACCTTCCCATGACATCCCATTAACTTACGTGTTTCAGTCCCAAGCAATTTTTCATTTAAAGATCAATCTTCCGAATGAGCTAAAAATAATTGTAATGTCTACTGATCCAATGGGAATCTAATTGATAAACCCCCAGAGGGACTCTTGTACCCCCTTTTCTTTCTCCTAGTCACTCACATTTCATGCTCTCTTAGACAGCCTTCCTCCAAACATTCCCAAAATGCCTCCAACCAAAATGCACTAACTCCAGAACTTCTGGCACTTTTCTGCCTGTGTCCTTGCACTAGATTTTGTATGCAAACATGTGAAATGACCCTGGAGAGCAGGAGGGGAAAGAAACTCCTTAAGTAAGACCAGAGCAATCTGTCAAGCTTGTTACGTTGAACTGCAATATGACAGGGTAGCCTCTGAGTTGACAGAGCACGTGTGGTTTAGGAATGTGGTTGGGAGTCCTGTAGACTTGCGTTTCCATCCCAAACCTGCTACTGGGTGAGATCTTTCATCTTTCTGAACCTCACCTTCAAGTCTGCAAAACTGGGAGAAAAACATTTATTTCCTATGGCTGCTGAACAGATGATGTGTATATCAAGAATATGGCATAGTATATGTTCAATAAATGAATAGTTGCAACTGTTCTTACTACTCTATTTTTGCCTCTAATTGTCCCAACATCTCCTGGTGCTGGGAATTTTCTGAGCTTCTCCTTCCTCGGTATTGATCCAATTCAATAAACATAGAGCACCTGTGAGGAACTATGCAGGAGCTGACATGTGAAGGTGGAGGTGACAAAGACAAGGTCTTTGTTATTGAGAAACATTAACAATCCCTTGTTACTTCTTACAGAATTCATGGAAATTAACCAGTAAACTAAAGTTTGCATTAACTTAAGAAAAGGAAAATACTCTGCTTTAAGATCGGCCCAGTTGTTCTGGGCCTCTGTTGGTTTGAATCTGTGCTGTCCTGAGCTTAGTTGCTCAGTCATGTCCGACACTTTGCAACCCCGTGGACTCTAGCCCGCCAGGCCCCTCTGTCCATGGGGATTCTCAAGGCAACAATACTGGAGTGGGTTGCTGTGTCCTCCTCCAGGGGCTCTTCCAGACCCGGGGATCGAACCCAGGTCTCCTGCCTTGCAGGCGGATACTTTATCATCTGAGCCAGAGGGAGGCCCATTGGTTTCACTAAGCTGTGAATGGGCCACTGATCTCTTGAAGCCTCAGTGTACTCATCTATGAAATGGGAATCCTATAACTTGGCTCGCCTGTACCTCTAAGACTTTGTGATGGGAAAAATAGGAGTGAACATGATTTGGAACTAAAAGTGCCATGCAAATCGAGGAATATTGCTATTCCTAGTCCTGCCTGGTGTGAATGATCTTGGAGCCCCCAATTTTCCCCAGTCTTCCTCAACAAGTTGTAAAGGTAGGGCCTGGGGGATGCTCCAAGCTTAGCAACCCTCCACAAGCCCCCCAAACCCTTTTTTTGCACTGGCCCCAAACAGCTGGGAGAGCCACAGTGTCCTCAGCCACCCACCTTCAGGAGTCAGGACTCTGGCTTCAGGGGACAAAGATGCAAATTAAACTTTCTCAAGAGAAAAATAGAAATGCACTGGCTCATGACATCCGAGAGAGCTGTGGGATGTTCATGAGTCACAGGGTGGCTCAGAATATAATTTTAGGGAACAGTCCTTCAAACCACGTAGTTTCTGGAAAGGAGTGTCAGTCACGCTTCTCTGGCACAGTGATTGTCAAGATGGACACTGTAGCTGATTCTGACAGCTGCTGTCTATTCTGCACACGGGGTTCCCTGAGCAGCCTTCAACCAATGAGGGGCAGGAGTTGTTGTATAAATACAAAAAAATGTTCTCACCCTCAGTGATTGTGTACTGGGGCTAAATCCAGGTACCAAATTTAAGGGAGTGACACAATACTCAGGTTGTGATGCAATATTTTTGAAAAATCAAAATTAATGCAAAAATTTCATGGTGTCCAAAATATCAACATTTCAAATAAGGACAGCACTGATTTTCTCCTTCTGCCTCAGCTCCTAATATGGTTCAGCTGGGCATTGGTGTGTATCTCTCAATAGCTTCTTTGCGAATTCAGTGGAACAGAGAAGCAAAAGTAGTTTCCAACAGTCTAAGCTGTCCACCTCACCAGGCTTCTAATTGGACCAACACGTGGTTTACCTTAGCTCAGGGGCCCTCCCCCAGGAGTGCTGTCCAGAACTCTCTGGGAGGGACAAGACAGGGAGCAGTAAACTGAGGACACATGGGCTTTTCAGTCTTTGATGTCCTTGGAAAAGCAGTCACTGTGAAGGATGTAAGCCAATCACCAGGACAGATAACCCTCCGGAGAACGAAGGTCATTTCAGCTAACAAATCACTTGTTCCATAACAGAGGACACAAACAACAGATCAATGCACAAATACGGTAGGTTCCTAAGAGAGGGCTTTAAGTCTGCTCTCTCTCACCTTTTCTTTACACCTGTGGGTCCTCTTTGCCAGCCATCTGAATGACACAAAGCAAGTAGCACACAGGAGAATGGCTTCTTCTTAAGCACACTCCAAAGATGGAGAACCACCTAGAGATTAGTGCCTTTTTTGTGGGGAGAATCTGATCCCTGTACCATTATACTCCAACCTTGAGGGAAGCCAAACCCACAATCAGAATGTAATTGAAGTATGTTACCTATAATAGGCTCAGATGTTTGTGATCTTCAGCACTTTATGAATTCTGCAGCAGATGGGCGAGGGCCAGGTAGCAGGCGAGAACAGACTGCGTAAGGCAGCCTGGCACTCTGACAAGGGCAGCCCCAGCTGTGGTTCGGGTGTTATTCAGCACGCCCACCCACTGCACCAGCAGTCTGCCTTTGCGAGCTCACGGCCACGGCCGCCTTAATGAAGAGTGGAGGTAAGCACGAATGCCGGCTTTCCAGGGCTCACAACATTTGAGAAACCCAGAAGGATCTGCATGATGGAAATGGTGCCAAGTTCTTTCGCCTCTTGCTTTTCAACAAAAAGAAAGGAGAGAGAAGAGAGAGGGAACCTGGCAATAAAATGTGCACCTAAACACTTTTCAATTTTCTTGGGCTTTTATTAATAAAAGCCCCCCTCCCCCAACATTCTGTGCTGGAAGAGGGAAAGCAGAGAGTAACAGCTAACAAAAGGAATCATGAATGGATACAAGAATTTAGGTGAGCTGGTGTAAGGCACAGGATACAGGAGTTGGAATTTCAAACCCTTGTCTGTTAGTTTCCCATTGTATAACTTCTGGCCAGGTTCTTAACCCACCCAGCTTTCTGTTTCTTCATCTGTCAAATAACCTAAATAAAGTATGTTTCACGAAGTGTTTGGTTGCATCACGAAATGATACAATGTATTAATAACCAATATTTATCGAGCACTTATCGTGGGTCAGATTTGTATGTATTAACTCCTAAATCTTCCCGACAACTCTGTCTGATAGTTCTTGTTAGCACTCTCATTTATAGATGATAAAACTCTTACCTGCAATGGCAAACTCCTAACAACAAAAAGTTCTTCTAACTCATATGACAACAGAACTGGACCTAATCCCATTTATTTAGCACCAAAAACTCACCTGAACTAACGTGAAATTATGTATAGTTTTTACTTGTCCCATATACTGTATATATTATGCATTTTCAGAGTAAAATATAGCCATGCATGTGTGTTAAGTTGCTTCAGTCGTGTCTGACTCTTTGAGATCCCATGGACTGTAGTACACCACGCTCCTCTGTCCACAGGATTCTCCAGACAAGAATACTGGAGTGGATTGCCATGCCCTCCTCCAGAGGATCTTCCTGACCCAGGGACGGAACCCATCTCTTTTTTGTATCCTGAATTGGCAAGCAGGTTCTTTATCACTAGCACCTGGGAAGACCCCAAAATATAGCCATTTGCTGTTTAATCATGGAGTGCTAACTCAGTCATTGCTGGGATGTTAGATAAGATATACTTTATAAAATTTGGAAATCCTGATGCTAAATCACATCTGGCTCCAATGGTTTCACTTTGGCATGGTAGATCTATGCTGCCTTTCCAGTGTAGTCACTCAATATGAGTTTGATAACATTAAGATTGCTTTATAACATACAAATGCAACAAGGCATACCTCGTTTTATTGTGTTCCACTTTACTGTGCTTTGCAGATGTTAGTTTTTATAAATTAAAGATTTGCGGCAATCCTGCATTATCAAGTGATGGTTAGCATATTTCATCAATAAAGTATTTTTGCTTAAGGTATGTACATTTTTTGGGCATACTAATTTTAGTTTTTTTAATATGGATCATTTTTTAAGGGTATATTGAATTTATTACAATATTGTTTCTATTTTATGGTTTTTTTTTTTTTTTTTTGGCTGCAAGGCATATGGGATCTTAGTTCCCCAACCAGGGATTGAACCCACACACCCTGCACTGGAAGGCAGTGAACCACCAGGGAAGTCCCAAGGCATAATGGTATTGCACACTTAATAGACTACAGTATCGTGTAAACATACATTTTATATGCTTTGGGAAACCAAAAAACTCATGTGCCTAGCTTTGATACGGTGGTCTGTAACTGAACCTCCCGTGTCTCTGAGGTGTGTGCCTGCAGTATAAATGCTTCAGATATATTTGTTCAGGTATTCATTCAACAAATACTTAGTGCATGCCTACTATGTGTTAACTTCCATTTTGAGCACTAGGTTGAGTGAAATAAAACATGTTTTCCTTGTCCACATAAAACTTACAGTCTGAGAGAAATAACACTGGGAGAAAATAAAAGAGCACCACATTTTAACAGCAGGGTGCTATGGACTCAAGTATATAAGGATGCCCTGCATTCTCCTATGTCTCTAAGCATACACAACAGAGATGAGCATAACCTGTAATAACTGAGAAATAAAAGAATTTGGGAGAAAAAACAACAACCCATAATTATTCGGAGAGTAAAATTATGTGCCTTGAAATATTGAAGTAATTATCAGGTTAAATTTCTATGATCCCTGCAATTTCCATGAAACCTGGAAATGTTAGGAGTGCAGGCCTGGCATATCTTTTAATGTAAAATTATACTTCTTTTCCACTCAGACTAAAAGGTCATAATTAAAGATATAATAAAGCTAAGTGAGTAATGGGATTTGTAATTCACTGGGGAATGGGATGTCTCCTGAGGCCCCTCCTGCCCCTGGGAATGGAGGTCACCAAGTTGGATGGCCTTGGGAGCCTCCACAGGGCCCAGCACCCCCAGGGAGAAGAGTGTTGTCACCAGGCCCCATTGTAGTGTCCCATGAAAACATTGGGCCAAAGGAGAAGGCTTCCTAACCTATTTTTGCCCAGAATTTCAGAACATTTTGTTTTAAATATGAAGATAATACATATTCATGCTAAAGTATTTGAAACATTTTTAAAAAACTGTATGCATTTAAAGTCTTGATTGAATTTGTTACACTACTGCTTCTGTTTCATGTTTTGTTTTTTTGGCAAAGAGGCATATGGGATCTTGCTCCCTGACCAGGAACTGAACCTGCACCCCCTGCATTGGAAGGCAAAGTCTTAACCGCTGGTCCACAAGGGAAGTTGCTAGAATGCTTTTATAAATGTCTAAAGGCATATGAAAATTTCCACCTATAATCACCTCACTATCCTGTGGCAACCACTATTGTTATTTCCTTCTAGATTTTTCTATGAGCTTTTTCTTGTAGTTGAGATTTGCCTACCTTTTTCATTTAAAATTATTATCAGCAAGAACAGTAACAAATCACTGATGACTTTCTATGCCACTCGTTTAAATAAACAATTTCATTAAAATAGTTCCACAGTTGGGAATTACTTGACATCTCAGCAGCTCAGTTTCCTGTCTGTAAAATGGGGTATTAAAATGCCTACATCATAGAACTGTTGTGAGGATCTTAGGTTAGTACATCTAAAGCACTTGGAACAGTGCCTGACGTATGAGAAGCACGTGATAGTGTTGACCATTATTATTACCCCATTTTGCAAGTGAGGTAATCGAGACATGAAAGGTTAAGTAGCTTATCCAAGGTCATCATTAGAGAGGAGCAGGGTCAGGACTTTAACTCAGGCAGTATGGCTCCAGGATCCATGGCTTTAAGCCACATATAGTGAGAGTCAAGGTACTTTTGAGGGAAAGGACTGGAATTTGGTCCTCAATTGGGATTAGAACACACATATTAGCAGATATGGGCTTCGCTGGTAGCTCAGTTGTTAAAGAATCCTCCTGCAGTGTGGGAGACCTGGGCTCGATCCCTGGGTTGGGAAGATCCCCTGGAGGAGGGTATGGCAACCCACTCCAGTATTCTTGCCTGGAGAATCCCCATGGACAAGGAGCCTGGCGGGCTGCAGTCCATGGGGTTGCAAAGAGTGGGACACGACTGAGTGACTAAGCACATTAATAGATATATTTCCCAGGGCGCTGATGGAAGCCAAATTGCCAGAAGAGACAGTTGTAGGGGGGAGGTCTTGAGAGAAGATCCTTCCTAAGGAAAGCTGGTATCTTCAGGCTCCTTGACCATGAAACTGTGTCTGTGTTATTACTACTGCATCCCTCATTCCACTAACCTGCCTGCCCCTCCCCTTTACCTTGTCCCTATCCCCATCCTCAACATCCATTCACAGCATTTAGCATTCAAAGTGCTTTGGAGCAGTGGGTGACCTCTGACGTCAGTGTTTGTAACAACAATACATATCTCTGGTGTCTTCTGTATATTGTGTTTTCTTCCTATCAGTTTTTGAGGACTGCGGCTTAGATGCTGAAGGAGCTGGACTTGAGGAGTACGGGACAGGAGGCTAGGTTCCAGTGGTGAAGAAAAAATCAGCTCTGCTTATTGTAAAAAGGTATTTTTTTAGCCTCCAGGCTGGGGGAGATGGGCACACAAGCTTGTCTGATTCTCACTAGACTGCAAACTCCTGAGGACAGGATCTAGGTATTGTTTGCTGGAGAAGAGGGCCAGAGAGGATGAGATGGTTGGATGGCATCACCAATCCAGTGGATATGAACTTGGGCAAACTCCAGAAGTTGGTGAGGGACAGGGAAGCCTGATGTGCTGCAGTCCATGGGAATCAAAAAGGGTCGGAAACGACTTAGTGACTAAACAACAAGCCCTTTCCACCAGGACACGCGCATTTGTCGGATTCTCACTAGACTGTAAACTCCTGAGACAGGGTCTAGAGTTTGTTTGTTTTTATCATTCTACAGCCAGGCACAGTGCCTGGCAACACAGCTATAAAATGACAGAATTTTGACTAAAACCCATGCGTCCTGATGACCTTTGCATTAGATAAGAATCTTGGGATGACCCATTTTTAATATAGTAAATGCAGTCCCCTACCGCCTTTGAGTTTCCTCATTTCTGTTTGCCTGATCTCAGTCGCTTTTTTGCCATCACTCTGCCTTCCCACCAGCCACTCTTTGGGCTGGTCCTTTGCTACACTTTGTTTCAAAAAGTGTTTCTGGGCAATCACGGAAAGGCATTTCAGAGTCTCATTCAAGGTCAGGAGAGGTTAGGGAATCCAGGAATCGCCAATTCCCAGGCTGATGATCACTGGAGGGAAAGCAGCGGCAACTTTCCGCCTCTTCATCCATACTTGAAGAAAAGGGTGAGAGAGTAGAGAGGCAGCAGCAAGCTGAAATCTTAAGGAGCTTCAGAAATCCAGTAAGTAATTGTAAAGCCCCAGAAAGGCAGGCTTTGAGTAAAATTAATAGCTAGCTGTAAAGTCTCACCTACGTATCCGGCATTAGGGGAACCACTTTACATGTAACTTCCTCTTTAAGCCTTCAAGCATTCTTAAGGGACAGATACTATTATACCCATTTTGCAGAAGACAAAACAGAGGCCAGGAACGATGAAGTGACTTGCCCAATAGCACACAGCTAGTTAGCTTTAGGTCCGTTAGAACCCAGGCTCATCTATCTCCCCAGCTAGGAATTACCGCTTTTCCGGAATGCCAGTGCAGGGCGTGTCCAGCTCCAACAAAGGCGAAAGGGGCGGGGGCCAGCCCAGCGGCTGGCTGCCGGCGGGGCGTGCGTTTGCAGGGGCCCTTTTTCAGAGCCGGCCCCGGCAGGGGGCCCGCCGCCCGGGGCTAGCGCCGTGCTCGCGTCTGGCGCGGTCCCGGGTGCGATCGGGCCGCGGATCCCGACGTGCGGAGAGGCCGAGGGTGGGCGCGCAGCTGCCTCGGTTCGCGGGGCCGAGGCGGGCGCGGCCGAGCAGATGGTGACGGCGGGGAGCGGCCGTTTGGCGTTCGTAGCACTTTCCTCTGCGCATATGTTGCGGGCGGGCAGGCGGCTGAGGGGACGAGCTCGAGCCCGCTGCGGCGGCCAGTTGCTAGCCCTGGATCGCAGCTCCGAACCCCAACCCCGGCCTGCGCCCTCGACTGAGTGACTAAGCACATTAATAGATATATTTCCCAGGGCGCTGATGGAAGCCAAATTGCCAGAAGAGACAGTTGTGGGGGGGAGGTCTTGAGAGAAGATCCTTCCTAAGGAAAGCTGGCGTCTTCAGGCTCCTTGACCGTGAAACTGTGTCTATGTTATTACTACTATATCCCTCATTCCACTAACCTGCCAGCCCCTCCCCTTTACCTTGTCCCTATCCCCATCCTCAACATCCATTCACAGCATTTAGCATTCAAAGTGCCTTGGAGCAGTGGGTCACCTTTGACGTCAGTGTTTGTAACAACAATACACATCTCTGGTGTCTTCTGTATATTGTGTTTTCTTCCTATCAGTCTTTGAGGACTGCGGCTTAGATGCTGAAGGAGCTGGACTTGGGGAGTACGGGACAGGAGGCTAGGTTCCAGTGGTGAAGAAAAAATCAGCTCTGCTTATTGTAAAAAGGTATTTTCTTAGCCTCCAGGCTATATTGTGTTTTCTTCCTATCAGTCTTTGAGGACTGCGGCTTAGATGCTGAAGGAGCTGGACTTGGGGAGTACGGGACAGGAGGCTAGGTTCCAGTGGTGAAGAAAAAATCAGCTCTGCTTATTGTAAAAAGGTATTTTCTTAGCCTCCAGGCTAGGGGAGATGGGCACACAAGCTTGTCTGATTCTCACTAGACTGCAAACTCCTGAGGACAGGATCTAGGTATTGTTTGCTGGAGAAGAGGGCCAGAGAGGATGAGATGGTTGGATGGCATCACCAATCTAGTGGATATGAACTTGGGCAAACTCCAGAAGTTGGTGAGGGACAGGGAAGCCTGATGTGCTGCAGTCCATGGGAGTCAAAAAGAGTCGGAAACGACTTAGTGACTAAACAACAAGCCCTTTCCACCACGACACGCGCATTTGTCGGATTCTCACTAGACTGTAAACTCCTGAGACAGGGTCTAGGGTTTGTTTGTTTTTATCATTCCACAGCCAGGCACAGTGCCTGGCAACACAGCTATAAAATGACAAAATTTTGACTAAAACCCATGCGTCCTGATGACCTTTGCATTAGATAAGAATCTTGGGATGACCCATTTTTAATATAGTANACGCGCATTTGTCGGATTCTCACTAGACTGTAAACTCCTGAGACAGGGTCTAGAGTTTGTTTGTTTTTATCATTCTACAGCCAGGCACAGTGCCTGGCAACACAGCTATAAAATGACAAAATTTTGACTAAAACCCATGCGTCCTGATGACCTTTGCATTAGATAAGAATCTTGGGATGACCCATTTTTAATATAGTAAATGCAGTCCCCTACCGCCTTTGAGTTTCCTCATTTCTGTTTGCCTGATCTCAGTCGCTTTTTTGCCATCACTCTGCCTTCCCACCAGCCACTCTTTGGGCTGGTCCTTTGCTACACTTTGTTTCAAAAAGTGTTTCTGGGCAATCACGGAAAGGCATTTCAGAGTCTCATTCAAGGTCAGGAGAGGTTAGGGAATCCAGGAATCGCCAATTCCCAGGCTGATGATCACTGGAGGGAAAGCAGCGGCAACTTTCCGCCTCTTCATCCATACTTGAAGAAAAGGGTGAGAGAGTAGAGAGGCAGCAGCAAGCTGAAATCTTAAGGAGCTTCAGAAATCCAGTAAGTAATTGTAAAGCCCCAGAAAGGCAGGCTTTGAGTAAAATTAATAGCTAGCTGTAAAGTCTCACCTACGTATCCGGCATTAGGGGAACCACTTTACATGTAACTTCCTCTTTAAGCCTTCAAGCATTCTTAAGGGACAGATACTATTATACCCATTTTGCAGAAGACAAAACAGAGGCCAGGAACGATGAAGTGACTTGCCCAATAGCACACAGCTAGTTAGCTTTAGGTCCGTTAGAACCCAGGCTCATCTATCTCCCCAGCTAGGAATTACCGCTTTTCCGGAATGCCAGTGCAGGGCGTGTCCAGCTCCAACAAAGGCGAAAGGGGCGGGGGCCAGCCCAGCGGCTGGCTGCCGGCGGGGCGTGCGTTTGCAGGGGCCCTTTTTCAGAGCCGGCCCCGGCAGGGGGCCCGCCGCCCGGGGCTAGCGCCGTGCTCGCGTCTGGCGCGGTCCCGGGTGCGATCGGGCCGCGGATCCCGACGTGCGGAGAGGCCGAGGGTGGGCGCGCAGCTGCCTCGGTTCGCGGGGCCGAGGCGGGCGCGGCCGAGCAGATGGTGACGGCGGGGAGCGGCCGTTTGGCGTTCGTAGCACTTTCCTCTGCGCATATGTTGCGGGCGGGCAGGCGGCTGAGGGGACGACCTCGAGCCCGCTGCGGCGGCCAGTTGCTAGCCCTGGATCGCAGCTCCGAACCCCAACCCCGGCCTGCGCCCATCGGAGAGGGGGCTTGGCACCGACACGGGTCCTCGGCCCATCGGGTGACAACGACAGACTGTCCTTTTCGTCACCATCGGGCTACAAGAAAGGTCTCAGTCCCATTTTACAGCTGGAAAACTGAAGTCTGAGAAGAAACTGACCACCAATAGGACCTGAACTAGAACTGGAGTTGGCTGGCTCCTGCCTGAGTGCTTGGCTCCACGTGGGGACAGGGTGTCCCCAGCCTAAGGGTCACCCCAGATAGCAAGTGAACTGTCTAGAGCTTGTTTGTCCTCTTCCAAAAATGTTCTTCCATCTGCAGAACTTTTGCACGTGATGTTCTTCTGAACCTTCTCCCCAGTCCCCTTCAAACCCAAATCAGGGGTCACTTACCAGGAGACGTCCCTAATCATGGCTATGACCACGTGATTAACGTGTTTGTGCTCCCACTCGCATTACCCAACTGTGAGCTCCATGAGGACGAGAGTACCGTGTACTTTTTTGGTCTGCATTCTATTCCCAGTGCAGAATAGGCTCTCAAGAAATAGTTATGAATAAAAGAGTAGTTGAATGGATGAGTGACTGGATGAACAGCCTTCATGAATCAGTACCTGCCTCCTCACCATCCAATGATCAGCTTGTTGGAAGTCCGGGCAGGGCTGGTAATGCAAGAAGGAAGGGCTGTTTGGAATTTCTGCCTCTTCACAATTGCGCTTTTCTAAAAAAAATTTTTTTTTAATTTTTAATTGGAGGATAATTTCTTTCCAATGTTGTGTTGGTTTCTGCCATACAAAAATGTGAATCAGCCATAAGTATAAACATGTTCCCTCCCTCTTGAAACTCTCTCCTACCCCCTACCCCATCCCACCCCTCCAGGATGTCATAGGCACCGGGTTGAGCTCCCTGCAGTCATACAGTAACTTCCTATTAATTAAACTTGTTTTGTGGCTGTTCCCCTTCCCTCTCCTCTCCAGCCCACACAGTTGCTCCGTTAGTGGAAGCCCAGTCCCTCCTCTCCCGTTGACAGAGTGGAATCTTCCTCATGCTGAGGAGTGAAGTGACCCTTAGTAAGATGCAACCTGGCCAGAAAGAGCCAAATGAAAAAGTTGGCAGCTTTGTAAATGTTTTTTCCGGGAAAAAGTGGAAAAACGGCCATTAAAATGAATCTTTTAAGTTGCTTTTCTGACCTGCTTGGTAGGAGAGCTGGGGGTTCCGGGACATTGGAGAGTGTCCAGGACGGAAAGAATTCAGATCCAACCAATATTTATTGACGTCTGCTAGATGCCAAGGGCCCCTTGGGGCTTTTTGACAAACATCTTGAAGGACTCTTGGCATGTTCAAGGCCTCATCTGAACCTTCCACAACCTCTGGGACCTGGGATTCATTGTGTCCCCTCTTCAGAAAAGGGCACAGAGGCTCATGGGGTCAAATGGCCTGCCCAAGATCACTCTGCTACAATTTCATCCAGAAATGGGTTTCATTGCATTTTGAATTTCACCAAATGTAATTATTTGGTGATTTTTTAAAGCTCTCTTAAATTTGTTAGTGCTTGACTTGCAGGATGATAATTTGGCTGCTTTTATGCCATCTCCCCTGCTGGAAAAATGATCTCCTCCTTGAGTGGTCTCAGACTGACAAAGCCTGGTCTCCTGGTTTACTGAATTCAATAATTCTTTCATTTCAGCGAGAAGACAATACCAGTAAGTCCTTAATAGGTCTAAGAGCTATTGCTTATTCATACCCATCATGAATTGACTAAGTAGCACTATTACTGTGTTGAATTCTTTATAGACATTAGCTCATTTAAATGTCACAGCAACTTCAATAAGGTAAGCAGTTTTTGTCCCCGTGGTACACGTGAAGAAACTAAAGATCTAAGAAGTTAGGTAATTTCCCCAAGATCAAACACAAGTGGGTTACAGAGTTAGAATCCAAACCCAGGCAGTTAACCACTAGATGCATGCGTGTTATTGGCTTTCAGGCTTTCTCTAAGAAGCCCTAGAGATGAAGGGGACCGAAGCAAAGGAACAGGGCAGGGCAGGCCTGAAAGCCTAGTCCACTCCAACCAGGATGGCTCCGCTCTTAACCTCTGTGGTGGCTCTGTAAGATATTGTTGGCAAAGCATTTTCAATGCTAAAAAAAAAGAAGCAAACAGCAACTTAGAGGTTGGGACCTAATAGACAATACTATCGGTCCCACCTGCTCCTGGAGTCTAGCCTTGTCTCCGCTGCACATCACTCAGGTGCCCAGCCCTGTGTCTCAGCAAATGGAAGCTGTGTTGAATAAAATGAATCACTGTGTACTGGGGAAGCTATTCCACTGCACTTTAGTCTCTGCTCCTTCCAGAGCTTCTAAGGGCACCTGTAACCATGCAGAGAAGACTCTCCCAGATCTATGTCCAACTGGTGGTCATGGAAAGGAAGAACTTTGTGCAGTTCAGAGAAGAGACTTAGTGGAGGTGGGCTGAGAGCAAACACAGAGAGCACCTTGACGCTGTAGCTTCAATCTCTTCCCAGGAATTCCTGGAGTTGTGTGTACATGCTAAGTCGCTTCAGTTGTGTCCGACTCTTTGCAACCTTATGGATCATAGCCCACTAGGGTCCTCTGTCCATAGGATACTCCACTTAAGAATACTCGAATGAGTAGCCAGTAGGGCGGTAAAGGACAATAGCCTCAGGATAGAGGAAATAGGACTCTTAGACTGTGGAGGCAGGTGAAGAGGACTCTGCTACCTGTTGAGAAGATAAAGATTGTGCCTTTGCGTAATGCTGAAGTTTTTTATGCTGCCAATTTAAAATACAATTTTAATGAAGACACTGCAGTTTTCACTTAGAGTGCTTATAAACTGCAATGTTATTTCCTACCCTGCATACAATCAGCAGGTGTAGGCAGGTGACTGCCCACCCTAACTCCCTAGCCATGCCTCTCTCCATTCACATCCACAAAGTTTCATGGTTAACATCTTCAAGGTTACTCTTAATGTTAATTACTTATTCATATTCCATTGTGTTCTCCGATGTTAGACACACAATAAAGTGTGGTATTAGCAAAAACTAAAAACCATTTGCAAAAACTGAAAAACTAAAATCAGATAAAGATATAAATTAGAGTAAATGGTCAGGATGAAAAAGAGAGTTAGAATGCAGGTATGAAGATGATAACATCTTAAACAATTATTGCAGCTGAGCTTCAAAACTAATTCTGATCTTCCCAGTGTCCACAGTGAAAAGGAAAACACGATCCATTATATGATTCCAATTTTCTATGAAGAGATTTGAGTTGCTCAGAAGATGCTGAGCTTTTCTTGTTCAGGGCTTCATCTACTAAGAAATGTAAATTGTAATGTCCTCTACAGAAATCCTGCAGTAAATTCAATGTAGTTTTCATTTCACAACATGAGCTGGCAATTTGACAGGTAGAATTGCTCTTTGGTGAAAACAGTGCTTTGAAAGCCCATGTAGATATATTCTGAGGATCTCTGAATGCAAAAATTAAAGACAGGAGGAATAGATGGAGTCACGTGTCCTTCAAACAATCCTCCTTAAATAGTGCTTTCCTCAGCAATGCTTTGGCTAGAACTTGGGCAGTGGACAGTTCAAGCTTTGCCTGTAGATAGTATGTTTTGCTGATTAAATGCAGATCCAGCCTCAGACTTTCTAACTAGCCTGTGACCAAATTTAGTTACTCAGTAAACATTTTTAAAATCCAAAGAGAGAGATGAATAAGTTATGTGAAGTGGACCAAATATATGTTTAAAAATTTTTACAAATAAAACTTGATTGATGTTATACAGGTGCCTCTCCCACTGGTTCTTTCCTAGATCACGGTCCAAGTGAGTTCTACCAGTCTGTTTAGACCTGGCCTTGGTATTTCTGGTTCATTTAGCAGGTGCACCATTCATTTGCAAGGAAGGAAGAGAATAAAGATGTCATCAATAATATTCCTATAGAGCCTCCAAGTCAACCAAGTTCTCCTAGTGTGGGAGGCAGTAACTTGTTCCATGATATATGGGGATTGCCTTTCTTTGGTAGCAGAGACCCAATCAGTCTTCAGAGGTGGTTGTAATTAATAGGTAAGGAAGTGCAAATACATCTGAATTAATAGAGCCACTAGGTGTGACTAACTATAATATGATTACATGTGAAATTAACCCAGAGATCAAACCTAATCAATCCAGACTAATAACTGCCAGGACAACAATTTGTGGTTTTAGATGAGTTTATGTTGAAAAGAACTACAGAAAATGAACTCTGTTAGAATGTAAAAGTTACATTTTTTAAAAAGTGTGAGTGGTGTACTAAGATTATAAGTATGCATTAGATGATATTAATGTCCAGATGCCAGATAATCAAGCCATGATTTATCTTGGCAAGTGAGAGTAAACAAAATTTTAAAATCAGAAATTAGTAAAGAGAAGCCCAAATTTTAAAAGTGAAGCTAAGACTCCTAGTGTTGCAACTTTTATTTATTTGATTCCAGTAACTTAAAAAATTACTATACAATATTTCATACATAGAATATACAAATTATAAAGAGCAAGATAGTAATAGCCATAAACTGACAATGCAGTTTAAGAACTCTACTCACAATTTCATTGCAGCCCCTCATGTATCTCATCCTAGTTGTAAACTTTCCTGCCCTCACTCCCACCCCAGAGGTAAACACTATCCTGAATTTTGTGTTTTGTTGTGGTGGTAAATCATACTGCCAGCCTCGATTCTTCACCCCTCACTGTATCCACTCCTTTTTCTTTGTAATTTTGCCGAGCTCTTCCGCTGGGGTTAGGACACATTTCCCTATTTTTAAAAGTTGAATACATAACTTTCTTTGATCAATAGAAGGAAGCAGAAATGATATGTCAGTTCTAAGCCCAGGCCTTGATAATTCATCTATGTTTCGTATTTTTTTTCCCATCATCCTAGAAAGAACATGCCTGGACTAGTATTCAAGAGAAGGATGAAAGACATGGAGCAGAACTGAGCTGCACCAGTGGAGCCAGCTTGGCCAGACAGCTCCCTGTTCCATGAGAATAAATGATTAGGGCTTCAAGACACTGAGTTTTAGGTGATGGCTTACACGATGTTTTTTTGTGTGGTTATTGCTAATTTGCACACATTCTTCCTTTTCTTTATAGTGTTGGTTGCTCAGTTGTGTCCAACTCTTTGAGACCCCATGGACTGTAGTCAGCCAAGCCCTTCTGTCCATGGAATTCTCCAGGCAAGAATACTGGAGAGGGTTGCCATTCCCTTCTCCAGGGGATCTTCCTGACCCAGGAATTGACCCGGGTCTCCTGCACTAAAGGCAGATTCCTTACCATCTGACCCACCAGTGAAACTTTACCAAAGTTTTACTGCAGATATGTCCTTGAACATGTTGTTTCTTTGGGAACTTTATATAAAAGGTACCATATTGGTGGGGGTTTTTTTTTTTTTTTTTGCATAGCTGGCAATAGGATTTAAAAGGTCCAAGTCGATGATTGAAGAGTCCTCTATCAGCCAAGAATTTAACAAAATCACAATACTAAGCAGGTAAACAGACTTTCAAATGGGCATCTTGCCAAAGAGCATCCCCAGCCAGGTCAACATAACTGATTATGCAGCATACAGATGATAATGTTGTTGGGCAAAACAGCAGGAAAGATGAAGATGAGTCCTCTCATGTATGGGTGCTTTCCCACCAACCCATAGATGGTGGTGAGATGGAAGACCTGGGGCATTAGGCACACCTGTTCACAGCTCAACACTCCCCCTTCTCACTGGTGTAAATTTGAGCACTTATTTCATACTCTCGGAGCCTCTGTTTTTCTGTCTAAGGAATGGGGATAATAACCTCTCCCTGCAGAGAAATCAAAGCCAGTCTGCTCACTCATCCCTGAGAAACCAGGGTTTCAACTCTAACCTTTATAGAGGGGATGAGAGGTGACGGAATTAGGGGGATGGGAAGAAGAGGAACTCTTTCTTCTGAGGGCTAGAGAGTTTGTGAGTTGAAGGAAAGGCATTTGAAGACTGTCCTGCTGACATCACCTCTCATCTTGCTGGAGAAAAAAACAAAGTCATCTGCTGGTTTGGGAGCATCAGGAACAGAGTCAGGTTAGGGGGAAGTTACTAAAAACACAGGGAGCCCAGCCTGGTGCTCTGTGATGACCTAGATGGGTGGGTTGTGGGGAGAGGAGGGAGGATCAAGAGGAAAGGAATAATCTATAATTATGACTGATTTGCGTTGTTGTGTGGAAACCAACACAAGATTGTGAAACAATTTTTCACCAGTTAAAAAAATTTGTTTAATTAAGTTAAAAGAAAAGAATAGAGTTAGGGTCCTGGAAAGAGAGATTTTAACAGCCAATGGAGAATAAAGCCATTCACGCTACTTTGTGTAAGAGATCTTTAAATACTTAGGGCATATCATAGTATATTAGATAATGTGATGATTTCAGGGATTTTTAATTCCGTACTTCCATTATACACACGTGAGAACTGAGGTCCAGGGAGCTCAAATCTTGATAAAAATCATACAGTGAATTAGGGACAATCTGGGATTTGAATGCTAGGTCTTTGACTCCTATTCTTTCTGGTGCTTATTAGTTATCATTTGCTTCTAGAACCTCTAAATTTCCTCTTGAGAGATGGTATGTCTAGTTGTCATATTGCTTTCCCTTTTAAGACCGGGCAAACTGAATTCCAGTAATATTTCCTCATAATTTCCACTGTACAAACTTTGACCCAAATTTTTTGTCCTTGTCTGAACTCTCATCTCTCCTTCTTAATCTGTCTCTCTTTTGAAAAGAAATGGTCTACTGCTTTTAAAAAGTATGTATTTGTTTATTGGGCTGCATCAGATCTTCGTTGCTGCATGTGGGATCTTTCTTTAAGGTGCACAGGCTCTAGAGCTCTCAAGCTCAGTAGTTGCAGCATGTGGGATCTTAAATCCCTGGTCAAGGATTAAACCTGCATCCCCTGCATTGGAAGGCAGATTCTTAACCACTGGATCACCAAGGAAGTCCCTCTCATTTTCTCTTGATCGTTTTCCAGTCAGACTCTTGCCCCTCTCTGCCACCTTACAGCTCCCATGAAAGTCACCAAGACCACCATGTGCCTAAACCCAGTTGTCAGTTATCAGTCTTCAACTTAGCAAAGCTGTTAACAATTCCTTTTTAACATAGTTGATCCTGCTTTCCTTCCTGAAACACTATCCTCACTTGGTCTTTAGGACATCTCGCTCTCCTGGTTCTCTTCCTTCCTCACTGGCTGCATCTTCTCAGATCCTTAGCTATTTAATTTGTATCTCTCTGCCCTCATTACACTGGAGTACTCCATGGGTTAGCCCTTGGACCTCTTCTTTTCTTTACTTAAACTTACATACCTTGGTAATTTCATCCAATCACATGTCTTCAAATACTATTTACATGATACATTTTTTGAATTTCAAATTTATACTTTCAGGTTGGATCGCTCCCCAGAGCTCCATTCATATATTCAACTGTTCAGTTAGCTTCTTTACTTAGATGTGTAAACGATTTCTTA
The DNA here is from genome assembly GCA_006410635.1 of Cephalophus harveyi. Taxonomy (NCBI): domain Eukaryota; kingdom Metazoa; phylum Chordata; class Mammalia; order Artiodactyla; family Bovidae; genus Cephalophus; species Cephalophus harveyi. Next base: position 471,485 of record SJYT01019136.1, on the reverse strand, counting down.
AATTTATGTCCAAAACAAGCTCCCCCATCACAACCTCCCAAACATGTACTTCCCACAGTTTTCTCCAATTTAGGAAACAGCAATTCCGTACATCCAATTGCCAAGTCTTCTTTAACGTTTGTCATTCTTTCACACCTCACATCCAATCTGTTGGATGTACTATGAAAATGCACCCAGAAACTTACTATCTTCCATGAGCTGTACTGCCATCATCTTGGTCTAAGCCATCGTTACCTTTCAGTTGGATTATTCCAACAGCTGCAGCCTGGCCTTCCTTCTTTCATGTTGCCCAGTGGTCTTTTTTCAACATTACCCAGAGAGAAACTTTTAAAACATGCCCTATCGTGTTATGTCACTTTTCTGCTCACAGCCCTTTTAATGACTCCTCATTTTTCTCCCAATAAACCTGAAGTCTTTATTCTAAGACCTGGCACAGTCAGCTTCGAGTTAACTCTGTACTTGAGCCATCAATTTCCCACTTACCAGCATCCACCCCTTCACTTCCCCTTTAGAAATGTGATCATACTCAATGCACTGTCCAGTAGCTTGCTTCAGCTTAACACTATATCTTGACAATCTTTTCACATTAATGCCACTTACCTAATTTTTTCAACAGCTTTTATTGGCATAGGAAAATGTTTGTGATATGACACTTATGTGACAAAAAACTATGTAAGTAATTGGTATAGGGAATGCTACTTTACATAAATACAAAATTTAAAAAAACCAATAATAAAAAATCAATATGTTTAAATGTTAATGATATTTGCCATGAATGGATAACTTTGATTGTTTTCCTCTGGTTTTTTTTTTTTTTTTCTGCTTTTCTTTGCTTTCCAAATGATTGTATAAATCCACACAAATAAATAGAAATGTGCATGCAGAAAATAAAGACCAGAAAATGTCCACTGACAAGCAGATGATTAAATAAATTTTGATATATCCACACAATGGAAATGACTCAACAATAATAAGGGAGGATATACACACTGTGGATGACTCTCAAAGATATTGTGCAACTGAGAGAAGAGACACATAAGAGTTCCTATTGGAGGATTCGGTTTATATAAAATTCTAGAGCAAGCGGACTAATCCATAGTGACAGGAAGCAAATCAGTGGTCATGGTGGCTGGGGAGTTAGATTGACTGAAAAAGACACTGGGGATCTTTGGGAGGGCAACGTAAATTTTTTACATCTTGATCATGGTGATGTTTCTGTGGGTGTATACATTAGTCAGAACTCATCAACTGATGCTTAATAAACTGGAGCATTTATTTTATGTAAATTTTATCTCAATAAGACCAATTTTTAAAAGAAAGCGAAAGACTAGAAAGGAATCTATAGGAATCTTAGTCCTTAATATAAGAAGGCAGAGGTGGGCTGTGGAATTGGGTGTTCTACAGTGTTATATGAAGATAAGAAAGTATATAGAAGAAAAACATTTGCAAGGGCTGGCTGAGAAATTCTTCAGGAAAATAACTGCTTTGTAAAACTCAAGTTCCTTGAGGAGGCATTTGGTGAAAAGATCTTTCTCATAGTTTCTTCTCTGTGATGCAAGAATGAAATAAATAGCACCTACCACTCTGCAAGAAAGAACAGCTCCCAACAATCTCAAGAAAGAATACTGAGGGAGGAGACAAGGAGCCCAGAAATAAAGAGGAGTTGGGAAAGAGGTCAGAGGGGGAGACAGGAAGAGCGGGTTCTGCAGGTGAAGAGGGGATGAGACCTGGAGGACACGACACCCAGGGACAAGCTCCTCGGGTTGCCACTGCAAGACTTTTATATGTAAGAACATATGATGTTCAGTTTCAAGTGGTTGGTCATTCATGGCTGCTGATCGCCAGTAAAAACTCTCCCCCACACAACTCCCTACTGGGAATATCAAAGGAAAGGACCATCCACCTCTTGCGTGGCATGCAGGGGTAAAGGGAAGAGGTGAAACATGCCAGGGGAGTGGATCAAGAATTCCGTGCAAGAATCAGGGCAAAGGTGTCCAGTAGAAACATAACTATACACACGCATCCTCAGAAGTCAGGGAGAGAATGGGGAATTTCCCACTGCATGCAGGATGGCTGTTCAAACTATTTTCATTTAAGTACAAGCTCTCACCCTCAGGTAGAATTGGAGCCCAGACAACAACCTGATGCCAGAAAAATCCCTGACCTTTGTTGATTGAGCTGCATAAAATTTAATTCCCCCTTTGTTGTAAAACAGGGGCTAAATGTACTTGTTCTGAGGCTTTCAGAGTTGGTTAAGAGTAAAATTATTAAGTCACATAGGAAAATGAAAATCATATTCACCAGAACTCCTATTGGGAAGCACTCTATAGAGTCAGAAGGAATAATTTGGCTCTAGTAATAAATAATCCACCTGCCAGTGCAGGAGATGCAAGAGACCTGGGTTCAATCCCTGGGTCAGTAAGATTCCCTGGAGTAGGAAATGGCACCCCATTCCAATTCTCGCCTGGAAAATTGCATGGGCAGAGGAACCTGGCAGGCTACAGCCCATGGGGTCACAAAGAGTCGGACACAACTGAGTGACTGAATACATTGGAATAATAGCAAGAACTAACATTTACTGGGTACTCGTTCTATGGCAGACTCTGTTCTAAATCTTTTACAAGTATTCAGTTCAGTTCAGTCGCTCAGTCGTATCTGACTCTTTGCGACCCCATGAACCGTAGCACACCAGGCCTCCCTGTCCATCACCAACTCCCGGAGTTTACCCAAACTTCAGGCTGCTTGCTCATGGGGGACATGAAAGTTATATGTGTCAGTCACTTCCACAACCTGCTGGAAAGGATGAAGATGACATGTCATCTGTATCCCTAGCAGCATCTGCAAAACTCTGGACCAGTTCTTGCACTCCCATGGCTACCTGGTGATGAGCCCCAGTGTCTGTCTTCAGGTCATACCTTGCTTTTGAGCTGCAGACCTGTTTATCCAACTTCCTCCTGGATATCTCCACTTACTTCTCAAAAAACTCAGCATTTTTAAAACTGACCTCGTGAACTATTTTCTTTCTCCACCTGATTCCCACCTTCCCAGTTGTTGGGATTACCCTACAACTGTTGTTCGACCAACAATTATCTGAGCCCCTCTATTTCCCAACAATTTCCCCATCCAATCACCAAACCTCTCTCCAAATATCTCTTGACTGTGACCCCCTTTTGCACCCACAAAATCCCATGAATATGTGTCTGCTGTTGTCATGAATATTCAAGAGCAAAGGGGAAATGTTAAAACATAGTTCCTCTGAATCAATACTGTCTCTTATACACATCTTCCCTGGGTCAGTAAGATTCCCTGGAGTAGGAAATGGCACCCCATTCCAATTCTCGCCTGGAAAATTGCATGGGCAGAGGAACCTGGCAGGCTACAGCCCATGGGGTCACAAAGAGTCGGACACAACTGAGTGACTGAATACATTGGAATAATAGCAAGAACTAACATTTACTGGGTACTCGTTCTATGGCAGACTCTGTTCTAAATCTTTTACAAGTATTCAGTTCAGTTCAGTCGCTCAGTCGTATCTGACTCTTTGCGACCCCATGAACCGTAGCACACCAGGCCTCCCTGTCCATCACCAACTCCCGGAGTTTACCCAAACTCATGTCCATTGAGTCAGTGATGCCATCCAGCCATCTCATCCTCTGTCATCCCCTTCTCCTCCTGCCTTCAATCTTTCCCAACATCAGGGTCTTTTCAAATGAGTCAGCTCTTCGTATCAGGTGGCCAAAATATTGGAGCTTCAGCTTCAACATCAGTCCTTCCAAAGAACACCCAGGACTGATTTCCTTTAGGATGGACTGGTTGGATCTCCTTGCAGTCTCCTTGCCGAGTCCAAGGGACTTTCAAGAGTCTTCTCCAACACCACAGTTCAAAAGCATGAATCCTTCTGCGCTCAGCTTTCTTTATAGCCTAACTCTCACATCCATACATGACTACTGGAAAAATCATAGCTTTGACTAGATGGACCTTTGTTGACAAAGTGATGTCTCTGCTTTTTAATATGCTGTCTAGGTTGGTCATAACTTTCCTTCCAAGGAGTAATTAAATCAATTAATTTTCATTAGAACTCTATGAAGTAGATGCTATTATTATCCCTACTTTATATATGTGAAAACCCAGGCATAAAGAGATTGGATAATTTACCCAAAGTCACAAAATTGGTGAATGTTGAGTTGGGATTTTATCCCCCGAAATAGAGAAACCACCTGGAGCGTGGGGCTACATGTGCTACTTGCTTCCATGGGAAGAGGGCAGGGGTGCTGCCAAACATCCCACCACTTACAGGACAGCCCCACAACAAAGAATTATCTGGCCCCAAATGTCAGTAGTGTTAAGACTGAGTGTAGCCCACACCATGCCTGGTATTGGTAAAGCTGTGGGGTAGAGTCCCCCAAGGGGCACACTGCTGCTGCTGCTGCTAAATTGCTTCAGTCGTGTCTGACTCTGTGCAGCCCCATAGACGGCAGCCCACCAGGCTCCCCCATCCCTGGGATTATCCAGGCAAGAACACTGGAGTGGGGTGCCATTGCCTTCTCCGAAGGGGCACACTACATCAGTACAATTAATCTGGGGCTTCCCTAGTGATATAGTGATTACACTCAGAGCTCCCAATGCAGGAGTCCCAGGTTCAATCCCTGGTCAAGGAACTAGATCCTGCATGCTGCTTAGACACCACATCCTGCAACGAAAATAGAAGATCCCACATGCAGCAACTAAGACTTGGCACAGCCAAATAAATAAATATTTAAAAAAATACTATTAATGTTACTTTCTTATGAGAAGGTAGGCCTGGTTAATGGCAGGGATTTTGTTTACTGAAAGAGCTGTGCAAATTAGGAGCCAGAGCTGAACTGTCTAGGGCAATCCAGGAGCATTTGAGCATTTCATGGCAGAAGGGTGGCAGTGGAGAGAGAGGTCACTGGTGATGGTACGTGAGAAGGTGATGGAAGAAGAACACGTGCGTCCAGTGGAGATGTTTGGACAGTTTTGCTGTAATGGGCACAGGGAAGCCCTCTCTTGCTGCTTTCCAACATTTTATTAATCTGCATTCCTTGATAATGTTTTGCATAATGGATTTGCTCTTGAATGGAATAAAAAGAAATACAGAAATACATGCCCCCCAGACATACACATCACAGACTGGGAGCAGGCTGCTTGCTCATGGGGGACATGAAAGTTATATGTGTCAGTCACTTCCACAACCTGCTGGAAAGGATGAAGATGACATGTCATCTGTATCCCTAGCAGCATCTGCAAAACTCTGGACCAGTTCTTGCACTCCCATGGCTACCTGGTGATGAGCCCCAGTGTCTGTCTTCAGGTCATACCTTGCTTTTGAGCTGCAGACCTGTTTATCCAACTTCCTCCTGGATATCTCCACTTACTTCTCAAAAAACTCAGCATTTTTAAAACTGACCTCGTGAACTATTTTCTTTCTCCACCTGATTCCCACCTTCCCAGTTGTTGGGATTACCCTACAACTGTTGTTCGACCAACAATTATCTGAGCCCCTCTATTTCCCAACAATTTCCCCATCCAATCACCAAACCTCTCTCCAAATATCTCTTGACTGTGACCCCCTTTTGCACCCACAAAATCCCATGAATATGTGTCTGCTGTTGTCATGAATATTCAAGAGCAAAGGGGAAATGTTAAAACATAGTTCCTCTGAATCAATATCTTGGGCTTTTTCTGCCTCTAGCTTTACAAATGACCCAGAAAAAAAAGAACAAATGTAAATTCATAGTGAGTGCTGATGATACAGAATTATGTGGCAAGCTGGGGCCAGGGGCAAAGAGCAGGAAAGATTCATCATGACTTAGATCAGCTCAGCAACTGAGCTGACACATGGCCAATTAAGTGTGTTCATGGGAAGCACTAAAAAAGTCTGCAGTGAGCTCACAGAAAGCAGGCAAGCATGGACTAGCTGATTCAGAACCCAATCCCCTCACTTCATCCGGAAAAGGAAATCTCAGCTCTGAAATGTGAACAGATAGGGTTGAAAAGAGAAGCTTGGATCCACCAACCCAAAACATGGTTGTTCCTCTCCACTCCTATCCTTTTTAATATCAGCTGAAGCATAATACATGTTTCTGTTTTTTCCAAGGATTTGTTTTGCTCAGCACTGAGCAAATGTGTCACTTGGGGCCACTGAGTCTTCTAGTGGTGTGAACTCAGAACTGTAGATTTTGTTGAGCTAGAAAAGACCTTGGAGGCCACCAGTGCTAGAAAGGACCTTGGAGACCACCAGTGCTAGGGTTCCCAGTAGAGGATTATGAATGTCTGGAGAGCCTTGGAGCTGTTGCAAGGGCTGTTCAAACCTGCACAGATATTATACCTGTCTGTGGATGGAATCAACCAGTGAGGCGCAATCGTAGGGCCATGGATCTATCCCTATAGTTCAAAGCGGTTTTAGACATCTATGAACTCTTTGAAACTGAATGTAAATAATTTTGCACATATAGTTTGTACAAATAATTTTGTACATACACTTGACAATTTTCCTGGAGAAAGAGACTATTGCATTTTATCAACATGCCAAAGGAAGCTTCCTATCTGAGTAGATACCATGTCTGACTCTTTTTAGAATGTATTGGATTTCATTGTGATTAATAAACTACAAAGTCACTTAAAGCATAGGTTAAAAAAAAAAAAAGTTTTAGGACATCTTTGGTGGCACAGTGGATAAGAATCTGCCTGCCAATGCAGGGAACACAGGTTCCATCCCTGGTCTAGGAACTAGATCCTACATGCTTCGACTTAAATAAAAAAAGAATTTTTTTTTGTTATTGTGTATCTTCTCAGTCAAAGGATACTTTACTACTCACTTTGATCAAAGGGAATCCTTGAAATGCTTTGGTATTTTTCTAAAAAGAAGCCATGATAAAATACATAATTGATAAAAGACTTGAATCCAGAGTATATAAAGAACAGTTGCACCTCATTAATAAAACAGGATTCCAGTCGTATGACTTTCTGGGAAAAGCAACATTTTAGAGAAAAGTAAGCAGTGGATGCCAGGTCCAGGGGTGAGGGATCAGGTATGTTGCAGAGCAGAGCGAACTTTTGGGTGATGGCAATGTTGTGTAGCTCATGTGCTGTGGCGGTTAACACATTGGTCAAAACTTAAACTCTATATCCAAAAACTGTGCATTCCATTGTGTGTAAGTCAGATCTTAATGAACCTGACTTAAAAGTAAAGAAGTCCTCATGTTCAAAATGCATTGATTTCTATGATCCTTTTATGTGTGAGGAAACTGATATCCAGAGAGAAGAATGATGTGCCCATTTCTATTAAGACATCTTTTGATGCAGCAGGATGCTCACTCAGTGGGCCCACCACGGGGTCCAGGCCTGGATGAGCATGTCGAGCAGAGAGGCAACGACGCGCCACAATCACTTCCGTGAATACTGAGGGGTCTCCTGGGAGAAACCTCACGCCTCGCGAAGGAGGAACCAAACATCGCAAGCTGACTCAGGAGCCACTGCTCAGTCCTCAGAGGGGCGAAGCCTCTATCCACACATCCTCCTCAGATAGAGCTGTATCTACAAACGTCTGCAAGCCCTGAAACTGCTTATAGACTGTGGCCCACAGGAAATGGAAGCCCTTCAAGACCTGCCGCTTGGAATCCTTGGGATTAAGTCTTCTGGCTTTTGTGTGGCAGGCTTGTCAAAACGGTAGGTGGGTGGTGGCCTTCAGGGGATTCCATGATACTTTATCAGCAGCGGGAGCAGTGTCCTGAGATACTCCCAAAGGCAGACAACTTATGTGGCACCTGCACAAGCACTCTCTAGGAGTTTCCAGGAATACCTGGCTGTGGGGGTTGGGGAGGGGGTGGCATGAATGGGACTGAGGTCTTGCCCGAGCTGCAGGACCAGTTTGGACTGTTGCTGTAAACACAACCCCATCCATAGCTTCAAAGACTTGGGAAATTATGATTTCACACAAGCCACACCACCTGATTTACGCCCCACAAAGGACTAGAATTCAGCCCCCGTGGTTTCTCATCAGGATCCACTAGAGCACTTGATTCCTTATTGACATCCCTGAGTCTACTGTGCAAAAAAGGGGAGGTGTAGTGCGGTGGTGGGATAGGGGTGGGGTAGGAGTAGGGGAAGAGAGACCCTGTACAAGAACTTTTAAGGGTCTGTTTCTTTTTCTTTTTTCTTGGGGAGCAGGAGAAAGTTTTTTGTTTTGTTTTTTTTTGTAACTGAAGGATAATTGCTTCACAACGTTGTGTTGGTTTCTGCTGTACAACAGCATGAATCAGTCATAATTATGTATACATATTTCCTCCCTCTTGAGTCTCCCTCCCACCCCTCCGGGTCATCACAGAGCGCTGGGCGGGGCTCCCTGTGCTCCACAGCAGCTTCCCATCTATTTACACGTGGTGGTGTATGTATGTCAATGCCATTGGCTCAAGTTGTCCCACCTTTACCATCTTCCGTTGTGTCCACAAGTCTGTGCTCTATATCTGTGTCTCCATTCCTTCCCTGCACACAGGTTCATCATTACCATTTTTGTAGATTCCATATATATGAGTTCATATAGGATATTTATTTTTCTCTTTCTGACTTACTTCACTGTGTATAACACAGAGCCTGTTTTTAAAGTGAATATTCATCAGCATGCAGTTGCTGAAGGACCATTTTGTTTTCTTAAAAATTTTTAAAAGCTTCCTAGATTTCCCAAAATACCCGCTCAAGTCCATCCGTTTCCAGAACGAAGTTCCAGGGTGTGGCCTAAGCTGTGTAGGGCGGCTGCAGACTCAGACATGACTGGGCACACTCTCGGCCCCAAAGGTAGCCTCCTGGGGGTACTTGTAGGAGCAATCAAGATGCCTCATGAAAAAAGACCTTTTCCTAATTGTGAGATGGGGAAATTTGGTTCCTCAGAATTCCCCTAAGGGAAACCACATAATCTGTTAGAAACAATGACTTGATGAGCCCTCTTGGGGTAGGGCCTGAGGTCCCAGGGTGGGGGTGTTGACTGGCATGGAAGTTTCAAGGGAAAGGAAGCACTGGGTGTGATAGAAGAGAGGAATTTGGATCCTCCAGCCATCACTCCAATGAAGTGGAGTGAGAAACAGAGAGGGGAAGAGAGGGTGCAGTAAGGCTGTGTGCTCCACAATGGCATCCTCCTCTCTCCCTTACAACTTCTATACGTGACTTGGGATTTCTCCTGGATTTCCCCCGATGAAGGGACTGAGGTGTAGGCCTGCATAGGAGCAGGGTGGGCTGTGGGATGCATGGGTGAAGTATTAATAGAAACAGCACGTGAGAATGCAGGAGCTGGACCATGGCACAGAAGTCCTTGGAAGGAACAGACATTGTGCCAAGAACTTTAGACCATCACAGGCCATAGACAAGGGGTCCAGTCCCTATGTCTAAGCATATCTGGGTCACATATGGAAAAAAAGAACCAAGCTTGGCTGAAAAGAGTGGGTAAAGTTGTGACACTCATATTCCTATTTTTACCCTCCTCCCAGAATCAAGGCAGAAAAGAAGCTCAGTATCACAAGGATCCTGATGAAGCCCACCAGCACTTCTGGAAGGCCTGTGCCCATGTCTGAGCTTTGGAGGAGATTGTGGATGATGCCTGAAGGAATGTGGGAGAAAGCACGGAGCAGCCCTTGGGACTCTGGGCTGCATGAGGGGGGTAGCTCGAGAAGGGGCTGTGTGCACTAAGTCACTTCAGTTCAGTTCAGTCCAGTTGCTCAGTCGTGTCCGACTCTTTGCGACCCCATGAATCACAGCACGCCAGGCCTCCCTGTCCATCACCAACTCCCGGAGTTCACTCAGACTCACACCCATCGAGTCCATGATGCCATCCAGCCATCTCATCCTCGGTCGTCCCCTTCTTCTCCTGCCCCCAATCCTTCCCAGCATCAGAGTCTTTTCCAATGAGTCAACTCTTCGCATGAGGTGGCCAAAGTACTGGAGTTTCAGCTTTAGCATCATTCCTTCCAAAGAAATCCCAGGGTTGATCTCCTTCAGAATGGACTGG